>JARQZK010001465.1:550000-590000 GCA_030704885.1 Cynegetis impunctata | reverse complement strand
GTATTTAATAGTCCTCACATGATTTTCATTTTGCCCCAAAATTTCATTGTCATTATAAACAACACACAGTTCACTTTTTATGGTCACCTTATCAAAAAAAGTATATTTTTGACATAAATTTTCCAAAAGGTTATCTGGAAAATTAGCCGAAAATCCGGTTTACAAATTTTTTTTGAGTAAGTCGAAGAAATGCAGTTCTTTCAAATCAGAGAACCTTATTTCTATTTGACCCCTAATAGTATCCAAAATTTCATAAAATATTTGCTTATAGTGAAGCTCCATATCTGCGTAACTGAATTTCTTTCGTTTTGGGCTAAATTGAGTCGTATCATCAGTAGTTTGAAATACAGAAAATAGTTTTTTACTTCTGCACGAAATTCTGAAATTTTTTCCAAAAGAAACTTGAGCCGATTTCGTGAGTAAATTACATCTGAAAACTTGTGCTGTAAGATTTGAAAAACTATTTCTGTTTGTTCAAAAATTAACTTAAAGATGTTTAAAAAATATATAAATTCCTTATCTTGTAAGTAAGATATTAATCCGCGTGCTGTATTCAAAGTTACTTTATCGTTGAAAAATTCCTCACTTTCAACTAGGTATAGAATTAAATCCTCGAATCCTAAGCGGCCCCAAACAGAGACATTTTCACAAGTAAAAAGTAAACACTGCCAACAAAATAATTTATTTTTTACCTGTGATCCGGTTAGGCAAGGATGTCTCTCATAATTCCTTGTATTAAAACCGAGGTTTTGTTGTCTGTTACGCTGCACCAAATTGTTTAATTCAGGGATAGGTCGCAATGTTTTTATCAAAACTTTATCCTCATAACTTAGTGCACTAAAGTTATGGGATAACAAATATTCCACTAAGTCACCATTGAAATTTTTGAAATTAACTTCAGTAACCAAACTCATTTTAAAACAATACGCGAGCAATATAAGTAAACACGCTGCTGTTTTCGGCCATTAGTAACTACGATCACACTACGATTCAATTAATGTTTCCAACGAATTCACTCGATGTCACGCGAAATTCTATAGTTGTGATTGGTCGACATTGTATAAGACTGGGTTCCTATCCGTGTTGCCATTTACATGGTGTTCTGCTTTTCTATTGCAATAAAGTTTTCATTCGGAGTATTAGCACGGTTGTTTGCTTTTCTGTGGCAGGCATAATGAACGTTGAGATATACCTTTCTAAGCCTTCCGCAGCGTTGCCACAAATCTTGAAATGAATGAAATGCAGTAAATGTAAATACCTTCTATCTTAATTAATAAATTATATTATATAATGTAGGTTGAAAGGGAGGTAGGTGCATAAAATAATATGATTTTGATTAATATGAATATGCTGAATGCTGACTATTCAATATAATATATATATTAGTGATACACGGAATATTATTGAGGAGGCTTAGCCTCCTTAGCCTCCTTTGACTAGCCGCCCCTGATATATATATATATATATATATATATATATATATATATATATATATATATATATATATATATATATATATATATATATATATATATATATATTGTTTATGCCGGTGCTGTATTTTTATTTAATTATCTTTTATTAGAAATAACTATTAACAGGCTATTGAATCTTGAAAACCGATTTTATTGATAAATTAACGTGTCAGAAGTTGTTAACTTCTGCAAACCCCCTTAAAAAGTCACGAATTTCACAAATTTATCAATAAAATCGGGTTTTAAACATAGGAAGTATATAAATATTAATGCACATTTATCAATCTTGGGATCATCTGAATAGCCGATTCTTGAGGATTTTCACGTATTAAGTATTTTCTTCCATCCAATTTATATAATAAATTATTGACATACCATTCAATAGTTATTTTATTCATCAATGTTCACGACCGATTACCGCAGCTCTTCAAGATAAAGTTGTTTCAGAAATATTTGAAACCATTGAATTCAAAGAATTTGGTCACGCACCCTTCGAGAGTTTGATTGAGTATTCAAAACACTTAAATGCATTAAATGAGTTGATGAAGTGACACCCAAGGGTCAAGAAAGGAAAAAATAGAGAGCCATCACCGCGAGTTCGGTGCAGATGACGACCTCACGAATTGTTTACTTGGTTGAGATTCCGACTGTTGAAAGAAGTCGAGATGTGGGATGACTTTCAGAAATCTGAATCGAAATGATCGCCTTGATGGGTCTTCGAAACTATGAATTCAACAGTTTGGAGTACCGTAAAATTTTCAGTATTGTCCAGGCATGCAAATCCATCCCGCTGGGAGTAATGTGAAACGCTTTCCTGATTAAGAATAATTGAATGAAAAGGGCATAAATATCTTTTGTCCAACACGGCATCTTTGCGAGCACGCATTCACATTTTTAAGAAATAAAACTTTTTGTTGGTTAGTTGTATTTTCCCTGAAAATAATGGCCTATTGCATCATCGAAAGTAAACAGTCAGCCGCGGAAGTAGTTTTTTAACTCGTTTTAGACCTACTAGAAATTTTTTTGATGTCTGATATATATATATATATATATATATATATATACATATACTTTTTTCTCCGATCGTGGGAAAAGTGACAATATTTTGACCTATTTTCTATGCGCAAAGCTCAACATTCCAGAATAGTGGTCAGTTGCTAAGCAATTAGAATATAACAGTGCGGTAATATTCTTACGGCACTGCTGTAGCGTGCGGTAATGTAACAAATGGATTATTACATTAAAATGAAACAAAGTATGGTTTTAATTTTTATAATTGTTGTTAATATTTACATTTTTTGTATCCTGTAGCTTGACGTTTTAAAACTGCTCTCAGTTTTTGGTACTGGGCAATATTAATATTATTTTTAACAGACAAAGTTGATCGAAGCATGGAATAATGTGCCCACAACGTCGAAGATTTCATTGTTTTAGCCAATTCAGCAACATACGCCATCAGTACATTCTCAGAAAAGGATAAACTGTTGTTTTTTCTACAAAAATTCATGAAGCATTGGTACGCAAGTTCATACTTCTCTCTGGATTTCGCCGGAAGTAAATTAAGTGAAGCCACGTTCGCGGCTTCTACTAGTTCAGGAGCCGTGCAAGACAACAAATAATCACTATCAGTGTTCATGTTTAATAATTCTTTTTTAATTCCTTATAAAATACAACGAATCAAACAAAACCGGCTTTAAAATTATTTTACTTTTTTCATAACAGAGTAATTTCCATGGTTACCGCTTCTATATTTCAATATGAACATAGAGAAACCTATTTAAACTTACTTGACTACATCTTGGATGAAATATTTTTTAATTAATTTTTTAAATGTAAATCAACGATCGGAGAAAAAATAGTATGTATAATTCGTGGGAAAAGCATATTCCCAAACTCCTGTGTTACCAACAACTCTCAATCGTCTGGATGGAAGAGGCCATTATGTGGGAGAAAAATAGTATATTGTATAATTCGTGGGAAAAGCATATTCCCAAACTCCTGTGTTACCAGACTCGTCGCTACGCTCCTCGTCTGGTAATTATCACAGTCGTTTGGGAATATTATGCTTTTCCCACTAATTATACAATATACTATTTTTCTCCCACATAATGGCCTCTTCCATCCAGACGATTGAGAGTTGAGTATTACTATTGATCATCAAAATTTTGTTTAATTTTCTGCCAATTGTACGTAGACATTTTTTGTTTCATATACATATTTTTCCCAGTACATATTGGCATGTCCAGCGGCTGCCAATTTGGTATCTAGAGCTATTTTCGAGGCAGAACGAAACTTTGAATTGAATTGGCATTTAGTTGGTGAAATTTCATATTCATAACTTTATAAAGAAATAAAAAAACTAACTTTTCACAGGTTGAAATAAAAATCTATTGAGTAAACGCATTTCGTCATAACATTGACTTCATCTCGTACTAGACTATGGTATTACAAAACAAGCTTAAACATCCCCCCAGCCCCACCGCCCTGGATCCGCGCCTGACTGGACTTATAACTTATCGTACAAATATGGGATGAAATTGTCCGTTACAATATGATAATACATTTCAACTATAAATGAGAAACAATATACTTTCTTTTAATCATTACTATCAGTTAATTTTTTGCGACTGCAGTTTCGTAGTATTATAATACAATTTCGAGCAAATCATGTACTTTTCTACTGAATAGTGCAAAATTCGTGTTTTACGGAATAGAGTACTCTACGCCTGAAATTGTCTAATTTACTAGTATCAGATTCAAACTGAACTTATTTATATTTAACCAAGCATTCAGATAAAATGGAACAATTAACAGTTTAAAAGTTTTGACGCGTGCACTCTTACAAACCGGTGCTGGACCTAAATATTGACTGCGCCAACAATCGTCATCCTCTCTGTCAATAATGTCAATATACTTCAAATTCATCAAGGTAGGTGAAAGGTTTGAAGCTCATGAGCACCCAAAGATATGGTGGAATTTATAGTACCGGCTAACAAAATAGACAAAAAATCTGCTCACGTTTATGTTCCTCTCAAATCGTTTATTTTATAAAACGCAATTTTCATTTAATTTCTCTGTGACAACATCAATTGAAAATTGAGAAGACAAGCATGAAATTAAAGGAAGGAAATTTTTTAAATCATTATGAAAATACAGTTTTTTTGAAATAGTGTATTTGTTATATTCTGTTAGGATATTGAGTACCTAACTCTATTACATTTATGAAGTAGAATTTTCCCATTCTCGTGAACTCGTAAAAGTGATTCATATCAATTGAGTCTACCAAGGTATATAAATATATACATATATATATATATATATATATATATATATATATATATACATATATATATATATATATATATATATATATATATATATATATATATATATATATATATATATATATATATATATATATATATATATATATATATATATATATACATATATATATATATATATACATATATATATATATATATATATATATATATATATATATATACACATGTCCACATGATTTCCTAGCAAACAGAGTAATGAGTTAACTCTATTTGAAGAAAGTGAACGTTTTTCTACAAAACTTGTGGATTTTGAAATCATTTTGCACATCAAAAATCATTTTGGAAAACAGTTCATTAAAATACAATTTTTATGAAATAGTGTATTTGTTATATTCTGTTAGGATATTGAGTACCTTACTCTATTACATTTATGAAGTAGAATTTTCCCATTCTCGTAAACTCGTAAAAGTGATTCATATCAATTGAGTCTACCAAGGTATATAAATATATATATATATATATATATATATATATATATATATTATATATATATGTATATATATATATATATATATATATTGTATATTATATATATATATATATATATATATATATATATATATACATAATATATATAATATATATATATATATATATATATATATATATATATATATATATATATATATATATATATATATATATATATATACATATCTACATGATTTCCTAGCAAACAGAGTATTAAGTAAACTCTATTTGAAGAAAGTGAACGTTTTTGTACAAAACTTGTGGATTTTGAAATCATTTTGCACATCAAAAATCATTTTGGAAAACAGTTCATTACTTTTAAGTGCCAGTTAAGGGTAAATATTGCCAAAAAAATAATTTCCTTCACAAATTATATCTTTATGCAAACATTCCGAGTTGAAAATGATGAAATTTTTGACATTTGTCATTATTTTTGTAAAAAAACTGAAGCTATGTTGTATCCGCTAATTTCTATGAGAATTAAAAATTAATGACAAATATAGGTGATACTTGGCACTAATCTCAGTTACTCCAAATGTTTTAATGAAATTACTACTTCTCATGAAGAAGAAGAAGTAGACAAATCTTTATTTTGCTATTAAAATGCCAGTAAATATTGAAAATTCAAGAAAAATATCTACAAATACTGGACATAATAGTGTATTAAAATATTCATATGAATATATATATATATATATATATATATATATATATATATATATATATATATATATATATATATATATATATATATATATATATATATATGTATATACACTGCGCTGAAAATTTAACGCATAGCTTAAATATTCCGTGTTGAATATTTTCTCAGCCAGTGATCCGATTTGAATAATTTTTTCACCAAATTATAGCTCCGTTCTTTGAGAAAATGCAGTAGTTACAAGACAATCAAAAAATGCAACAAACTTATTGTACAGGGTGTTTAAATAGTGACATGCTTTCTCCGTCCAATTTTAAATCCTTCTACGGGCAATATCGGGTAGCTCAGGCAGAAAAAAAGTATACGGTGTTATAATCGCATGTCTCCTGAATAATCCGTATTTTTAATCATCTGTTTATCTTGAGCCATTCGAGAGATTTTCATGTTTTTCTGACCGCTCACATCTTTCGCGCGGAATTTTTATAATATTTTGTTAATTTGTGTAAAAGACTGTGCAAACAAAATTTATAAGTTGACAAATTCATTTATTTGTTTATTTTGGATCGATTGGACCGAATACAAGAAATAAATAGATGACAAATTGTGTAGAGAGGGTAAATAGAAGGATGGTTACAAATGAGTAAAATAGAAAAAACCCATTCTAAACTGCTACTCAGGTAGTTCGGTAATTTTAAAAAGATTCAGAAGGGAGCTTGTAATATGGAGGGACCTACGAAACCAAATAAACACAGTTGTCAACTTGAAATGAAATTTTGTATGCACAGCCTTCTTCGCAAATTAATAAAATAGTTTTTAAAAATTTCGTGCGATAAATGTGTAAAAAACATGAATATCTCTCGAACGGCTCAAGATAAACAGACTATTAAAAAAACGACTTATTCAGAAGACATATGGCTATAACACCGTATACTTTTTTGCTGCCTGAGCTACCCCATATTTCCCCCAGAAGGATTTAAACTTTGACGAAGAAAACATGTCACTATTTAATCACCCTGTACAATAAGTTTATGCATTTTTTTGATTATCTCATAACTATTGAATCTTTTCAAAGAGCGGAGCTATAATTTTGTAAAAAAATTAATCAAATCGGATCACCGGCTGAGAAACTATTCACAGTCACTTATTAGGGAATATTTAAGCTATGCGTTAAATTTGCGGCGCAGTATATTTATATATATATATATATATATATATATATATATATATATATATATATATATATATATATATATATATGTATATACATAGGCGCCGACTTCATGGGGCTTGGGGGGGCCCGAGCCCCCCCCCCATAACTATATTGGGGGGGGGTCTAACATTTCAGTTTCGATATATTAGTACTAGTTTAGTACTATATTTCTTTATTACTATAGAACTGTATTAGTTATTTTCAAATACTTAAATATGTTTATATTTATTATTTTATAAAACTTTAATATTTTCAAAGCATTAACTTTGAGATGTAGTTTTTATTCAATGAAACCTGAGCATTATTCAAAGTAAGCTTAAATAAGCTATTTCTCTAATCAAAGTGCTTTTATTATCGGACAGCAATATTTTATATTTTATTCTTTTATTATGATAGTTTAGGATTTATTTAAATTTCAGTCCCTTCAGAGTTATATATTCACTGCTCCCTAATAGTCTATAAGCATTATAACTATGAATTAAATAGGATTTTTATGAAAATACCATGCTTGTTTATGTTTTGTTTTTCAAAGCCAAAAAATGTGTCAGGCTTGTCGAGTTTCCCGGAGTGTCCAGTTATCGAGAATCAAGTTTTTGGGGTTCTGATGTTGTTCATGTGACTGTTTCAAACTCATTAGTTTTCATCTAAAATTTAGAAAATTTCCTGGGACAAGACCCCCGGTATGGGCCCCCCCAATATTTTCTATAAGTCGGCGCCTCTGTATATATATATATATATATATATATATATATATATATATATATATATATATATATATATATATATATATATATATATATATATATATATATATATATATATGTAAGAGACATTCGTAAATTGCTATTCCACTCCGGAAGAATTTCAGCAAAAAAATCTGTGTATGGATTTAATCTCAACGTAAATTCGCGAAATGAGGATTTGAAGAAAATAGGAAAAATGTATATATTGTGAAGTAATTTTAATCACATCTTTGTTTAATTCAAATTTTATTAAACGTATCATTTGAAGATTAACCTAAAATTTTTATAAATTAACAGTGCTTGAATTGATGAAATAACTATTGTTCACTTTCAATCAAACTCTTGCCAAGAATTCATGAAAATAAGATATAAATAAAATGTAATAAATTCATTTGTTACACTACGCAAATAATGGGAATGAGAAGTTTCGATAGTATATGCCGAATGATATTCTAGAATTTTCAGATGTGTGGCAGATACTTTCCAGGCCAATTCATTGGCCGATTCATCAGCAGATTTTCAAAATTGGACAGACGAAACAGTGCATGAGGGGACAGTAGAAAGTTGTTCGATAAATTTGCAACTATTTAAATTGATTCATTTGTCGTTTGACATAAACAGAACGACTTATCTACAAATAAATCATTAAAATTATCTGCCAAGAAATCCCTTAAAATTATCTGCCGATAATTTAGATTAATAAATTGACAGTAATTATTAATTAGTGCAATATTACATGTTGCAAATTTTGTTATTTTTCAAGTTTGACCATTCGAATAGGACAATTATGTATTGAGGTTACTACTATTTGTATCTTTTCCCTTATACCAAATTCTCGACAACACTATACAAAAATCTCGTCCAGCACATGAATTTCAACTGATTAATCGGTCACATCTCTCAACATTTCGGAACATGCAGCTACCAGCGATAAATTGGATAGATTTAACTAAAAAATCGTTCTGAAGAACACATACCAACAGACAAATTGAACCGTTAAATTTGACCAGATAAATTGGTCCATTAAAACTTTGTCTTAATAGATCACCATTATTATATTAATTTTTTCACAGGAATTGAAGATAAGTGAAATTACTCCACTCTTTAAGTCGGGGGATAAAAAAGTCATGAACAATTACAGACCTATTTCGGTATTGAGTGTATTCTCTAAAATCCTAGAAAAATTAATTTAAAAAAGATGTTATCTTTCATTGATATCCACAAATTGACCGATAAATGTCAGTATGGTTTTATAAAAAACAGTAGCACACTTGGTGCTGCTGTTGATTTCATAGATTATGTCTCAAGAGCGTTAGATAGGAAATAAGTAGTAATAGCAGTGTTTGTCGACTTGAAAAAAGCTTCTGACGTGGCAAGCATAGATATTTTGTTAAGTTGATTGTTGAGAATGGGATATGGGGGTATTATGTACAGCTTAATTAAAACATATTTACTTCAAAGAAATCAATATGTAAAGCTTCAGGATACAAGTAGTGAATGGTTGTCTAGTGCTTACGGGGTGCCACAGGGGTTTGTTCTTGGGCCACTGTTGTACTCCCTTTATGTACTCAACCTTAAGCTTGCAAATCGGGAAGCCAGATATTTCACCTTTGCAGATGATACTGTTCTGCTATACGCCGGAACAGATGAAATCACCCTCAATAAACAAGTAAATAACGATCTTGATGCTTATCTTAAATGGCTGCATTCAAATAAATTAAAAATTAATACTGATAAGACCAAATATATTGTATTTAAGCAGACAAATAAAATAATTAATGAACTACATATTAACATAAATGGTGTACCTGTAGAGAAAGTATTGTGTATGAAATATTTAGATTTAATTGTAGATGAAAATTTGAACTGGTCATCACACATTACTAAAATCTCTGAAAGAATAGTTTCAATGTCATCCGCTTTATATAAAAGTCGAAATTAATTGTTTATGAAAAGTAAATTTCAGGTCTATAATGCATTTTGTTTGGCACATTTTAGGTATCTCTTGCTTGTGTGGGCTTTGTGTGGTGAAGTAAGTTTTGATAAAGCACAGAAATTACAAAACAAAATACTTAAAATATTGTTCAAATATGATTAAGGGAAATTCTAGATATAGAGCAATGCAAACTTGTTTATAAAATAATTAATAATCATCAAAAATGTAACATAAATATTGAATTTTGCTTTGATTTACATGATTACCAAACAACATCCCATAATAACATCTATCAAGCATATACGAGGATTAATATAGGTTTAAACAATCCAATTATAGATGCAATTGAAACATTCAATAATTTACCAAAGTTTATAAAAGATTCAAATAATTATAAGAGTTTTGTTGGAAAATTAAATGTTTATATAAATTTTAATTGACTACATTTGTATATCACTGTATTTATCGTAGATTTTGTTATTCTCGAGGCCAGTGCCTGAAAGCACTGATTTGGGAAATCTTACATTGGTGCATGTTTGTAATGAATGTTGTTTGAATAAACGGTATTTCAAAAAAAAAGTACTATTCATCTGAGAGATTTATCTGGCAAATATAAATAAATTATTGCAAATTATCAGGACAATAAATTTTCGTGTATATCCACCTATTTCAGATAACCATTTCTGTGGAACACCCAAAGCTTCGAAATTTACAAATTAAATGCCATTCTTTATACGTTGAGCTCCTTTCCAATATCAGTAAGACCCTAACTCTTAAAATTTATGGCTAACATAATAAATCACAAAATGCAGGCCACATCTAATGAAAACAAATAAAACTAAGTCCTACTTATGGGATCATAAAATCTACATAAAATTTTGTTACTCAACACTAAGAAACATATTAGTTTTACACATGTTGTTCGTAACAGTCGCTACTTTAAAGAGCGTATCAAATTTTTTCTGATTCTGTAATAGCTCACTGTGGAGGTAGAACTGTCAGTCACTGGCGTCAAAGTATCATATTTTAGTTTTAAGGGAGGATATAAACCTATCACGTTCTGCTAAATTTCAGAGGGTTGTAAACTGCCTGTTTAGTTATACTTTTTTATGAGTTAGGTTGATACCAGATAATGATTTCAAAATATAGCAGTAGATTAGTACGGAATGGTCAATATTACGTGAGGCATGTGATCTAACCATTTTTGAATTGGAATGAAATGAATGCATAATATGAATTTCTGAATGTTCCTGGGGGGGAATATTTACTCATTGTGATTTATTTAACAAATTTTATAAACTGACAATAGGTTTCACCATTTGTTTTATAATTATTTATATTGTGAATTAAATATTCAACTCGTTTTAGTAACCTCCAATTTTACATAATGATAATAGAATTTATAATTTTTTTGACCGTTACTTATGATAAGTTTACTAATACTGTTTCAATGAACCAATTTATCATATTGTCATTAGATTTTGCCATTCGTTTGAAGATTAAATATAAACAAATTTACTGTTTGTCTTTTCTTAAAAAATTTCACATTCTGACTTGTTTAATAGTTAATTATTTAGCGAGAAAATACTGATTCAGTTTTTCAGTAAACCAATTTTACATACTGACAATAGGTATTATAATTTCTTGAAAGTTAATTATGATAAAATTTAGTAATAGTGTTTCAATGAACCAATTTATCATATTGCCAATAGATTTTACCGGTTTTTTGATAATTAATTATAACCAAATTTACTGCTTGTGTTTCCCTAGAAATATTTCACATACTGACTCGTATAAAATTCAATTATGTGGCAAGAAAATACTGATCGTATTTCAGTAAACCAATTTTAAATACTGAAAATAGATTTTATCATTTTTTATAGTTACTTATGATGAAATTTACTGATAGTATTTCATGAAATTATTTATCATATTGCCAGTAGATTTTACCATTCGTTTGATAATTAATTATAACAAAATTTACTTCTTGTATTTCACTCAATGAATTTCACATACTGACTTGTTTAATAGTTAATTAAATGGTTAAAAAATACACATCGTGTTTTAGTAAATCAATTTTACATACTGACAATAAGTTTTTTCTAATTTTGACATATAAAGTGATACTTTTGAAAACTAATTGACATTATGAAACGTCTTACTTTTTGTAACTAGTTGCATAAAGTAAAATTTTATGCAATTGGTGACGAAAAATGTATTTCATATTTTTTTCCTTGCTCGAACTTGCTGTTATTTGGGAAGCGGGGCACATTTCATTAGATGTTTCACCAAATATTTCTTGCGCTATAAGTTTTTTATTATTCATGGAATTTTCAACATATCCTTCCGCAACAGAGGTAGATTTCCAACCTCCATGCCTCTTTAATTTTAAAATATCAACGCCACTGCCTGCTAGGAAAGTGGCAGAGCTTCTTCTGAAGCAGTGGCCAGTATATAGAACAGGATTTGAAAGACCAAGAAATTGTGCAATAACTTTTGGCAGACTGCTAAATGTGTTAATTCCCACAGGATTTCTGGTACATTTTCCATTCGCATATTTTACAAAAAATCTGTTGTGTTCAAGAACCTGGGGACGCAACTTAATATATTTTCTTAATATTTCAACAAGATTCGTATTTTCAATGTCTCCAGTGGTAATTGCAAACTGCCGTACAACTTTTGTTTTTGAAGGTGGGATATCAACACGAAAATGGCTTTCTTCGTCTATAACATTTTCAACTGGAAGAAATGTTAATTCTGCTTTTCTGCATGCTCCTGCCATTCCAATTATCATTGCAACCTCAGCCATTAAGTATTCTTTGTCATCAGCTTCCACTAAAAATTTGGCAAAATCTTCTTTAATAAAAACTTTTGACTTTTTAGCACTGTACCCGTCCGCTTGCCTTTTAATATTTGCTACCAAATTTGTATATTTTTTAATATCAATATTCCTTTTCAGATTTAGTTCAGACCTTAACATTGAGTAAAGTGTCCATAATGTGGAAACTTTTAGATCTTTCTTACCCTCAAAATATGCAAGTAAAACTTTCTTTAACATGTTTAATTTTATTCTCATCACACCACGTAACAAATTTTTCGTATGCCAAATCATAAACTGCCTTTGACTTTTTGGGAATTACTGATAATAGAGCATTACCTGCTGCCTCTTCAATATCGCTTGGTAGCTCTTCAGAACTTGAATCACTCATTTTAAAAAAAATAAAACTAAAAATATATCAATCTCGCTAAAAACCTTCCGTCTAGACTTTTTTACAAAATGTCAAACTGACAACTAACATGAAGTAACAGCAACAAACTAAATTTATGTTTTCCAAATTTTTTTCAATTATATTAAATTTTAAAATCTTGTATGCAACACGTTACGAAATGAAATTTTGTGTAACTTGTGTCACTTGTGTCACGCGTTACACAAAATTAGGCATTTCGTAACTGATGGCATAAATAGCTATTATTATATGTTTGACAGTCGATTATAGTAAAATCTACTGATAGTTTTTCATTGAACCAATATTGTTTTTCGCATATTGTCAGTAAACTTATTAGTTTTACTGAACAAATTCCACATACTCACAATAGGTTTCACCATATTTTGAAAGTTATATGTTGAAAATATGTCGTATTTCAGAGAACCAACTTTTCATGATTCGTTTGACAATTGTCAATAAATTAATTATAATAAAGTTTACTAATAGTGTTTCATTGAACCAATTTCACTTATTTACAATATATTTCATCATTTGTTTGATAATATAGGTTATAGTGATATTTACGAATTGTATTTCATTTAACCAATTTTACTTAAAGACAATAGGATCTACCATTCGTTTCGATAATAAATTACGGTGAAATTCACTAGTTGAATTTTATTGAAGCTATTCCACATACTGACCATACGTTTTATCATTTGCCTGCCCGTTGATTTTCATTTACTGAATTTCACATATTTGCAATTGATTTAACCAATTGTTTGTTAACTTTTTATAGTAAGATTTACTAATTATATTTCATAGAACCAATTTCACACACTGACAATAGGTTTGTCATTTGTTTGGCCGTTCATTACAGTACAATTAACTAATTGAGTACCAATGAACCAATTACGCGTATTGAAAAGAGATTTCACCTTTCGTTTGATAATTATTTATAGTAGAATGCACTAATTGTGTTCCATATATTTAACCAATTTCACATACGGAAAATATCATTTGTTTGACAGTAACTTATAGTGAAATTTATCAACTGCATTTCATTAAACCAAATAAAATAAATGTAGTAAAATTTACTAATTCTGTTTAATTCAACCAATTTTACATATTGATATCAGGTTTATCATTAGTTTGACAGTTAATTACAGTAAAATTCACTAATTGTGTTCAATTCAACCAATTTTACATATTGACGATAGATTTAACCATTGTTTTTATAATTAATTATAATACAACGCACGAATTTTGTCTCTTTGAACCAATTTCACATGCTGACAATATAGGCCAAGCTACAGAGATTTTTTCATGTAAAAAGTGTTAGAAGAAAACCAGCTCCGTCATTGTTTGTAAAATAGTTCCACATGATATAGTGATATGTTTTTCACTCGACTTTATTATTTATGTCTTTGTTATTAACAATTTTATGCATTTTTTTGTGGTTTTTTGCTTATAAAACTGAAACTATCAGAGTAATCGTGATGATCTCAGTAGACTTATTGTAGAATATGAAAAGACGAGAAAAACGAGAGGTCGGACGACTCGATCAGACCCTTAGTCTGAGAGAAAATTGGAAAAAACCGTCCAAAATGCAGTTTTTTCAAAAGTTCATAATTCGGTTATTTTTTGAGTTGTAGCGTAGATCCTCCGGTTAGTATTATTCATCAATATAAAATTTATTTGTGCGAAGAGCAGGAACTGTCCGATGCATAGTTTTTGATCTGTGGCCATTTTATTATGTTACTATGCAATTTTCCAGCAGATCTGAATGCGACAGATATGGTCTAATTTCAATTTACTAAAAAGATTTTGAAAGTAGAATTCTTATAGTTCAAAACGTTCATCTTGGTTTTCCATAAAAACGCTGAGAAATATGTTAAAAATAAAGCTGAACATGACGAAAAACGGCCGAGCGCGTAGGAGTAGTTGAAGAGTGGGGGTAGAGCAGCAGGCAAGGAGAAGTATGACATTTGAAAGCGTCGGCATTTTGAACGTGACATTAATTTCTAAACGTTTTCAGATAATAATTGTAAACCTCCACTCTTCAACTACTCTCACGCGCTCAGCCGTTTTTTGTCATGTTCAGCTTTATTTTTAACATATTTCTCAGCGTTTTTATGAAAAACCAAGATGAACGTTTTGAACTATGAGAATTCTACTTTCAAAATCTTTTTAGTAAATTGAAATCGGACCATACCTGTCGCATTCAGGTCTGCTGGAAAATTGCATAGTAACATAATCAAATGGCTACAGATCAAAAACTATCGAACAGTTCCTGATCTTCGCACAAATGAAGTTCGTATCAATAGCTAATACTGGCCGGAGAGTCTCCGCTACAACTCAAAAAATAACCGAGTTATGAACTTTTGAAAAAACTGCATTTTGGCCGGTTTTTTCCAATTTTCCCTTAGACTGAGGGTCTGATTGAGTCGTCCGACCTCTCATTTTTTTCGTCTTTTCATTTTCTACAATAAGTCTATTGAAACCATCACGCTTACTCTGATAGTTTCAATTTTATAAGCAAAAAACTAAGAAAAACGAGCGATTTTTTGCATAAAATTGTTAATAACAAAGATATAAATAATAAAGTCGAGTGAAAAACATATCACTATATCACGTGGAACTATTTGACAGACAATGGCGGAGCTGGTTTTCTTCTAACACTTTTTGCACAAAATGCTCACTCTAAATCTCTGTAGCTTGGCCTAATATAATTCATAATTTATTTGATAGTTAATTATAGTAATATTCACTCATTGTGTTTCATAAGAGTAAAACTATCAAGAAGAAAAACATAAATCCATTGACTTCTAAATGACTATTCTTTGTTTTATCCCATATGAAATAAATTGAATTTTTATGAAAGCAAAATATTTAAGGATGTACCAATCAGATATAATCATTTGATTTCAAATATACTGTTCATGAAATCAGGAAGTCAGCAGAAGAAGAAAAGATACTGAATGTCTCGTCGGAAGGAAATGTTAATTTGACGTATTTAAGGCTTATTCAAATGTATGTAAGCTGAGCAAAGCATTTAGATAAATCTGTTTACTGTTTGTGCACGTGTGCTAGAAGCCACCTGCCCATTCATTCAAATAAGAAATGACAAGTTCAAATAATGATTCATTTCCTACAAAAGTCATAATTTGATCATAACTATATAGTTCTGGAAAATTACCGAAAGAATGAATATTGAATCATTTTTCCAGAGGGGGTGAAATGGCGAGACACCAGAGGGGTTGGGGGTATAGAGTAACCCACGAAAAGAAAGAGGAATTGGGTGGATCCAAAATTTTGTTTGAATGTTAAAATGTATTTTAAAGTATCTGAACACATTTACCAATAACTATGTAATTTTTTGTTAACTTATAAGAATATTAATTTAAAGTTTATTATAAATTTGACTATAATGTTATTCAGTTGAAGATAGAAAATAAAATTAAAAAACTTTGTTTCGTTTTCATATAACTCATTTTCAAACAGTAAAAAAACGAGATTAGAATTATAAAAATCTCCACTGACAAAGATTTAAGCTAAATGGAACAGATAAAACTATCAAATAGGTACAGTGTATGGCGTGAGAGTATAAGACGAATGTGAGGATGAAGTGGTTGGAGATGAAAATTTTTTAATTTTAATATTTATCTTCGGTACAAAACGAATTACGAAATGTTCTTTTATAAAATGTTTGTTGTACACTGAACCATCTAATTGTAAAGTAGTTATTTCCGACTCCACTGTTTAAAATTCCTACATCAAATTTTTGGTGTTATTGATCCTTACCAGCCTTGAAATTTTTATTGTCTCTCGAAAACATGAGAGTTTATGAATGTATGAGCAATTCTGGGCTTGCATATAATAGACTATTGCAATGTATCGAAAGTCAACAGTCTGGTGTGGAAGTAGTTTTATACGTTTTAGACCAGGGGTGCTCAGACTTAGAGTGCTGGCGATCTACCACAAAATATTTAGGTGAAAAGCGATCGACCAACTTAATGTTACTAAAAAAGAAACAAACTGTTTTAGACCTTCTGGACCACGATTTCGAATTTTTTTTAATGTCTGATATATATACATATATAAATATATATATATATATATATATATATATATATATATATATATATATATATATATATATATATATATATATATATATATATATATATATATATATATATATATATATATATATATATATATATATATATATATATATATATAACTGAGATTGAATTCTCGCACAACACTTGGTGAAACAACATCATAAAGAATAAAGTATAAACTTTAAAATAAAACACATTTGGCTTATTTTTCACTATATAAAAATATTTGGATACTGTATTTAGCAGTAACGAATAGTCGACATGTTTCGAGTTATGAACTCTTTATCAAGACTGACTACAGGAGAGTATTACATCTTATTTTATAAAACAGACAAAAGCAAAGGTGATACCTGAGAATCAATTTGTTCGTTTACAAGCGGTAATTGACTATTATAGGCGGAACTTAATTCGAGAATTTCAAGGTCAAGGCGCTTTCCTTTGTTACCTGAATATATTAATTGGGTTTTGTTGAAATCCAGAAATGATTAAATTTTATACAATGTTCGGAAAAGCCAGTGGTATTTTTATTTTGTAAAATTGACTATCTATGTTCTTCAACACGAATGTTTATATTCCTTCCTGTTTGTCCAATATAGAAAGCAGGACATTCGTCGCAAAATATTTTGTAAACACCACTGTTTTATCCGATGTTAGATTTTTCTTTATTATTGACCAAGAATGACTTCAGGTTTCTTTTATTTGTACAAATTGTTTCAACGTTATTTTTCGAAGGTCTGTTACAAGTTTTGCTTCTCGAAACTATAACTATCGAAAAATAACGTTAAAAAAATTTGTACAAATAAAAGAAACTTGAAGTCATTCTTGGTCAATAATAAAGAAAAATTTAACATCGGAGAAAACAGTGGTTTTTACTAAATATTTTGGGACGAATGTACTGCTTTCTTTATTGAACAAACAGGAAGGAATATACACATTCGTGTTGAAGAACATAAAAAGTCAATTTTACGAAATAAAAATACCACTAGCATCTCCGAACATTGTATAAAATTTAATCATTTTGACCTTCTTGAAATTCTCGAAATAAGTTCCACCCATAATAGTCAATTACCGTTTGTAAACGAACCTTTGATTTTGTCTGTTTTATAAAATAAGATGTCATACTCTCCTGTAGTCAGTCTTGAAAATGAGTTCCTAACTCAAAACTTGTCGACTATTCGTAACTGCTAAATAAAATACAGTATCTAAATATTTTTATATAGTGAAACATAAGCCAAGTGTGTTACATATATATATATATATATATATATATATATATATATATATATACATATAAATATATATATATATATATATATATATATATATATATATATATATATATATATATATATATATATATATATATATACATATAAATATATATATATATATATATATATATATATATATATATATATATATATATATATATATATATATATATATATATATAGTAAACTAGGACATTTATTCGAAACTAATCAAACAAACCTCCTAGCGGATTTGGTTATACGAGTTCACGAAACAAATAAATATCCCCATCTACGTTCAGATGGTACATGTTAGAAATATTAAGTCTATCACAATCAACGGAAATGATAGACATACTGTTTTACCCTTATTTGGGCTCATCAGTATCATCCATCCATCGAAAGTGACAACCAACCCAATATTTCAAACGATCTTATATTTTCCTTTTAGCAACACAATGGCATATAAATATGACACAGCACAACCAGTCGGGAACAAATGAACTACATCTTACAGATAGATTAAACATTTCGGCAACGAGAACTCGTACGCGTACGTCCTTATATTCATTTGTCTCTATAGACATAGAGGGATAAAATTCGGAGCGTTTGCTACTGGCGGTGTGTGAATGTTACATTACATTGAATTGATGTAGCAACCTTACTCTAGCTTAGCGAATATAGTAGCCACCTTCGGGTGTCAGGACGTACGAGTTCTCGTTGGCGAAATGTTTCATCTATCTGTAAGATGTGGTTTATTTGTTTCCGACTGGTGGCGCTGTGTCATATTTATATGCCATTGTGTTGCTAGAAGGAAAATATAAGAACGTTTGGAATATCGGGTTGAGATGATCCTGATGAGCCCAAATAAGGAAACAGTTTGTCTATCATTTTCCATTAATTGTGATGAACAACTTATTATTTCTATGTACCGTCTAAAGATAGATGGGGAAAATTCGATGTTTCGTGAACTCGTATAACCAGCTCCGCTAGGAGGTTTGTTTGATTAGTTTCGAAAAAATGTCCTAGTTTAATTCATTTTATTGCCACGGACGTATCTCGATAACACGAAGAATTCTTATATATATATATATATATATATATATATATATATATATATATATATATATATATATATATATATATATATATATATATATATATATATATATAATTGGGTTTATCCTTGGTACCTACTTATTTATATTATCTGGGGTTTTGGATTGGCATTGTAGGTGTTGATAAATATACGAAAATTGATAATGATAAATGTAATCATAAATGTAATCATAAACGTTTCGGAGATGTGTCTCCTTCTTCAGTATCTTTAGAGCCTAATAATCTGTAAATAAATTTTTTTTGACAATAAGTAACAAACGAAAATGGTCATTTTGAGAGTAAAATCTCTTACCTCTAATTAAAATATAACTACAACGAACATTTAAGTATGGTATTTTAACACATATAACAGGTACAAGTAATTAAAAAGGGTATCTTAAAATTTATTTCTCATTACGTCGTCCATTGTCAGTTAATGTCTTGTCAAAACTGTGTGTTATGTTCTGTTCTCTGTTTTCTTCTTTTTTTTTCTTTTTCTTGATATGAAAGGTGTATAAAATTGGCTTAAACCTTTGATGTCTTGTCTATCATTAACGGTGTCTTCTAGATTTAGTTTTATGTGGATCTGTTTTTAATAATCTAGTATCGTCGTAGTCGAAATCATGTCCTTTAAGTGTCTTATGTTTGTTAAGTGCTGTTGATGCAGTTTTAGTGTATTTGTGTGCGTTGAGTCTGTCTTGTAGTCTTTGTGATGTCTGTCCAATGTATTGTTTGTCACAGTCCCTGCATGGTATGCTGTATACAATGTTTGATTTTTTTATTTTTGGAGTCAAAGCTTTAAGTCTACTGAAAACCTGTTTAATTTGGTTGCGTGGCTTGTGGACCGTTTCTATATCGTGTTGTCTCATTATTTTACCAATTTTGTGTGACAAATTTCCTGTATAAGGTATAGATATCCTAATTTTGTTTACATCATGTTTTTGATTCATTGTCTGTGTTATACATTCTATGAACTCTTTGGCGTATTAGAGATGTTACTATTTTTGTAGGATAATCATTATTTGTCAATAGTTCCTTTAAATCTTTTATAATTTGTGGTCTTAGTTCAGGTGATGTCAGCTTGAGGGCTCGGTCGATGTAGCCCATTATTGTGCCTTTTTTTCTGGTTTATATGATGGTTAGACTTGTAGTTCAAAATATGATTAGTGCTCTGCTTTTTTTTGTGCCACCTTGTGAGTATTTTGTTGTTCATCCTTATGAGCGTCATATCCAGGAAATCTAGTGCATTCTGAGATTCTTGTTCAAACGTAAATTTCAGCTGTGGATGGGCGTTATTGAAAGCCAGAAACAGGTGTTTCATAATTGTTGGTGTTGTTATTAACAAGCAATCATCGACATATCTTTTAAACGTTGTTTGTTCGTTATAATCGGTCATGATTCTTTCCTCTATGTGCTCCATTACTGCTTGTGCATTATCATTATCAATTTTCGTATATTTATCAACACTGCCTAACCAAAAATATAATATATATATATATATATATATATATATATATATATATATATATATATATATATATATAATATATATATATATATATATATATATATATATATATCAGGCCTTAAACTATGGGTCGCGTTGTAAAATTCTGGGGTCGCGAGATATTTTAATGTCAAATATATATATTTATATATATATATATATATATATATATATATATATTTATATATAGTTTTTTTTTGTTATTGCTAAAAAATAAACATATAAGATAAATAAGACGACACATGCAAAATTAATACAAATATATAATTATATTATATATCCTTCCTTATTATATATACTGAATGGTATCTATATTTCAGATAGTTTTGATGGCATAGTTATTGATTATTTCTAAAATGTTTTCATGTTAATATAGCTAGCGAAAAATGTGTTTCATTGAACCTGGCCCTAATGAGCATATTGTTTTGGTTATATTAATAATTCTGAATGAATATAGCTCTCCAGAAAAGATCATTGTTATAAATAGTTTCCATTCGGTCTCCAAGTAATATATATTTTATTCGTTGATCTGTCAAAAAAAGTGAGCCACGAGCTTATTTGTCGTCTTTTTATATTTTCTATTCCTCTAATTAGTGAAATTCGGGGAAAACATCTATATCCATTCACATGTTTTCTTGTTCTACGTTTTGAAAATGAGACGAGTGGAAGAATGTTTGGTATTAATTTGTCTGGTTGAAATATGATTCCGAGGACGGTCAGCAAATTTCAGATTCATCTGACCGGAAGTGCGTCAGATAAGAATTCTCTGAGTTTGCGCCGGCCCCTCGATATAATTTTCAACATCTTGAATAACTTATGACTGACTTTTAATAAAGGATTGTCAATCTTTTACATCAATGGATGATGACAAGGAAACGAATCTTTATAACTTCCAGATACGTTCACAATAGGATAATATATTTTATGACTACCCATTCAATCTCTCATAAATGATAGTTGTTACTCATTTAAATACACACTACACACACACACACACACACACACACATATATATATATATATATATATATATATATATATATATATATATATATATATATATATATATATATATAATCTCTTGATAATTATTAGCAATAACAGGCTGGTTGAATCTTAAAAAACTCGATTTTATTAAAAAGTTGACGTTTCACTATGATATTCGTAATTGAAATTTCTTTGACATTTATTAATTTGAAAAAAATTTGAAAACAACAAGGTTGCTTTGTCTTGCTAATTATTTATTATATGCTATTCAGTCTAATATTAACATTCAAAATTGTTATCATTAGATGGTACTATGATGTTGTACTATTTTCATCTTCAAATTTTCAATCCAATGCTTGGCTACGCCGTTCTGATGAGGACCAAAGAGTCCGAAACACGTGTCAACGGCTGCTTCCATATAAATGTGCTATACCATAATTCTACTCCACATCTTCAATGTTTTCCCATGACTAATTTCTTTGTTGTTAGATAAATAGTACCCTATTATTTTTATTTTCAAACATTACGTAGGTAAAAGTTTCTTTGGTTTCCCTTACCATCTAATGATAACAATTTTGAATGTTAATATTAGACTGAATAGCATATAATAAATAATTAGCAAGACAAAGCAACCTTGTTGTTTTCAAATTTTTTTCAAATTAATAAATGTCAAAGAAATTTCAATTACGAATATCATAGTGAAACGTCAACTTTTTAATAAAATCGAGTTTTTTAAGATTCAACCAGCCTGTTATTGCTAATAATTATCAAGAGATTAAAAATAGATCACAAGCAACAATAATTCGAATAAATAATTATATATATATATATATATATATATATATATATATATATATATATATATATATATATATATATGTATATTATATTTGAACTAGTGTCCTCCATAGTAAATCAAAGTATGGTAAAAAATTGTGGGATTTAGGTAAATCATTATACACTTTACAAATTTCTGATAAGTTCACAACAACAAAAAGTCTAAGGCAAGGTTGCTCCCTTTCTCCAATGCTTTTGAAGATTTATATTGAGAGTGCCCCAAAATCTATATATACCTTATATATATATATATATATATATATATATATATTATATATATATATATAAGATATATATATATATATATATATATATATATATATATATATATATATATATATATATAGATATATTTATATAGATATATTTATATATATATATATATATATATATATATATATATTTATACATATATATCTATATCTATATATATATATATATATATATAAATATATATATATATATATACATATATATATATATATATATATATATATATATATATATATCTTTATATATAAAAATGAATCCTTATTTCCCTTGGTCCCGCTATCACGCTTGAAGGCTGGACAGATTTCACTAATTCTTTTTTTGTTGTGTTTTTTATTGTCAGAAGAAGGTTCTTATGAAAGAAAAAATTTAAAAAATTGCGCGGGAAATTAGAAAATTTGAGACCACCATATAAAATTATTTCTAATCTATGTCATTTTTATTTTGTCATGACTTAGAATAGAAAAATTCATATTACTCTCAATTGTTTACCCTTCTACGATCAACCCCTATTTTTGCATCTTTTCATTTTTTAAAATTGTATCCACAGATCCGCAATAGGGCTGCAAGATGGCAATCGAAAATAACAATAGTCAGTTTGAGAATAGGTCGTAATATATTTTTCATACTCTCAATGATTAACATTTTTGCCGGGTCATATAGATTAATAGTTAGATAGATAGATAGGTAGATATACATCGGCAGATAGATGAAAAGATAGAAAGAAAGATAGATAAAAATTATTTATATGGCAGAACGTTTGCCTGGTCAGATAAATTGATAGATAGACATATAGATAGATAGATAGGTAGATAGATAGATAGAATGATAGATAGATAGTTAGATAGATAGAAAGATAGATAACTATCTAGATAGATAGATATATAGTTAGATAGGTATATATACATCGGCAGATAGATGAATAGATAAAAATAATTTATATGGCAGAACAACGTTTGCCGGATCAGCTAGTATATATATATATATATATATATATATATATATATATATATATATATATATATATATATATATATATATATATATGTATATATTTGAATTATTCTTGCCTGTGTTGTATTGTTATTTCCTTTTCTTTTCTAAGAAATCATAGGCCATTTGAGTAAGAAACGAACTTCATCAAACAGTTAACGTTTCGTCACAAAATTCATGACTTTCTCAAAAAAAGTCACATTTCGTGACTTTTTTTGAGAATTTCGTGACTGTTTTATTAATTATAACTCCAATGGCTTGCTATTGCTAAGAAAAGACATTTTTACTATAATACTGGATTGATGAGGCTATTTCTTGATTAAAATCCATTACAGTATACTTATATATACTTGGTATAAATCCATTTCAATTAAAAATTAAATAAATACATTTGATTTCAAGAAATACATTAAAATCAATCTTATTACAATGTGATGCACGTTTTCTCTCGGCCACTGTATTTTACTATGGCAGTTATGGCACTATGTATCATTATCTGAAGAAACGTGCGCCACAGTATAATAAAATGTGAACTCGAATATTTTAATTTATTTCTATTATATATGTATATATATATATATGTATATATATATATGTATATATATATATATATATATATATATATATATATATATATATATATATATATATATATATATATATATATATATATATATATATATATATATATATATATATATATATATATATATATATATACATATACATATATATATATATATATATATATATATATTTATATATATATATATATATATATAATCTTTTGATAATTATTAGCAATAACGGGCTTGTTGAATCTCAAAAAACTCGATTTTATTAAAAAGTTTAAAAAGTTGACGTTTAAACTTTTTAATAAAATCGAGTTTTTTGAGATTCAACAAGCCTGTTATTGCTAATAATTATCAAAAGATTAGAAATAGTTCACAGGCAACAACAATTCGAATGAAATTATATATGTAAATATATATATATATATATATATATATATATATATATATATATATATATATATATATATATATGTAAATATGAGACGTATATGGTTGACGTTTGCATTCGTTTCGGACCTTTTGTTTTCTCCTCAGGACAATTTAGCCGAGTTCAATATGTTCTACATTAAATTCGACATCCCCGTTCGAATGAGAATTATAAGTTGTAAATATACCACACGTATTTATTGCTAATTTAATATTTTAATGATAGTAACTGCATAAAAATGTCTAAAATAATATACATATTATAAATTATATCTAGAGGCTGCATTATTCTGACATAAGGGCAATGTGTGTTGAGTAAATTGCTTTTAATTCGCCTGTCGAAACGATGATGTACTTTCGCTGTAATATGGTGGGAAGACGATATTAATCTAGAGTAAAACCACAAAACTAATTATTATATTATAATGTATATATACCTATATATATATATATATATATATATATATATATATATATATATATATATATATATATATAGACTGGCTAGTTGAGGAAAAATGTATTTATAAATTTTGTTGTTGCAGTCAGAATAATTGATGGGCTAGGTTAAAGAACTTTTCTTCTTTGTCATATGGTCGAGCTTTCGGAAATTGTTATTTCCTTTATCAAGACATCTATAATAAAAGAACAAATTTTGATTTACAACAGCATTCACAAAAAAGTTAAAAAATTACTTACTAACTTTGCAATTTATATTTTTCAAAATTTATAAGAGATTTTCTAACTTTTGAGTTGTAGAGTCGATAATGTTTTTTGTTTGTTTCCTGAGCGCATCATCGGTTGTTTTATCATTTCTTTTGTTTGTTTTGGTTACATTTATCAAGGGTGTACACTCCACATTGGTGGTTTAATATTTTCCAGCCTAGGTTCGTCTGATTCACTACTGTTGCATAGTAACCGAAGTATGCAGTGGGATGTTTTCATTTTATATTACTGAAGTTCTATTAAGCAGATTTTGTCTAGACTACAAGTAAATTTGTCAATGTGAACTTGTGACAAATCTTTCAAAATTAGAGAAGGTTTAGCCCATTTGTTAGCTATTTAGAGGTAGTAACATTATTTTATTGAACTATTCAAAAAGTTGTTTGCGGTTATTGTTTAGTTGTAGAAATTATAAAAAAATTCTTTTCAAAATTTTCACACCATGCACTTTCGGATAAATATTTTTTAGTTTCTTCAAATTTAGTTTGGACCGTGTCCCGTTCATTTGATATATCGACGATTGTCAATTATTAAAAGAAGATCACCTAGTTGTTCTGTGGTTTAGCTCCGCGTGCTCAGGGTGACTTCGAATATTTTATTTGTCTGGTTTCCTGTAGGTAGCAAGATGAGAAATTACTGATTGTTGAAAATAAGATTTATATTTCTTGAAATGGATGTTTACATATGTGACGAAGTTTCAAGATTATACCCATCAACTTTTCTGTTCCTCTTTTACGTTTTTCAAAAATTTATATAACCTCAAGTTAGTAAGTAATATTTTAACTTTTTTGTGAATGCTGTTGTAAATCAAAATTTGTTCCTTTATTATAGATGTCTTGATAAAGGAAATAACCGTTTACGAAAGCTCGACCATATGACAAAGAGTATTCTTTAACCTAGCCCAACAATTATTCTGGCTGCAACCTCAAAATATATAAATACATTTATATATATATATATATATATATATATATATATATATATATATATATTATATATATATATATATATATATATATATATATATAATCTTTTGATAATTATTAGCAATAACAGACTTGTTGAATCTCAAAAAACTCGATTTTATTAAAAAGTTGACATTTCGCCACGACATTCGTGGCTTTATCAAAAGTTTTGATATGGAATATTTGTTATCCCATAACTTTAGTGCACTAAGTTATGAGGATACAGTTTTGATAAAAACATTGCGACCTACCCCTGAATTAAACAATTTGGTGCAGCGTAACAGACAACAAAACCGCGGTTTCAATACAAGGAATTACGAGAGACATCCTTGCCTAACCGGATCACAGGTAAAAAATAAATTATTTGTTGGCAGTGTTTACTCTTTACTAGTGAAAATATCTCTGTTTGGGGCCGCTTAGGATTTGAGGATTTAATTCTATACCTAGTTGAAAGTGAGGAATTTTTCACCGATAAAGTAACTTTAAATACAGCACGCGGATTAATATCTTACTTACAAGATAAGGAATTTATATATGTTTTGAACATCTTTAAATTAATTTTTGAACGAACAGAAATAGTTCTTCAAATCTTACAGCACAAGTTTTCAGATGTAATTTACTCACGAAATCGGCTCAAGTTTCTTTTGGAAAAAATTTCAGAATTTCGTGCAGAAGTTTATTTTAAAAAAACTATTTTCTGTATTTCAAACTACTGATGATATGACTCAATTTAGCCAAAAACGAAAGAAACTCAGTTACGCAGATATGGAGCTTCACTATAAGCAAATATTTTATGAAATTTTGGATACTATTAGGGGTCAAATAGAAATAAGGTTCTCTGATTTGAAAGAACTGCATTTTTTCGACTTACTCAATAAAAATTTGTTAACCGGATTTTCGGCTAATTTTCCAGATAACCTTTTGGAAAATTTATGTCAAAAATACACTTTTTTTGATAAGGTGGCCATAAAAAGTAAACTGTGTGTTGTTTATAATGACAATGAAATTTTGGGGCAAAATGAAAATCATGTGAGGACTATTAAATACCTTTTTGATAATGATTTGAATCAAGATTTACCCCAAGTTTATAAACTCTTCTAATGTCTAATTAAAATTTATTTACGAAATTCAATGAGCCAGGATCGTTTGAAAAATATTAGTTTGTTGTCTATTGAAAAGGAATTGGTAAAACTTTTGGCGAAAGACAAAAATTTTATGAGGATATTATAGATCATTTTGCTAACGTTAAAGATCGCAGAATCCCGCTAATCTTCAAAAATATATAATAACTTTTTATTTGCTCTCACCAGCTGTTGACAAATTCGTTAAGTAGGTAGGTAGGTACCTTTTTTGTGAAAGAAAAAAAAAATTGATGAATAGATTAATTGGCGGAGAAGAGTTTTTGTGAATATTGTAAATAGGAGTTGTAGGTCTCAAGGTAGACACTCGAAAGTGAAAACAAATTAATAGCTTAGGGTGCTTGTTTTACTTTGATTTTCTTTGAATTATAAGGCGGTTGACCTTGAAATCCTAAAAATTTTCGCCTATGGTGTATTTTTTAACACCTCTTGTAGCCTCCTCAAACCAAAACCTCACGAGCCGCCACTGATATATATATATATATATATATATATATATATATATATATATATATATATATATATATATATATATATATATATATTAGTAATATGAATACTTTTTGATTGTAGGAAACTTTGTTCCTTCAACTTTTGAATTTATATGTATCATCATCACTTAAATTACAAAAACTGTTTTCCTTTTTCGATAAGATATAACATATCCAGAAAGAGAAAATTTTCGCTTCTACTGCAATTCTTATTGAGAGCTCAAATTATTTTCTGTGCATGAAATTCTTCAACCAGTTTCAACATATTCGTTCTAAGTGTATAATGTCCAAGTCATGAGCTTAATATGCATATTAAATATCAATGGGCGGCATAACTCAACCATTGACACTTGACGGTCGGGACCGTCACAAAAGCTCGAGAGGCATTAATTTCTTCCAACAGATTCAATTCGTCCTGTACGAGATCAGGCCACCACTCGATTACGAGGCGTGTTGGTCTTTCTCAAGGGCCGATGACATATTCAGGCGGGCCCATTTCTGAATAGCAGAAAATTTTGTAGTTGACGATCACGATTTTCAAATGTCACATGTGGTAATTTATTCAAGTTTGATATATGAGTTCACTGCGATTTTCTAAGATTACTTTTTATTTCGTTCTAAAAAAAATATTTAACTTTCAAATAAAAGAGTGCACTGGAAATCACATGACTGTTCAATTTGGCAAAAACCGTCACATACATATATCACAATTCACAAAAGCTCAGTCCATCAATAGTGTCGTATAGATTGACAACGTATAATAGTATGATACATAAGCTCTTGAATATTCCATTATCCAAATCTAACTTTGAAAACTTCATTCATTCGATTATGACTTTGTTTCCAAATCCAAAAAAAAATTGCGCCCTCTATCATCTACACAATATTTATATCCTCCTCCGAAGAGTCTACCCCCCAACCAATTTATATCGAAATAACTACCTACCTACAAAGTTTCAATCTCATGGTCCCAAAATTGCGCCTTCTATCACGTGAACAGGATTTATTTCCTCCCCTGAGGGGTCAACCCCCCAACCAACTTGAACCAAAACCAAGTCCCATCCAAGATATCTTTCGAAAATATCTATTTACAAACTTTCAACCCTATTACTCCAAAATTGCTTTATCGTGTAAACAATATTTATTTCTTCTTCCCTGTATATATATATATATATATATATATATATATATATATATATATATATATATATATATATATATATATATATATATATATATATATATATATATATATATATATATATATATACAGGGTGTCCCAAGTTTGAGTGCCTATTAGACGTTTCTGGAGAACTGGACATATTTGAAATCTGAAAATTGGGATTATGATATTGCTCGAGATTCTCTACAGAGCTAAAATATTTTCGAAGCTCAAGCACTTCCGGTTATACAGGGACTGAAAATAAATTTTATTAAAAATTTTTGTTTTCAAGTTTTTCGTTCCTGATATGATCAAGTATTTGTTCGAATACTTTTCGCAATAATGCCACTTGTAAATAATTAATAGATAATTTATCTTCTATGGTTACAGAATGTTCCTATGGTTTCATAAGAATATTTATCGAGTATTTCTGGATTCGATGAATTTGACTCTACGTACACCATAAATACGGAAAATCTCAAATAACTCAGAAATTATTGAATTTAGGAGCACAATCATGTTAAAAACCTATCATTATTTTTCTCTGCAGAATCCAACGCAATGATAAAAAAATAGGGTTCTAATTTGAAAAACAGAAGTTATGGCCAATTTTTGATCACAATTTTCAACACAAAATTTGAAACACCCTGTGATGATATTTCCAAAATTCATGAGATGCATGACCTTTCCACATTCTTCCTCTTCGATGTTGTGAAAACGGTTTACGCTTAGGATATTGGAAATAAGAATAATGAACATAATACTGACTACACATATTTGACTTTTTTTTTGATTTTTTCCGTTATTTCGAAAACTATTCGAACAAATGCAATGGTGTCAACAGAAAGGTACGCAAAATTGAATACTTGATCATATCAGGAACGAAAAACTTGAAAACAAAAATTTTTAATAAAATTTATTTTCACTCCCTGTATTACCGGAAATGCTTGAGCTCCGAAAATATTTTAGCTCTGTAGAGAATCTCGAGCAATATCATAATCCCAATTTTCAGATTTCAAATATGTCCAGTTCTCCAGAAACGTCTAATAGGCACTCGAACTTGGGACACCCTACATATATATATATATATATATATATATATATATATATATATATATATATATATATATATATATATATATATATATATATATATATATATATATATATATATATATATATATTTATATCAGTGGCGGCTCGTGAGGTTTTGGTTTAAGGAGGCTACAAGAGGTGTTAAAAAATACACCATAGGTGAACATTTTTAGGATTTCAAGGTCAACCGCCTTATAATTTAAAGAAAATCAAAGTAAAACAAGCACCCTAAGCTATTAATTTATTTTCACTTTCGAGTGTCTACCTTGAGACCTACAACTCCTATTTACAATATTCACAAAAACTCTTCTCAGCCAATTAATCAATTCATCTATTCATCAACTTTTTTTTTCTTTCACAAAATAGGTACCTACCTACCTACTTAACGAATTTGTTAACAGCTGGTGAGAGCAAATAAAAAGTTATTATATATTTTTGAAGATTAGCGGGATTCTGCGATCTTTAACGTTAGCAAAATGATCTATAATATCCTCATAAAATTTTTTGTCTTTCGCCAAAAGTTTTACCAATTCCTTTTCAATAGAAAACAAACTAATATTTTTCAAACGATCCTGGCTCATTGAATTTCGTAAATAAGTTCTAATTCTCTTAAGAGTGGAAAACGAGCGCTCTACGGAAGCCGATGTCACCGGGATAGAAACAATTAGACATAAGAGTTTATAAACTTGGGGTAAATCTTGATTCAAATCATTATCAAAAAGGTATTTAATAGTCCTCACATGATTTTCATTTTGCCCCAAAATTTCATTGTCATTATAAACAACACACAGTTCACTTTTTATGGCCACCTTATGGAAAATTAGCCGAAAATCCGGTTAACAAATTTTTATTGAGTAAGTCGAAGAAATGCAGTTCTTTCAAATCAGAGAGCCTTATTTCTATTTGACCCCTAATAGTATCCAAAATTTCATAAAATATTTGCTTATAGTGAAGCTCCATATTTGCGTAACTGAATTTCTTTCATTTTGGGCTGAATTGAGTCGTATCATCAGTAGTTTGAAGTACAGAAAATAGTTTTTAAAATAAACTTCTGCACGAAATTCTAAAATTTTTTCCAAAAGAAACTTGAGCCGATTTCGTGAGTAAATTACATCTGAAAACTTGTGCTGTAAGATTTGAAAAACTATTTCTGTTTGTTCAAAAATTAATTTAAAGATGTTTAAAAAATATATAAATTCCTTATCTTGTAAGTAAGATATTAATCCGCGTGCTGTATTTAAAGTTACTTTATCGGTGAAAAATTCCTCACTTTCAACTAGGTATAGAATTAAATCCTCAAATCCTAAGCGGCCCCAAACAGAGACATTTGAACTAGTAAAAAGTAAACACTGCCAACAAAATAATTTATTCTTTACCTGTGATCCGGTTAGGCAAGGATGTCTCTCATAATTCCTTGTATTAAAACCGCAGTTTTGTTGTCTGTTACGCTGCACCAAATTGTTTAATTCAGGGGTAGGTCGCAATGTTTTTATCAAATTTTATCCTCATAACTTAGTGCACTAAAGTTATGGGATAACAAATATTCCACTAAGTCACCATTCAAATGAATGAAATGCAGTAAATGTAAATACCTTCTATCTTAATTAATAAATTATATTATATAATGTAGGTTGAAAGGAATATGAATATGCTGACTATTCAATATAATATATTAGTGATACACGGAATATTATTGAGGAGGCTTAGCCTCCTTAGCCTCCTTTGACTAGCCGCCCCTGATATATATATATATATATATATATATATATATATATATATATATATATATATATATATATATATATATATATATATATCAAGCATCATAAAAAGTCATGAAACGAAAAACTATCTTGGTCCTAGGTCCAACTTTGCTAATCGCACCCATTTTAATGAGCAGGTTTTCAAAGTGAAAATCTGCTAAAAATAATTATATCATTAAATAGGTTGTTGTCAAAAATAATTACAATCATATTTTAATCGATTTAAAAATCAAAATGAAAAAAAAACCGTGAGCAGCGCTCTGTCACTTTAAGGTCGTATTTTGCGCGTGAAGTGCATCGAGTATAGATACGATTCCAGAGGAATTAATTATTGTTTGAAAAAACCACGCTTTAATAGCGAAAAAAAAGAGCATCGCATAACTACTGAAGAACCACAAGTTAATAGCAAACTGTGATAAAAATAATTTATTTTATTCAGAAAAATATATATAAACTCCCCAAGTGTATCGCGTACTGATAACGAAGCAGGTAGAGATGCGATTTGAACATAATAGTTTCCGCGATATGCATCGCGTTCGAGGAAACGAGTTGAAACCCACGAAAGAATCGTATTTCAACATGAACTGGATACACGTATCAAATTACAACCCTATTACTCAATCTGCAGTAGCGGTGGAGCTGAGAAAATATTCAAGAGCTACGAAAATACGATAAATATCTGCGTAAAAAGAGCGGCGGTTGAAAAATAATCCCAAATACCAAATTTCAGCTCATTTGGTTTGATGGGAGTAGCTAGATATGCCAATATATACCGGCAATATACAGGGTGATTCATTAATAAGTGTAAATATTTTAAAGGGAAAATTTTGAGCTCAAATTATGTAGATCTAACCCAATTTGCTCATACAAAATATTTCTCCTTACTGATTTACAGGGTGTTTTATTTAGATTATTAAAAATGAATTTTCTTCATTACTTGAATGCTGCTCCATATTTCTTTAAGATATTTGGCAGTAAGTTAAAATATTCGGGGACACATCAAAAACTAGTAAAGAAGACTTTCTCGCTATCACCAGTGGCGTACGGCAGGGGCACGGGAAGAGTTCTTGTTTCCTAAATTCTACGCCACTGGCAGAATTGTCATTTTAGTATAATTTTTCGATTTTCCAATATTTTCTCAGTAAATAAGGCACTCTTGTTTCGTAAAGCTAGAGCCACTATTTTTCGAGATATTTAATGTTGAACATATGGCTGCACAATTCTTTTAATTTTCATGTACGAGTCTGTCGGTGTTTTTTTGTCATACGATTGCATGTATTACGTAAAATAAACATTATAAGGTATTTTTTTCAATTTATATTAATATTAAAAATAACAATTTAAAACAGAACGACTACAAAAATATCCCAAACGATAAATACTTGCCAGGAACTATGGCAGCAAATTGTAAATTCCGCTAATTTTATTGCGAATCAGCCAAACATATTTTTTAAATTTAGAAGATCGTTTAGCGAAAGAATGGATAATCTCATTGAGGTTAACGGAGATCATATTGAACATTTGTTGTTAATTTTTCTAAAGTTTTGTTCATAAATTTGATATTCTTCCAAAAATTGTAAAGAAGATCTTAATAATTAAGTATTTATTCTTATATTCTTATGTAGCGCTGGTTATTTTTGTAGTTGTTCTGTTTTAAATTGTTCGTTAATATTATTGAAAATTGAAAAAAATACCTAATAATGTTTATTTTACGTAATACATGCCATCGTATGACAAAAAACACTGACATGACTCGTACATAAAAATCAAAAGAATTGTGCAGCCATATGTTCAACATTAAATATCTCGAAAAATAGTGGCTCTAGCGTTACGAAACAAGAGTGCCTTATTCACAGAGAAAATATTGGACAATCGAAAAATTATACTAAAATTACAATTCTGCCAGTGGCGTAGAATTTAGGAAACAAGAACTCTTTCCGTGCCCCTGCCGTATGCCACTGGTGACAGCGAGAAAGTCTCATTTACTATAAGTTGATGTGTTTCAAACTATTTCAACTTACTGCCAAATATCATAAAGAAATATCAAGCAGCATTCGAGTAATGAACAAATTTCATTTTTAATAATCTAAATAAAACACCCTGTAAATCAGTAAGGAGAAATATTTTGTATGAGTAAATTGGGTTAGATCTTCATATTTTGAGCTCAAAATTTTCCTGTTAAAATATTTACACATATTAATGAATCACCCTGTATATGTAGGCCTATCAGATATGAAAGTCTAAATCGGATAAAAAAACTATCACACCTGAATGTTGAGTTGCGATACGCTGCAATAGTTATTACTTCCGGGGAAAATACGACTAAAAAGAATATTAAAATATAATACTAGTTTCTTTTATCAAAGCAACTCATATCTCATTCAATTATTCAACTTTTATTGGTATCCCGTTAAGAAATCAGTTTGTACCTAACTTTCTCTATGATAAAAATAAGTTCGAAATAATTAGGAAAATATCTCCAAAATTTAAAATTTAAAATTCAGAAAAATTAAAATAAGATGTTTTGAAACTCTATGTGATAGTTTCGAAATTTCAAAACCAGAATATCTGAGGATACCTAATACGTATTTTCGAAAATGAAAAAACTTTATGAATCTATTCAATTGAGAAGAAACACATATTTGATTAAAATTTCACATGTAAAAAATAAAAGTCTGGAAATAAATTTCTGAATCTTTGAAAGTTAACAGACATTACAGTTCTAGCGATGCAATAAATGAACAGATTGAAATAATTAATTGTTCTACAGTGAATTCGTTCACCTAATCCATAATCTGCAAAGTATTTTTCTGAATGATATTACGATAATCTTTTCTTTTTCCATTCTGTATTTTTTCTATAGAATATACAGGGTGGGCCATCCATAACTTTCCACCTCGAATTTTGAGCTTTGGGATGGAATAACAAAAAGCGCTCGGACAGGTCAAATTTTGTTGAAAGGGGGACAAATAAGGTTGTTCAAATGAGTTTGATATCACTACCCCTCTAGCCGCAACCCCTAACAGCTCTCATTTTTTTTTAAAGTCTGAAATAACTAAATGAATTCTCATTTTCAAACGGCTTCTCCATCTCAATATCAACGAAATCTATTATCACCGCCTTTCTTTTGCAATTTCTCGATCACTACGCGTATGCCAAACACATGTTGAAAATGCTGAAACCGAGACAATAACTGAAAACGTGAAAACAATAATATTTACAAAGTAAATCGTGCGCTTTCGTTTAAATTGAAATAATTGCTGTTAGGGTAGCGGCTAGAGGGGTAGTGATATCGAATTCATTTTTTGAACCGTCCCAGCGTTTTTTCCATCTCAAAGATCTAAATTCGGCGTGTGGAAGTTATTGATGCAATACTGACCCAAGTAGCATTTTGGCGACGATAACCACATAATACACCAAAATTAACGTTGTACTTGGTGCAGAGATTAGTCATTTATAGAACGACGCTCTCTAAACCACCGGACAACGTCGTCTTAATATTGAGCATGACTTTAGTTAAACTTCGAAGTTGTTACAATGTTCAACCAACTGACTACAAGTAGTAAATATTTTGGGAATGGTAATAACGTTCTGAACACGTTTAAGTGGCTACTTTAGTTATGTTGAACGTTTTCCTGAAGGAGAGCCGACCTTGAAGAATTTAACTAACCAGTGGGCAATTTGTCAGTTGAATTAAAAACGTTTTCGCAGTGTTCTTTGCAACTAACCTTTTTTTACGATATTTTCTATAGAGGGCATGACGGCAAAATTTTGATATTAATTTTATACCTAACATTTTGCTTTTTTATTTTTGTGACTGACAACAAAGACATATATAGGTACTGTTGGATATAATATCTTGTAAATGAAGAACGTGAATGATTCTGAACTAACCTCAAAATTGTATTTACTATTTAAAATAACAAAAATTGCAAATGCATTTTATTTTCATTTGAAAACGATTTATTTAAAAAAATAAGGTGAAACGAGCCTTTAAGACACTGCCTCCTATTACAGGCAAAAAAAAAATTATGCTTATTTAAGTTGAAATCATAAGCAGGCAAACTGGATATATTTTTTTTGAGGGCACTTGCTCTTTTATTAAAAGTAGATAGATATTTTGCGGGAACTATTTTTCCTTTTTCGTCATCTGTAGTGCTGTAGTCTGATGATCTGTTCTCAACTGCACAAATTTGGTCTGCCTGGGCAGAAGCGTCATATAAAGAGTATATTGCTGGCTTTTACCAAACATTCGTACTTTTTCCATTTATTTTTATCTGGTATACTACCAGCGTTGGATTGCTGTTGCCGGACTTGCTCTTTTGTAGGGGGGCAGTACACAATTCCATTTTCTTCCCATCGGTTCTACCTCTTGCGTACTTTTTATGTACACAACTTTGAAATGTTCAGCTATAATTTTGAAAATGTTTGTCTTGTCGACGTAATTGAGAAAAAATGTTGGAATTATAAAATTGCTAATGAATGACAAGTGACACTACTGACAACTGAAAGCTGCTGAAGCTGATTAACACGGAAACACAGAACATCTGGTTAAGGTGTTCTGTGACGGAGAAACGCGTTCCAAAATGTAGAGCGAGGTCGGATCGTCAGTTGAACTGCGTTCAGTTTTTGGTCGGATAAGCAACTCCAGTCGCGCTTCGGGTATAAAGTAAGTTTTCTGGTAAACTAACGTTAAAGTTAGTGTATTTTTTAGTTAATTGATAACCAGAGTCGTGTTGATGCCTATTATACTCCTACGCCATGTTAAAAGTGTAATTCTCTTTGGAAAAATGGTTGGCCATTAAAATTTGGAACGTAAACAAACATGAACAAAGGATTATAAAGCCTCATTTCAGTTTTACTGAAACAATTCATATATATCCTGTCTAAGTCACTTTCGAATTAATGTCAACTTTTGTTATTGTTTACCTAAAATATTTTTTTTTGTTTTTTTTTATTTTTAAGTTTTGAGAAATACTCAACGGATTGAAGGCGCGTGAGTTTTTTGGCATGAAACAATGGTATATTTGACAGTAAAATGAAATGCGTTGCTGATTTTCGTGAAGGGTGTCTTGAGCGTAAGAATGAAACATAATAATATTATTATAAACATGCGGTAGTAGTTGTTAGAAAGTTTTCTCTAAGTGCTCATTTTGACAATAAGTAATTATTTGGTTAAAAAATTTACTATTTTCCAACACCATGAAAAGTGAACTGTGGCGCGAGAGGGCGCAGGTGTGGTCGATTTAAAGTAAATTTAGCAACGTTCAGAAAACGACCAACTGCTACTTACAGTTAAAACAGGAACGTTTTAAAAACCCAAAAATGATTGACCAAATTGGTGCAAAACAGAGTTGTGATAATGTTGTGATAAGGTAGGTAACACAACTCATGTTTGGTTGCGAAACTGTTTTAAACACGTCGCGGCAACGATAAATTGCTGCTTGGGGAGTCACTCTGTATAATAAAGAAGCGATGAAAAAAAAAAATACACTCATGCAGGAAATTGAATTGCCTTTCCAACAAGCTGATCGACCTCTTTTCCCTATTCAAAAATGAGAGCTGTTGGGGCTTGCGGTTAGAGGGGTAGTGATATCAAACTCATTTGAACACCCTTGTATTTGTCCCCCTTTCAATAAAATTTGACCTGTCCGAGCGTTTTTCCGTTATTCCATCCAAATTCGGGGTGGGAAGTTATAGATGGCCCACCCTGTATAATATTAAGTTAAAATGCAAAATACTTTGCCTGTAGTATACTCATATTATATATATATATATATATATATATATATATATATATATATATATATATATATATATATATATATATATATATATATATATATATATATATATTTTTTATATATATATATATATATATATATATATATATATATATATATTTATATATATATATATATATATATATATTTTTATATATATATATATATATATATATATATATATATATATATATATATAAATATATATATATATATATATATATATATATATATATATATATATATATAAATATATATATAATTGTTAAGGTTAGACGACTGTCTAAGTTAAGGAAGAAAATGCTTAATCAGGTATGCAGTCTTAGGGCTGATTAAAAGAAAACTCTTGTTTCTGTTCAAGCTTTCGAGTCTTTATTGGCTCTTCATCAGGAACTCTACAATAATAATCATAAAGATATAAACAACATTAAGAATGCCTCTAAAAAGATATTACTTACGAAAAATGAGGTTGAACTCAACAGGTGGAAACCGTATAAACTTTTCGCCGACATCAAAAAGATAAGGTTAAAAACCAATACGTGTCACAAAGTAAAATTAAATAATAACATGAGATAGTGTAAAATGACAAATTATACAAGAAAACGTGAGAGAGGACCGTTAAAACTTTACTTAAAAAGAAAAATTCGAGAAAGAACTCCCAATTGACAAGTGACGCAGCAGCGTGGGACGCCGTTAGTCGTCTATGGAAAATAAAACAGTTGACAGATTATTGCCAACCTTAAGAATTCGATGATTAGTAAGGTGTGCCAACCCATGAAAAATCACTATGCAACAGAATAGAGAAAAGAGTTTTCAGTTGGAGAAGGGAGGTTTAACAAATATGCATAAAAAACACTAAGATTAGCGATATCAGTCCTGGCATTCATAGCATTAGGTTCTCTAACGATGGAATACATTTCCAGGAAACATCTCTTTTTTAAATTAGATTCATGCTCCAAGACACTAACACCACCATAATCAGGAATGTGATCCTCATCCAAAACGTGTTTTGCTAAGGTGCAAGTAATTTTTGAATTTCTAACATCTCCCCTATGTGAGCAAATTCTGTCCTTAAGCTTCCGTTTAGTTTGACCAATATATTTGAGGTCGCATTGTGAACATGGTATGCAATAAACTACATTAGATTGTTCTAAAATTGATACTTACCGTAAGTTGGTATATGGACTAATGTTCAGGAGAGCTACCATTGACGTTTTTCCTTCGGATAATGTTCCACCTGATCTGAGATCACAAAACTCTAAATTCTTTTTTTCGTTACCGTATATTCATTCAATGGTTCACAGTTTCAGAAAAATTTTTTCAAGATTTCCCTCCATTAATATTTCTTACAAAAATCAACTCACTGTTAATAGTATTTTTTCAAAGTTAAAAGATAGGGACCCAATTTTAGAACAATCTAATGTGGTTTATTGCATACCGTGTTCACAATGCGACCTCAAATATATTGGTCAAACTAAACGGAAGCTTAAGGACAGAATTTGCTCACATAGGGGAGATGTTAGAAATTCAAAAATTACTTGCACCTTAGCAAAACACGTTTTGGATGAGGATCACATTCCTGATTATGGTGGTGTTAGTGTCTTGCAGCATGAATCTAATTTAAAAAAGAGATGTTTCCTGGAAATGTCTTCCATCGTTAGAGAACCTAATGCTATGAATGCCAGGACTGATATCGCTAATCTTAGTGTTTTTTATGCATATTTGTTAAACCTCCCTTCTCCAACTGAAAACTCTTTTCT
>JARQZK010001465.1:510000-545000 GCA_030704885.1 Cynegetis impunctata | reverse complement strand
ATATTTTATATAAAAACTTATTCAATTCAATCGTAAGAAATCTTGATAGTATTAGAGAAAAATTTTGAGTACGTAATTGGTAAGTAATCATGCAACTTAACTTTAATCATTTCCTATATTTTATCTTCATCTGATATATTTTGAATTATTTTTTAGTTCCACATATATTTCCTATATTTTGTAGGTAATTTAACAATAAATCAGGTATTTATAAAGTTTATTTACATTATTTCTATTTCATTCATAAAAGTTTAGTCTAGCCATCTGTTTTTTAAATTTTTATTTTTTATTTAGTTTGGGGATATGTTGCACTGCGACCTCATGGTATATATATTGTACCCCCCATCAGAGCTGTTTTCTGTACTACGCCATCTACCTCCTGCTTACCTTCTAGTTCCAGAGTATTAATAAGGGAGTGACTAGAGCACTGTCCAGACAGTGTAGCCAAATTTACGGATACTGTCCAATACAACAAGCATGCGTGGAAGAGATGGTTATTACTTCTTGGACAGTGTTGCAAGAAGTTTTACAAACACTGTCCAGAGTGTGAATAAAAAATAAAATTTGATCTCCTCTTCCAGTATTATAATACTATATTAAACTATAGTTCATTACAATTTTTCACCTTTTTATTTTTTTAAAATGTTTACTAGGTAATAGGCATGGTAATAGGTATTTACGGTATATTTTCAGACTTTCAGAAACTAAAATGAATCTTAATTGACAGTGATATTTTAAATACATTTTTAAGTCCGGAGACAATGAAATATAATATATTGTTCCAAATCAAATCTATAAAAATACAAAAACTTTTAATAAAGTTAATTTAACATATCTTATTTGTTTCATATTTTAGACATTTTCTTTCACTATTATGTTGAAACTTGAAATTATGTTATACCTATATGATTTTTGTTTTTGTTATACATTAGTTTTCATCTAAATATTGAAAGCCTGTTTTAAACGTTTTTCATACGTAATTTTTCATTTAATCTTTTGAAAGTAAGTTTAATTATTGTAGGTACTTAGAAAAATAAAATTTGAAATGTTGAGCCTTATGCCCATGGATTAATTCAGCCTGATGAGCTTTAACTCAACTTAAAAGCATCCATTTTTAATCAAATTAAATTAAAATGAAAGGAGGAAATGAAATCAAATTTATTAGGAAATAAAGATCTTTAATGAACAAAAAATAACACAAAAACTTGCACAAAAATTAATTTTTTTATTATTTAGTGACCCCAACACCCTTTTTTCTTACGGAATCTATCGTTCTTGATTCCTTTTTATAGAATTGAACAAATTTAGTCTTGGATGATGATGATTCTTTCTTGAAAGAACCAAGGTCAGAAAATTTTTGTCCAACAAAAAATCCCAAGTCAACTTGGGACTCGACTAAAGAGGTTTCCATATTTTCAACTATATTAATATTATTTACAGTTTTACATTTAGGTACAACGTAAAGACACACGTACACTTATCACCACAATATAATTTATGGAATTATTGAAATTATTATATTACTTACACAATACACATTTTACACCTGGTTGTGGACTTGTTAACATAACACCATTGGCTTTATGTTAAATAAACAGTTAAACACATCACATTGTCTATGAGTTAAACACGAAAGCGGATTGCGGTAGAGAAAAGACAAACGAAAATATAAATATCATCTCTGTTGCGCAAGCCTATTGAATTGGACAGTGTTCGTAAATTTTATAGCTACACTGTCTGGACAGTGCTCTAGTCACTCCCTATCCTCATGCTATGTTGATCCCAGCCCTGATGAACTGAATAATTACTTCGTGAATGTATGTAAAAATATCAATTCAAGTATAGTTCCGAGTTGTGATGCTCTCTCCTTCCTGCTACCATCTAAAAAGATTATGGACAGTTTCTTCCTGAGACCAGTTGACACACATGAACTGATGCAAACCATAAGCGATATACAAAATAAAGATTCATGTGGAAATGATGGCTTATCCATCAAATTATTTTTAAACATACCTGATACAGCCATCAACATTTTAGTCTCTTGGATTAATGAATCTTTTGAAGTTGGTCTCTTTCCCACTTGTCTGAAAACAGCCATTATTATCCCACTCCATAAGGGTGGAGAAAAAACTAAAACTAGTAACTATAGACCTATTGCTTTATTGCCTACCTTATCGAAGATATTCGAAAGGCTCATGAAATGCCGTCTCTTACCCTTCCTTCTCAAACATAATATTCTTACAGCACAACAGTATGGCTTCTTACCCACAAAATGCACTAATGACGCAATGTTTTCGGTTCTTAATGAAGTATATACATCACTCAATGACAAACTGTTCACAACTTCAGTTTTTTGTGACTTCGCAAAGGCCTTTGATTGTGTTAACTATGCAATTTTAGTACGAAAACTTCAGTTTTATGGCATACGTGGGTCTCCTTTAGAATGGTTTAAATCTTACCTAACTAACAGGCAACAAATAGTACGAGCAAATGGTAAGAATTCAATAAATCTACCAATAGACAGTGGGGTACCTCAGGGCTCGGTTTTAGGACCAATTCTCTTTCTTCTTTTCATCAACGATATTGTGGTCTTGAAAATAAGTGGTAGAATTACTTTGTTTGCTGATGACACCAGTGTAACTTGGAGTAACTCTGATATACAAGCCTTACAGTTAATCATAAGTAATGATTTGATGGCTATTAAGGCCTGGTCTGATTCAAATGGACTTTGTTTCAACACAGATAAAACTGTAGTAATATCTTACAGAGGAACCCTACAACCTGTTACCCTAAACAATAAAACAATTCAAACAGTGAACTCAGCGAAGTTTTTAGATCTTTATATTGACGAGTCGCTCAAATGGTCTACTCATATAGACATATTAACAAAAAAATTATCTTCTGCATGTTTCGCCATTAAAACGGTTTCTAGAGAGCTTTCAATTTCTGCTGCGTTGTCGACATACTTTTCTTTATTCGAATCACACCTTCGTTATGGTTTGCCATATAGGTGTTCATGCAGCCTTTTCCACTTTGAGTCTGTTTTCAGATTGCAAAAGAGAGCAGTTCGTTATATGTTTGATCTGAGCAGAAGGACACATTGCGAATTCTACTTTAAAAAATTCAAAGTTCTAACTCTTCCTTCACTATTCATATTCGAATCCGTCTGTTTGGTTCGCAAACACATTCATAACTTTTCAGAAAGACCAAATCATAGATATCCCACAAGAAATTCAGATACCGATATTTATTTAATAACGCCCACCTCCGTCTTAACAAAAAACTCCTTTACCTACAATGCCGGAAAGTTATACAATCATCTACCATTGGAGATAAAATCCTTGAGTACGTACAAAAAGTTCCGAAGTTCAACTAAGGCTTTTCTTTTGGAGAGACCATTTTACTCAGTGGCAAAATTTTATTCTGTAACTGAATTTCACAATGTAACATAGACCCTTGAGATCCACATTTAGTAGCAACATATATTAATGTTTTGTTTTTTTTTTGTAATATACAAAATTTTATATCTGTATAATGAGTTTAGTTGACAAATATGTTGATTCTTAACATATGTTTATACATAATCGACTGATAAATGTTTTTCTATTTTGTTCTTCTATTTAATAGATTCTTGTTTTGTTCAACGATGGAAAGTGTGTTTTGTTTGATTAGTTATCATTGTTAAATTTTATTTTCAATTTTTTATAGATATGTGCTTTGTCGACAAAATTTTGTAATTTTATAGGACAATAAAGCTGTTTCTCTCTCTCTCTCTCTCTCTATTAATAAACTCCAATATCTGGGAAGGCTTCAAGGAGGTTATGTCCTCACTCCTATAAGTTTCTCCACCCAACCATTTCTTTCGTTCGCTTGCAACGGCGAGACATACTGTAGCCAGGTGAACAGGAGTTTACTCCTCCTCCCCACAGCTCTTCAGTTTCTGATAAACCTATTCTCATCAGATGCTTCCTGAGGCGACAGTGCCCTGTAAGGAAGCCAGTGAGGAGGTGTAGTTTATTCTTACTGAGATCCAGAGTTTAATATATTTTAGAGCTTTTTTCATGAAGTGGAACAAAAAAAGTGAAGAGAGATCAAATTGCTCTCCAGACTAACGCCAGTTATATCCGCCGCTAATGAAAATTTATGCTTGTGTACAGACTACTGACTTCTTTATCCGTCACAAAACATCGTTTTAGGTGGACGAGTGTCGGATATATCTGGCACCACCGAATATAGCCGACAGTCGGCATCTCCCGAACTGCTAACGTTATTTATGTTCAGTAGTCTCATCTGCCGACAATGTCGGCAGATGAGGTTGCCGGACCTTCAAGTAGTCGCTCACCTCGTGCGAAAGTTGAGAGGTTAGATTCTTATTGTGGATTAACTGAAAGTGAAGTGCGTAGTCTTTGTAAATACGATTTGGATAGTGAAAAAGAGCCGTTTTCTGGTAGTGAAAGTGAGTATGTACCAAGCTCTGAGGATGAAAGAATTAGTTTTGAAGAGGGCCCAGAATCTGATCAAGAAGTAACAGAAGCAACTGTGGAAGCTGAAGCACCCCAAGATGAATTTCCAGCACCCGAGGTTGAAGTCGGTCACGATGAATTAGAATTTTTGTGGAGGAAACAGGATTTTATTCCAGAAGTCCATGAATTCGACAGTAGTAATAGCGGAATAATCGACGAGACTTTACGTGGAAAAATGGAAATAGATTTTTTCTATATATATATATATATATATATATATATATATATATATATATATATATATATATATATATATATATATATATATATATATATATATATATATATATATATATATATATATATATATATATATTGCTACTACCATTGTTGAGGAGACAAACAGGTATGCAATTCAGCAGAATATACCAAAACAAACTCCTGTGGAATCGTCCGGCCACATAGGAAGCATATGCCAAAGTTCACAGTCCCACTAAATAGAGGAGATGTTTCTTGATATTCTAATGGCCATCTATTGGTATTAAAATGGAAAGATCGTCGAGATGTCCATATGATAACCATTATGCATGCTAATGAAATTGTGGTTCTTCCAAAAGTAGACAGGACCATTCAAGAAAATGCACGGAAGCCCAGATGTGTAGTGGAATATAATTGCAAAATGGGAGCAGTCGACCGTACTGACATGATGATTTATAGTATTGACTGTATGCGTAAAAGCATAAAATGGTATGAGAAGCTGTATTTCCACATTATGGATATTTGTTTACTCAATGCCCATGCCCTTTTTTTGACCACAAATTCTAGAAAAATTCCGTTAGCGACATTTCAGTTAGAAGTCATACGTCAGTTATTTGAGAGGTTAGTAAATGTTTTCATTTTAGGTAGTTATAATTAACAATGTTTTATGTATAGGTTTTCCACCAATCATCTTCTCACAAGACCTGATCTGAACCTTAATTCTGCAAGATTAATCGAGAGACACTTTCCGATATAAATTCCAGAAACAGAAAAAAAAAGAATCCTTCAAGAAGATGCCTGGTTTGTTCGCACACAAAAAAACAAAAAAGAAAAGGAGAGACTCTAGATACATGTGTAAGGAGTGCAATGTTGGACTTTGCATTGTACCCTGTTTCCAAATTTACCACACCCAGGCTAACTTTTAAATTGTTTAACATTACCTTTTGCTATTATAATATCATTTAGGAACTATTTTTTATTGTTCATTCATTTGAATAATTTCATTTGCTTTATTGAATGAACATGCCTTTGGTATAGATCTATTGCTATTTTCCAATTTAAACATGAATTCAAGTTGAACAAAACCTAACCTACCCTCATTTTACCTATTTGGTATTTGACGTTTATATCCGTCACTCGTCTGTCGACCACTGCAATTTCGTCGTCTGAGAGGCAAAAATATCCGATAATCAAGCCGTACCGAAAGGGTTAATTATGTACCTACTGACATTCCGATTCAAATAATCTTTCGATCGAAAATCACTGATCTATACGTAGAGCTGGAAATTCTCTCATCGGCATCTTCATTATGCTTCTGTTTCATATTGAATATTTGTCACTTTTTTCGTTAAAGGTTTAATAGTTTCTTCAGCAATACTCTCGTTTATTGCTTTGATTTACAAGTAAATCATTTAAATAGTTATATATACAAAAAAAATATAAAGCTACTCCTTCTTGCACGAAGTTTTTCATAACTAGCCGTAAGCCAGTTATAAAACCTCTCAAGTGAAAAAAGGAACCTTTATATTCGAGTTATACGTAGTTCTTTCTAACACTTTGGTTTTTTAATATAAAAATGAAAATTTCCTTTTTTATGAACGTATCGAAATCAAATGTTTTATTTTTATTGTTTTGGTTGTGACAGTGCCGGATTAATATTTTTGGGGCCTTTAGGCTGAGAAGTGGTGGGGGTCTCGTTGAGGGGACGAAAATCCCAAAATTTCATGGTTGGCTATGATATGATTTTTATACTTTAGTATGAATTGCTGGTCATAGATTATTAAATTTATATAGTATCGTTTGAGAATTATAAATTGGCTTTCCCACCTACATACATATTGTACTGTCTGTAGTTTTATGAGTATTGAATTACATGCATATAGGAGTTACCTTAATTTTTGAATTTCAATATTTCCTCTACAAATTTCAAAATTTTTGACACGATTTTTATCAACTCACGATTTTTATCAAGAATAATATGCTTTTTAATGATGTACTTCTAAAAATATTTTCATAAACAGAAAAATAGTTTTGTAAATAAAATATCTTCTGGGGCAATTTATTCCGGAAAATCCACACAGAGTGAGTTAAAATTGATTCATTCAATTAAATATTATGGTAAAGCTATATTATGAATAATCAAAGACAAGTATATATATATATATATATATATATATATATATATATATATATATATATATATATATATATATATCATCAGAATTTATTTTTGATAATCATAAAAACTTCTGCTCAGTGGTCAGCTAATTAAATATTGTAACATATTTATTGAAAGTTTCTGGAAAACTGTCGTTAATATTAACTATAATCAATATTTTCTGATCAATACATTTTTCTTTACGAATAATAAGTAGGTGAAATGTCATAATCAATATTAAAGAAATGGTCAGTAGGTTTTTTTTTTTAACTCAAGGGACCTACAGTTTAATGCCGGTTCCGAACGGCCAATGGGCTTGTAAACGATGTACATTACCCAACAAGTTTTCATCATAAATAACCACTAAATACCGGACATACACAACACCCAAGAGCGAGGTGGGACTCGAACCCACAATCCTCGGTTTACAAACGGTATAAGGCGGTTCACCCTACCGCTGGTCTACCGAGGCCTCTATGGTTAATAGGTTGATAGTTATAGAAAAATATTTTGAATGTTTCAAAATCAATCTTAGTTTATCATTTCTTCTTCTTTTCTGTTATTACGTTACATTTTTGAGTAATTTTTTTCTCATTTTATGATTTAAACTAAACAGAAATATCAATAACTTGATATCTTGTTCGCTAATCTGTTATCAATGAAACGGAAATAAAACATTCATTTTGTTACTCATCACTTATGAATAAAAACAAAATTGATAAATAAGTATTCTCATGATTTTCATCTGGTTGATAATTGAATAAACCACAGATTAACCTGTGGTAGGTATCCTTGCCTTGAAGTTAGGTCGACTTCATCAATTAAGGGTAATCTTATCCCATGTTAAAAACCATAAGTTACTCAATAAATCAATTTAATTCCTATAATAAAATATAGTAGCAAAACAGGTTAGGTTAGACTTTGGTCGGCATACTTAGCTTATCATTAGAGTATGTTGTTAGGAAAATTATATATTGTCATTCAAGGAGAAAATATTCAATTCGATTCATTTTTTAATGACACTTAATAATTTAGTTGAAAAACTCGCTTATTATCGGAGGCTGTTACTTGATATGAATTTCAAAAGAATAACAAACGTATATATCAGGGGTCTAGAACCAAAAGCGGCAATCTCCATTTTTCGCCAAAATAGTAAAATATTTAGAAATATAGTTGTGAACACGCTTAAACGATTTAGATAAGAAATGGGTACCAAATGCGGCAAAATCTCATTGAAATTCAATGTTCAAATTCAGGGTTAGTTTCAAAACCGGCAATCTCCAGTAGTCAGTTGGTATCAAAACCGGCAAAGTCCCAATAAGATTATTTTGGCGCTAGTCACGTTGTTTACTGTTTTCTGGCTTTAGTTTCATTTCAATCATCGCTTATGTTATGCAATATTATTTAAAAAATAATAATATTGCACATCAAACAAGAGTACTGCGATTAATCGCAGACTGGATCGGTTTTCCATTTAGACGAAGACTATGATATCCATAACTGGAAAGAAGCAGTTTCAGAAAATCTACTGCCTCTTGGAATTTTGGATTTAGACAAGCAAAAAGATTTTACTCGCCCCGCTGTAGAAGTGGTAACGTTTGAATAAGGGGAGAATCACATTATAGGAATGATCTTAATACCGCAAAAAAGGAAAAACACCTAAATCTTTTCGTCCAACATTAATTAATCATTGTTATAATCCCGTAAGTAATCTCAAAATGAATTATGTCAAAAAACTACTTGAAAATCACTTTGGAGATAACTGGAGAGAGTTATAGGAGTTGGCGTTCTACAACGAAGATATTGATGAAGATACAGTGATACCAGATGTTTTGATTTAGCTTAGTATAATAACTGCTATCTGTTAATGTAATGAAAACAAACCTTCTGTATTTTGTTATTGCTTAAACAACCCTCTGGTATTTTGTTTTAGCTAACCGCATACATATTTAGAATCAAACGTGGCAATCTCCCAAAATGAAAAGCAAAAGTGGCAATCTCCATTTCTTTTTATCGTTTTTTGAAGAAACTGCGAAGCATTCTTTGATTTCTTGAAAGTCAGTATATTTTTTCAACACTAATAATTGAACAAATGTAAATAAAACAATCCTAAATCATTCAAGGAACCTATAAACAGTTTTTTTACCGTTATCCAAAATTCTTAAAAATGGATTGCCGCCTTTGATTCTAGACCCCTCAATGTATAGATATATATATATATATATATATATATATATATATATATATATATATATATATATATATATATATATATATATATATATCGATCCTTATTTGTCCTAAGTTGATCGCTATTCGTGACCAATGCTTGCATGTTTCCTAATGTGATGGTCTAATTCTAGGTTCGGACGCCTTCCTGGTCCTTTCCATCTCCGCGATGCCAATGTGGCTATGGTGTTCCATTTGTTTGCTTTTCTCTTCCTCGGTGTCTTACCCAGTGCCTTTTTGGATTTTTCATGTTGTAGTGTACGTCTGCACCTTGGGTTTTGGTCGGATGTGAAACCTGAACATACGGTAATCATATAAAATCTTCTGAAGTAATAAATCATGGAAAAATATACTTATACATATTGAAAATGAGTACTTATATTCATATGAATACTACTAATATTCATATAAATATTTGAATATTTATTTGCGGTAAAGAGGAAAGAAAGTGCGATGTTGATTTGTTTATAAAAAACAGTGTAACGTTTGGAGAATATGAATGTAGCAGATATATCACAATATCAATTTTCTTCAATTTTAGTTTCCATAGATATTAGCACATATATAACTTTGTATAAGTAAGTTTCTAAGACGAATTCCGAATCATAATTGAAAAATATCAAATATAAATTGTTCAAAATTGGAAAAGGTTGAATAGACAATGGGAAAAGCTTTAAAATGATGTGTTACTCGACTCTTCTTGTCATTTCAATTTTTTGAGAGGGAGGCTCTGTGAGCCTGAGGGATAAAGATGTACTTTTGAAACAGATATAAAAATCAGTCCCTCTTTTATCAAAAACTGATGTGTTTCAGCTTTTTTCGCAATCTGGGACGAAACCGGAGATTTCAGAGGGTACAAATATATATATATATATATATATATATATATATATATATATATATATATATATACATATACATATATATATATATATAAATATATATATATATTTATATATATATATATATATAGATATATATATATATATATATATATATATATATATATATATATATATATTAGGCAATTTTAAGGTCATAAACCCGCATACGGAAGCAGCTGTTTAAACGTGTTTCGGACTTTTTGGTCCTCATCAGAACAGCGTAGCCAAGTTATGGTTGGACAAACTTGGAGATGTAGAAACAAAACAATCGGAATCCTTCATTGTAAAAGACCATCGCACATTTGCAGCTAACAGCTCGAACACTCCAGTTTAGAAGCAAGATCTTCACATAAGCCACGGAGGCACTTTATATGCGATAGTCTTTAACAATGAAGGATTTCGATTATTTTGTTTCTCCATCTCCAAGTTTGTCCAGCCATAACTTGGCTACGCTGTTGTGATGAGGACCAAAAAAAGTCCGAAACACGTGTAAACAGCTGCTTCCGTATGCAGGTTTATGACCTTAAAATTGCCTAATATCTTGATTATTCCCCGCTTGGGCCTTGTTGTGTATATATATATATATATATATACAGATATATATATATATATATATATATATATATATATATACAGATATATATATATATATATATATATATATATATATATATATACTATAATAATATATATATATATATATATATATATATATATATATATAAATATATATATATATATATATATATATATATATATATATATATATATATATATATATATATATACAGATATATATATATATACTACCTCTGTTCCATAATAAGTGAGCCATTACCAAAGTTTATTTTTCACAAAATAAGTTAGCCGTTTTCATTTCATTCAATCGTATATTCATACTTATACTTTTACAAAATAACTAATAAAAAATATTAGTATAAACGAATAGTAGGCAAGCGATTTTTCCTACGAAGCTTTGCCTTGCTAATATGTTGAAGTTTATAGTTATTGTTACCGTCACAATCTATAATCGATTTCATAACTGTTTGTAAATTTATAAACACATTATCTAATGTATGTCTAATAACCGCCCTTTTTTCAGCCGTCCATTTTTCTAATATTTCAGTAAAAACTGGAAGATAGCGTTCGTTTTTGGTTGATTAAATTTGGTCTTCTTTTCGTTTGAAACTTCCGGTGTTTGCTTTTGAAGAATTGAACGGTCAGATATTTGACGTCCATGGCACATTAAGAATATCAAAATGGAAATTGAAAAAATTACTAAGTGTCGATAAGTTTGAAATAAAACTCAAATGGCTCACTTATTATGGAACAGAGGTAGTATATATATATATATATATATATATATATATATATATATATATATATATATATATATATATATATATATATATATATATATAATATATATATATATATATATATATATATATATATATATATATATATATATATATATATATATATATATATATATATATATATGAGTTATATTGATTAATGATAAAGAATAAAAATGAATTTTATTAAATCTTTAATTAAAGAATGAAATTTCAATTCAAAGACAAAGAAAAATATTTATTTCCATCGGAATGCATCACACTATTTGAGCTCTCCATTTTCAAGCTCAACGATAGTAGAGGTAAAACCTCCACTATTAGATTGATATCATTGGATGTATTAAGAATGTAGATCTGTTAACAAAATCAGCTTTCACAATGATCTCAGAAATCAAATATATCTGTAAAATCACTGTGAAAACCCGTTTTGTTTTAACATTATCATCCTAGGATGTCATCTTCTCATTAGTGAAGTTGAATGTCTTGAGCTTCTAGAGTAATACTGTTTTTTAAATCTGATGATCTGAAGTTCCTGAAAACAGAAAGAGTATAAGTTTTTGTGATGAAAGTATGAACGAATAGACACCTTCAAAACCAAATTATCAATGAAGTTAATTGCAATTATATTAGCAATATGAGAGTTATAATAAATTCTGAACATTTACTGGATTGCTACTTGTATAACTACATACAACTGTTTCTTATTAAGACATTATTTTGAAGATATCTACAAAATCACAATAGTTTTAAATTCGAATACGTTCTAAATATATACCTATTGAAAAAAATCCAGGTTTTATGATATAGGTATATCATTCTCTTGTACCTTCCGGTTTATATGATCACCTTTGATTAAGCAATAATTTGGAATAATTCTCAACAAAGGGATGTTTTCAAAGTTATTGACATTTCATTTTTATTTTAACTTCATGTAACAAGCAATAATTTCGAAAAAACAATAAGGTATTCTAATCGTTCATTTTGAGTTTTTTGTATCTATACAACTATGTCAAATTTAGATATTTTAAATATATTCTCAATAAAAGTAATTTTCGAGAGAGTGGAGTCACCACATTCCTTGATACCTATATCAATTTTACAAGTGGTTTCAATTCAGTTACAAACTGTATCAAACTCCTTCAAACCTAACTTTTAAGATATAGTATTTCAGAATTTGAACCTACTTAACTCTTAAGATATTGTTATGACAATGGCAGTGAAACCTACTATAAATATATTTTTGTTATCGTTGCATTAAAGTTGATTATATTCGATTAATAAAAATTATACTTTTTGAGAAAAAATTTCTTTCTGATGATCAAGTTAACGTTGATCTTAATAAGAAATTAAAAGAAGCTTGATTAAAATTTAAAAATCGGGACTAAACACTAAAAGAATTCCAATAGAAAAAATCTCTGACGAATCAGTTTATTCAGAAAAAGTATAAACATTTCGATTAACATTTTACCTATTGATAAATAATGGAATAATTTCAGAAAAACCACTTGAAACATGCGTGGAGCCTCAGAGCACACAATAATTATATATATATATATATATATATATATATATATATATATATATATATATATATATATATATATATATATATATATAATATATATATATATATATATATATATATATATATATATATATATATATATATATATATATATATATATATATATATATGTAAAATCAATGAAACAATGATAGTTGTTGACTGCCGCGAGGATGAAAATATGGAATAATATTATGTTTTTTTTGAGAAACTAAAACAAATATTCAGGTAAAAATTCTTAATCTCGAGAACAGCGCCACGTACCGTGTCCTAAGACGACCACAAAAGTAGAAAACAGTCAAATATAGAATTTCGAATACGAATTTTATATATGTATAAGTATATATATATATATATATATATATATATATATATATATATATATATATATATATATATATATATATATATATATATATATATAATATTTATAATATATTTCTTTATTTATTCAGAACTACACCACTCAACAGCTTCAGCCAATAAAAGAGTGGGAAAAATAAAATAAAATGAATACAAATTATATGTGCGTGTGAAATTTATATGGCTAAAATGCACAACCTTCTCTATACACGAAATCATTAAATTTCACCTGATGATAACGATATATTCCAATCGAAACACAATGACAACAGGTTGCACAATGTCACGCAGTGAATCATTAACATACTCATCAGTTATGAATGAAATAAAAGTTACTTAGTTATCAAAACTAACATTATCAGGAACTGAAGTCGCGTATTTATTTTTGGCACATTTAAACGAACTTATCACGTTTGCAACGAGTGCTCGTCTCGAATAGTATAACTGAATGAACTCGATGTGAACTTCTTTTCAGTACGCCAGTGAATGGCGTTGCACACTTTATCTTAGCAACAATACTTCTTTCATTAGCCCATTCATGATTCACTCCTTGCGTAATTAAATAACATGATTGATCAAATATCTCGGAACCGCCAGGAATGCGAATTACTGACGTCATTTTTGTGACATTTGAATTGACAAAAATGTTTTATTAGGAAATTGAAAGATAATGAATGAAATGAAAACGCAATCAGCATTAAAAATTCATTTAGAATGTCATTCATTATATGCTAGTATAATTTTATTCACAACTGTTGAGCATGGCTGTTTTACACTCGTTACTAACATTTTTGCTTGAAGGATGATATGACGATCATTTAGAGACCGTTTGATATCCATTATCAATAAAATAATTAATTAACAAACTAAAATTTAAGAAAACTACATGAGTTAATTTGAAGGGAATATGGGGGAAAAAACAATTGGACTTGAAACCACCAGATGACACTCTGCAGAAGATGTGCAAAACCTCAAAAACGACGAAAAAACAGCAAACCTTTTCTTAAAAATGACAAAGGTTAGAGAAAATATCATATCGTTAAAGACACTCTGAGTTTGGCTTGATCCACTTTAAAAAATATCAACACCTTCAATTGAATTTGAAGTTTTGGGGTGCAAAAATTCTTCAAGGAGCGCCCGCAAACCTTTTCTTAAAAATGACAAAGGTTAGAGAAAATGTTATATCGTTAAAGACACTCTGAGTTTGGCTTGATCCACTTTAAAAAATATCAACACCTTCAATTGAATTCGAAGTTTTGGGATGCAAAAATTCTTCAAGGAGCCCTATTGATGAAATAATTAACTAACAAACTGCAATTTAGAAAAACGAGTGAGCATCGGAGCACCGTCACTAAGATCGTTTTTAACTGCATGAGTTAATTTGAATAGAATGTGAAGGAACATAAAATAAGACTTGAAACCACCAGATGACACAAAATCAATCTATGTACCAAATTTCAACCCTTAAATCAAACTGCAGACACTGTGCAAAACCTTCAAAAGCATGAAAAAACAGCAAATCTCTTCTTAAAAATGACGACGGTTTGAGAAAAAAGTTTATACCGTCAAAGGAGCTTCTCTAAGTTCAACTTGATTCACTTAAAAAAATAGCACACCTCAATTTGAAGTTTTGGGGTGCAAACATTCTTTATAGAGCCCTAGCCCTCTCGGTCACGAATTAAAACTATTGGAGCGAAAAATCTGAAATTTACTGTGATGCAACTTATGATTTTTTGAAAATTTTTGATGTTAAATTCAGATTTTCAAAATGCTCCGTTTGGGCACTATGACATGTCCCCAATTGAGGACATCATGAGCTGATGGGCACTATGACATTCCCCAATTGAGGACAACATGAGCTGATGGAAGACAAAAAATTTTCAGAAATATGTTCAGAGGGTAAAATATTAATATGTTTTATTAAAATAACATTACAGGGTATGGTATTTCATGAATGGTCCATTTCGAAGTACTTAAATGTATAAAATTTAACTTTTGCAGAAATAAAATAAAAGTGCTGTTATATTTACCTAGATGTTGCGTTTACCGCTAGCTCACAATGTCCTCAAATTAGGACACCACACTTTCAAAAATCGCTGATTATAATATGCACAAAAATCACCAAACACAATTACTTTGGAACAAGTCTACACTTATTGTGAACGTGAACAAACAGTTTTCAAACACGTGGTCCAACGAATATAACTAACAAAAAAATAAACAGTAGAGCGCTACACTGCTGTCACAGCTACCCTACGGAAACCTATATTTCAAATGAATGAATTTTTTTCCATCAGCTTGTAGATGGCAGCACATATATTCATTTGGAAGTATATGATGTCCACAACTGACAACAATGTGACAGAGAAGTAAGAGCAAGCGGCACTTCATAGGAAAAAATCCAAAGTAGGTTGTCCTCAATTGAGGACAAGGTGAGCGAGAGGGCTAGAAGGCTAAATATTAGATATGTTTTCCACATCTACCGGCTTGAAAAATGTCCGCTCATGCACCTCAGCGCCAGTATATTTTCCAAAGGTTTTTATTTGATGCCAATATTTTGAATGTATATGTATATATATATATATATATATAAATATATATATATATATATATATATATATATATATATATATATATATATATATATATATATATATATATAAATAAATATGTATATATATATATATATATATATATATATATATATATCAGATATAACAAAATTCTTTTTTTAAAGGAAAATATGACTAAGAAGACTTAACTACATACGGTTCGTGCAAAATTTTAAAGGGGGTAATATTTGATTATAACTTAATTAACATGTACCTATTCGACAACTTGACCTACCTCTTTTGAATTAAATAGCCTCAATTCGCCTGTTGCTTTTCCTTTGGCATAAATTTTAATGATCCCCCATTGACCATATCTATTGCAAGACCATCCAATGTTAACTGCGATTCATCCAACCCTAGAAATAATTGTCAGGTCAAAATTTGAAAGTGGTTTTCAAAATTTTAAGTCAATTATAATTTGAATAAACCGGCCAAGTGCGAGTCGGACTCGCGCACGAAGGGTTCCGTACAATTGACTTTGCCCCCCTTAAATATTTATTTTATTTTAATTTTATTATTTATTATTAAAATAGAAATACAACTGATTATTTTGTTAATATTTCAAGTGCCTACCTGTTGCCATTATTGATATCGAGAAGAAATAGACCAAAAATTGCGTTTTTTGAATGGGAGCCCACATTAAATATTTATTTTATTCTATTTTTAGTATATATTCTTATAGTGGCAACAGAAACACATAATTTGTGAGAATTTCAACTTTCTGGCTATAGCGGTTCTTGAAATACAGTCTGGTGACAGACAGACGGACAGACTAGTCTTAGTGATAGGGTTCCGTATTTACCCTTTGGGTACGGAACCCTAAAGGATTCAATAGCAAACTGATCTAAAGTGTATAAAATAATTCGTTTTATCATAAAAAAGTGGGGTGCTTTTTATCATATTTTCATAATAACTCTAATTTTATAAATAGATACGAATAAAATATTTGTAATATTTGATATTCAGTACTTTCTTACAATAAAATACGTATATACCACATTTTAGTTGGGATTGCTATTGAAGTGTAGTTTATGAGTTGTTTAAATGTATTATACTAATTTGGTATAATATATACTATTCTAACTGCCAACATGGTTTTCTACGTGGAAAATCAACGCAAAGTGCTACTTGCCAATTCTTTGAGGTGATTTATACCTGCTTGGACGATGGCTTATATGTTGCGGGACTGTTATTTGATGAATCACAGGCATTCGATTGTCTGCAATTCAATTTTATTACAAATAAGCTGTACAGTATGGGGTTTAGGGGGTTTTTCCTTGACTGGATCTCGAGTTACTTGTCTGACCGTTCATTGCTTCGAAAACAAAAATTGTAGATCTCGAAACTATCCAGTATCTATTGGAGTTCCACAGGGTTCTGTTTTGGGTCCTCTAGTTTTCTTACTATTTGTTAATGATGTTCCTGAATTTGTTAATACTGACTCTGTCACCCTATTCGCCGTATCGGCTAGGAGTATTGATGGGCTCAGGACGGAATCTGAGAGACTGGTGCAGGGATTCTCGGACTGGTGTTACAGAAACTCACTCATGCTTAATCTCACCAAAACTGAATTAATCCACCTTCAACTACGTGAATTCAGCTCAGATGTTCCACTTGTTGTCAAGTTTCACGACCGCCAACTGAGGCCGACAGCAAGTGCAAGGTTTCTGGGACTTCATGTTGATAGCAATCTCAAATGGGACAGTCATGTCGAGCAACTATCCAAGAAGCTCAACAAATCTTTCTTTGCAGTCAGTCGCCTAAAACACATGCTTCCTCTGGAGAGCTTACTCACAATATATTACGCATTAGTCTACAGTATGGGGTGGCTCATCTGGATCTGTTAGAGTTTTTGCTGCACAGAAGAGAATAATTCGCCTCATTTTCAACTTGAAACCTTATGAAACCTGTCGTCCAATATTTGAGCGTCACAAGATTTTACCATTACCTTGTATCTACATTTTGAACTGTTTGTTATTGGTTCGCCAAAAGCTGTCGGAACGCTTTCCAGTTTCCACGGTTACGAAACGCGACATACTAACACAATATGTATTCCATTGCACAGAACAACCATGTTTGAATTATATCCGACATATGTAGGTATAAAGCTGTATAATCACCTACCAAACCGGATAATGAACTTGAATCCGAGTAGTTTCAAAAAGGAAATTTAAAAAATATTGTCTACTTTTTGTTTTTATAGTTTGAAAGAATATTTCTCTACTGATATCTGTTAAATTTCCATCTCGTTAACTTTTTTGTATTTTGTATACTGACATGTCCTATATATTTGTGTAATATCTAAAGGATAAATATATATTATTATTATTATTATTATATTGTCTTTCATTCTCAAAATGGAATCAAAAGTAATAATAATCGATATTTAATTCATCATAATTATGTATGTACGACAATAGACCTAAAATTATGTTTTTTATCCTGATGATTCTGGTCAGGATATTAGAACAAAGTAACTTAATCGGTCGTTCTAGTTTGTAACTTTCGAAACTTCGTGTTAAAATTGATAAAAATGAACTTAGAAGATTCCGTTACGTACAGGTTAAGGTAATGAATACGTGTTTAAAGGAGAAACAGTTGAACTTACTAATGGACGATGAACATATCAGTTTCTATTGTAGCGTGTATAAAAAGACTGTCCAAATATAGTTCACAAGTTTTCATGATTTGAAACAAACGAGAATATGGAAAACCATTTTCAATTGCTATATTATGTATCTCGAAACGAAGAATTCGTTGTTTATTCACACAATGAAGGTGAATAATGGAAAGATGGCAACACATGAACGTTTGGATCTTATTTGATATCATCAATACTGTTCAGTAGAAATGAAGTGAATTGCCAAATCTCTTCTTGTTCCCTTCTTATATGTTATATAAAAATGACTACAATGTGGTTTACGAGGACAGTAGCGTCATAATCGAAGGAAACATAACTCACTTCAATCAAATATTGGAATAATGAAATCTTCATATAGGTACTCATAAGCCGAATCCTCAGTGCTGGGACACATATAGACCACGTCTAATTCACATACCATCCATGATTTTTAATAAATAGGTTTGAGTATTGAAAATCTGTAATCACGCACAACACGAATAGTTGTAGAGAGGTCGCCTACACCCGAAACCGGGTGAGGCACTTGATTGAAAATCCACATAATAATACTTCAAAGAAATAATTAAACTATATACTCACATAATTACAAATGCGGAAGTTCAATCATTTCAAATCACATTAAAGTCAGATGATATACCTATCTATCAGAGTTCAATTCATGGATTTTTTCACTGAATCATACGAAATTTTGTAATCTATCACTTCTGCGTCACTTTGAGAGTATGACTAATCCGACAATAAATTTTCTATTCAGAAATATACTGGAAAGCAATAATTATCTACGAAAATATTTTATCGGTCATAGGTCGGCGTTTTAAATTCTCCAAGTAGAGACGCCACTTGAATGCTCTCAATGAAGATATGATTATTTGTCGGTCCGACTCAACGTAACTGAGTATCTAATTTCAATAGAATTCCGTTCAATTTGTAGCATGAAAATAGTTCTGTAATCAAGCAACAATCAATAGACGCATTATAAAACTGAAAAAACAACTTCTGAGTATGATTACTTGTAAATATATATATATATATATATATATATATATATATATATATATATATATATATATATATATATATATATATATATAGAGAGAGAGAATTCTAACGAAGCCGAGCCAAAGATAGCAAAGTGTACGTGCAATGTTGAGCCACTTAAACAAACCTGAGCCGTATATGTGGCTCAGGATTGTTTTTGCATGATGAACGGATCATGTAACATAAAAACTATTAAATAGTATCAATTTCGAGGTGGGTCTTTTATAACCCTAATTTTCAATTCAATTTCTCCCGCGTGATTTCTTTCATTACAGTTCTATGGCCAATTCTTCCCTCCAAAAAGTGGCTCAAGTTAGTATGTAATATATTAATTTTATTTAATATATGTAATATATTAATTTTTAGTTTACAAGTCGAATATACAAATAGTATATGGGTAGAGGTAAGTTCGTGCATTACAACCTGAGCCGGATAGATGTGGCAACGTTGAGTTTCTTATCTATAGTATTGTTATTGTTAGCTTCCTCATTTTAATTTTGAAAATAAGCCGAATCCCAGTGCAAAGAAATCGTTTCAAAGAACCAAGAAGATTTTTTCTTAAATATAAAAAGACAAATGAAGTCAAGAAAAATGACTTATAATGATAAAATATTTTAATGTTTAAAAAACTCCTTGTGAACTAATTTCACACTCCAGGCAATAAGTTACTTGAATTAGATTCAGGACGGACTGAAAGGGGTAGTTTTTTTAGTGCAACTTAAAAGCTAAGCGGATTTCTAGAAAATTATGGATAAACTTCTGTATAAAATGTAATTTACCATCGATTTCTGTACCTCCAAAAAAATGAACAAACTATGAACGAATATATAAATATATTCTTGGTTTTTCATATTTTTTGCTGTGTTTATACCTACAAAGCTTGAAAAATAGTTTCTCCAGGGCTACTGAAAACTATTTCAATGGAAACTCACTATTCTACGATAAGAACTCTGTTATTTTATTTAATTCTATTTAGTTTTTGAGTTATTAAGAAACCAAATATCCACATCTTATCAATATATTTCCTTAATAAGATACTAGTTTTTAAGGGTGTTAAGAAATTTCAATATGAATGAATATGTACCTAATAAGTTACAGATTTATAAAAGAGTTAATTTTTTCCTATCATTCATATCACTATACACATTTTTGTGAAATTTGATATTAACTTTCTATGCACCAGGAGTCATTTTCTAGCATACAATAATTTTGTTATGCCTACCAGTGGCATCGTGCGTGATTTACATTTAAAATTTCTGAAGAAAAAATGATACGCAACCGACTTACCGAAATTTTTTTTCAAATTCTCAATTAAACATCATCTTCCGTCTGACCCCCAGTTATAGTTTGACAAAATTTCAATCGTAGTCCTGCATGCACCATATCGTTGATATTTCATACATCAATACATTGTACAGGGTGGGCAAATTTTTATGTTTGTTTGGGGTATCTCTCTGTCATAGATGGCACCCGCCTACATGGAATACGTATAAAAAACGCAAAAGGCAATGTAGTGAAATATTATTTTCGCTTTTAAAGACTTTCACATTAAAATCGACCTAACATATGATATATCGTAAGAAAGAGAAAAAAAATCTGTTTCAACCAAACTACAGCCAACCATGATTCCTATTGAAAAAATACATCTTCAGGCCATAACTCGAATTTTCAAATTTTCTCGACACCACTGGATTATACAGAAAAAGCGCCTTAAGAATGTAAAAGTTATTATCTCGTAACTTCATAAACCACCATGGTTGACACTTGTCTAACAGTAGTAAAATCGAACTTTTGTTCACCTTTAACTCAAAAACACAAGACGAAAGCAAATTTTGTTTTTTGCCAGTAAATTTTTCTCGAAAAATGAGATCCAGAATGCGCCCTTCATTCTTTTGTATCTCATCAAACATAACAATTAACAACGAGAAGTGGCGGATTTCTAAATAAGCTAGCTAGGCTACAGTCTATAGCGGCAAATTTTTGTAGCCGGAAAATTTTAAAAATATACAAAACATTCAAAGCAGAAACTTTTTTGCGGCGATGTGAGTCGCTCGCCACTATAAACAGAGTTTATAGATAAAATCAATCAAATTCGCAAAATTTCTTATCTCTTTACTCGGAACATAGCGGCGGCGTGCTCTACAGTTTTTTCATTAAATAAACAAACACTACTTACTACGTGTACAATTTGAATTCGAAAGTTCAGTATGGAAGTGTGATATCATTTATAAATATAATTTTTCACTATTGTCGATCGATTAATCTCAGAACTAAGCGGTCGAGAATGTGCGCACGACAGTGATCGAAATTTTCTACGTCTTTTTCAAATTTCTGATCAGGAAATAAAAAATGGAGCATTTAAATTATGTTAAGTTTATTCACAAGATGTTTCAGATGATCTAGTTGAAGAGATTTTACACATCACAACTATAAATATCAATAATATGTGCAATTGGATTAAGGATCAAAATCTGCTTGATATTTTTCCTAATATTGATATTACTTTGAGAGTAAACAAATCAATGGCTGTCAGCAATTGTTCATCGGAGCATTTTTCCTCATGTTTGAAACGAATTAAAATATATTTACGCTCAACGCTGTCCGATAGCAGATTAAGCGATTTAGCAGTTTTATCAATTTAATCTGATGTTGCAAATTCGATTTCATTTGATGATTTAATTGAAATTTTTATAAATAATAAACTCAAAAAAAATTGTAATGTAAACCATAGAAAAAATTATTTTTTTTTAGTTGAATATTTATAAAATATATTGTTTTATATTTTCATGAAATTAAGTTTTTTTGTATTTTATTTGATTTTGATAATCGTTTGTATTATTTTCGTATTTTGTATTTTATTAAATATTAACATGACCTTGAAATTTCGAAATGAATCGGGCGCTTTATCGAAAAAATACCTGACTTGGCGAATACTTCGAAAGATAATTTATCACCAAATTCAAATGCGGAAAGTGACCAAAAGAATATGAAATGTATTTTTATCAAACAGCCATGGTCCTCAGAACAAAAAAGGATTATTGTCATATATTTTGCTGAACATATAAAAAACAGAGAAGTCCAAAACAAATTGAGGTTAATATGTTCTAAGAAGAATGTCCTGGTTTATTTGAGAATAGAAAATGGGAATCCATAGAAGCTGATGTTTACAACTTCTATACAAGAAAACTAAAGAGTCGTATTGATATTCACACAATATAATTTTTTAACAGATCGGATCAATAAGGAATTAGGAAAAACATTTTATTTTTTTTAAGAAAATAATGTATTCACTTCAATTAATTAATTCTTCATTTTCCACGGAGGATATTTTTTTTCTACAATAAAATAATATATTTTCTCGTCAAAATTATGTAATAAGTGCATAATAATAGTTATCGTATTAAATAAGAACAGACAGATACACATCTCACTTCATAGTAATAATATACGAAGGTTCACTTTGGCAACAATGCATGGCTCAAGGTTGTTAACTCAAATCTATAAATCTGTATATTTGGATCAGTTTGGATAGAAGGTTCTAGTGGATCAGGATAGTACGAAAAAATTGGGTATATATAAAATATTTTTTTTTTCATAAAAAACGAAACTTTCAGATGTATATTTCGAAAAACGTTTACATTTTAGCTTAAAAATGAAATTCCCGGTTTTAAACTATTTTTTTTATGAATATTTAAAGGTGTCTCAGTATATAACTATTTACCTAGTGGCTCGGTTTTGATAGAAAGATCTATATATATATATATATATATATATATATATATATATATATATTAATATATCTATTAATATATATATATATATATATATATATATATATATATATATATATATATATATATATATATATATATATATATATATATATATATATATATATATATATAGGGTGATTCATTAATATTTGTAAATATTTTAACGGGAAAATTTTCAGCTCAAAATATGAAGATCTAACCCAATTTGCTTATAAATTCAAAATATTTCTCCTTACTGATTTACAGGGTGTTTTATTTAGAATATTAAAAATGAATTTTATTCATTATTTTAAGGCTGCTTAATATTTCATTATGATATTTGGCAGTAAGTTAAAGTAGTTTGGGACAGATCAAATAATAGTAATGAATACTTTCTCGCTATCACCAGTGACGTACGGCAAGGACACTGGAAGAGTTCTCGTTTCCTAAATTCTACGCCACTGGCAGAATTGTCATTTTAGCATAATTTTTCTGTTCTCTAATATATTCTCTGTTAATAAGGCACTTTTTCTCGTAACACTAGAGCCACCATTTTTTCGAAATAGTCAACGTTGAACATATAGCCGCACAATTCTTTTGATTTTTATGTACGAGTCATGTCGGTGTTTTTTGTCATACGCATGTATTACGTGAAATAAATATTATTAGGTTTTTTATTTTCAATTTATGATAATATTAACAAACAAAATCTATTTTATTTCTAAAATTTTGTTGCAATCAAAGTTGGGATTGTGATTTTTAATATTTATCTGTTTGAATAGTGTTGTAATTTGTGTTTTTGTATATTTGTGTACTTTTAATATTTCTTTTAAATTTTCTTTGCATTAGGTATAAATACATGTATGTGAACTATTCTTGCATGTCATGTTTTTTTACGTTTCTTCACCAAATTCGTGACTTTTTTAATCTTTCAAAAGCTTTGAAATATATATATATATATATATATATATATATATATATATATATATATATATATATATATATATATATATATATATATGTATATCAAAAATTGTGTGAAATCATTCAAAAAGAGAATAAATTGTTTGATTTATTACTAATATATCAACCCAAACACGATTCAACTGATGATCCGTGAGAATTTTTATCTTTCATAGTTATTATTATTCGTTCGCATTAACACAATCACACGAAAATTTTGATAACAAATGCCAATAAAAAAAATTATTTGTGAATAAGGCGCCAAGAGAATGTCAACAGGAACAAATTCACTAAAGGAAATACGTGATAATCAGTGATAACCCTTGAACTAAATATTTCATTGAAGATAATTTGAAATTTCTTAATTCATGACAGAGACTGTTACTAAGAAGATGTGCTAAGACTCGGGATCACAGATGTCATAGAATTGGAACATTATAGAAAATTTTTGAAATTTTTTTTAGTCGTAACGACTTATGTTATATTCACCATTCCACATATGAAGATTGAAAGAAAACAATTCCAGATGCCGATAGTAACTTCATTAACCCATCAACAGGGATATTATAAGAGAAATTTCTTTTTCTTTTTAAGATGATTGTGCTGGAGAAATATAAAATTATAATTCAACAGTTGTTTAAAAAGAAGGTTTATTTTTTCTTGCATATAAGTATATATGTATATATATATATATATATATATATATATATATATATATATATATATATATATATATAAAACATCGAAGAATGTCAAGAATATTGTGACGAAACGACAACTAAAATCGGTGCTTGAAATGTCGTGTCATTGCTTAATATAGTAAATAAGTAAAAATGGTGAGAACAATCAAATATTTATATATATATATATATATATATATATATATATATATATATATAATATATATATATATATTATATTATATATATATATATATATATATATATATATATATATATTATATATATATATATATATATATATATATATATATATATATATATATATATATATATTATATATTATATATATATATATATATATATATATATATATATATATATGTATATATATATATATATATATATATATATATATATATATATATATATATATATATATATATGTATATATATATATGTATATATATATATATGTATATATATATATATATATATATATATATAGTATTTTCTATATATATTTAATATTTATATATTTTAATATTTGATAAGGTTTTGCTTTTGTTGGGTTTGCAGCATATTTTTGTAGGTGAAAAAGCATTATCGAAAAGCTGTCAACCTATTGTTACAAGATATATAGCTGTTTCATGATCTATAAACTTTTTAAAAATTGTTCAACTTTTGAGGAATTATTAAGTGACAAAATCGTCTTCTTCAAGTTACAAATCTTGTCGCTGAACTTCAACATTGTTTTAATTGTCAGTTAAAAGTTAATACATTGCATCATGAAATTAGGTATTTTCTTTCATAAACTTGTATCTTTTTCATATTTTTTAAAATCTATGTACCTACAGTTTAAAGCCAGCTCGGAACGGCTTCTGGGCTCATAAATAATGTACATTATCCAACAACTAACTTTCAATAGAACTACTTAAATGCATAGACATACACAAACATCCATACCTAACCCAGGATTAGAACCCAGCACGCCTTCTTCACAGACGGTCACCCAACTTCTACACTAAAAGGCATGTGTATATTTTACAGTTTTCAGGAATAAAGTGTCTTATGAATGCTAAATAAAATCAACTTCCACCGGTTTCCCATCACACCAAATGAAATGAATTTTGGTAACTTACTATTAACATTTGTGTAAATGCAGTAAAAATGTTGGCATCTTCTTCCAGTATGTGATAGCCGGGAAGATGGCAAAATATGTGTACGTTAGTTATCTACAACATAATCGAAATAGCCTCCTAGGGCTTCTTGGAACATCTTTGCAACTCCAACTCCTCACCAAAGTGGGGTTTGGGGGGTAACAGGGTTCAAAATTTGTACGTGGAGTGAGTTGCTTGGAGGATCTTTTTAGCTACTCTTAATTCATTTAGAAGGCTGCAAATTTGTAAGTGAATTCAGTTGATACTAGGGAAGTAGTGATTGCGGAATTAAATTCCTAAGTGCGACAGTTTTTATGTAGAAAATTTGTTTGTTTTTAGAATTATGAGGCAAAACTACGACCTTACAGAAGAAGCTCTGCTGCTCAGGCGTTTTTCACCTATAAAATTAATATTTTCCTAACAATTAAATTATAGGACATTCACTTTGCACCTCAAACGTGGGGATTTGGGGGTAACAGGGTTGAAATTTTGTACGTGGAGTGAGTTGATGTTAGCACGCTTGGAGGATCTCTTCATCTACTCTAAATTCATTTAGAAGGTTGAAAATTTGTGAATTCAGTTGATACTAGGAAAGTGGCGATTGCGGAATTAAATTCCTAACTGTGACAGTTTTGATGTAGAAATTTTGTTTGTTTTTAGAGTTATGAGGCAAAACTACGACCTTACAGACGAAGCTCTACTGCTCAGGCGTTTTTCACCTATAAAATTAATATTTTCCTTTAGATATCATTGAATTATAGGTCATTCACTTTGCACCTCAAACGTGGGGTTTGGGGAGTAACAGGGTTGAAATTTCGTACGTGGAGTGAGTTGATGTCAACACGCTTGGAGGATCTCTTCAGCTACTCTAAAGTCATTTAGAAGGCTGAAAACTTGAATGTGAATTCAGTTGATACTAGGAAAGTGGTGACTGCGGAATTAAATTCCTAACTGCGACAGTTTTTATGTAGAAATTTTGTTTGTTTTTAGAGTTATGAGGCAAAATTACGACCTTACAGAAGGAGCTCTGCTGCTCACGCGTTTTTCACCTAGATTTTTTCGATTACATTTGAAGAAGATCCGTTCGCGGACGATGTATTTTATTTTTTCATTACGAAACTTTCGCTTTTACGTAAAAACACAAGGGGTTAAAAAGTTGGCCACTAATTAATTCTTTTCAACAGATATTTCTAATATTTAACAACTTCTTTGCTTCTTGAGGGCATGAATAGTCTAGATAATACATAACCAGTTGCTACATGAATAGTGATATCATTCGAAAACATTAACAAAAAACCGTTCAACAAAATCATAAAATATCTCGTTGAAATCAGAATAGAGAAAAAGGCACATCCCCAATCATCATCTTAGCCTACTCACTTAACCTTTCTAGCTCAATTTAAAAGGCGTTTGGTCTGCAGAAATCTTCCAGTGACTGGTTTTACCAGCACCACGCATCCTCCAAAATGATCTAGGAGACTGAATTTCGGATTAGTGTATAATTTTTTTTACACGCCTTTTGCCACCAGTGTGACAAATTTTCACTCATGCGCCTCCCCGCCACTCCCTTGTCCAAAGTTTGAAGATGCCAAAGTTTTGAATTTATTCACACAAATTTGTGTGAATATATATAAATAAATATATATATATATATATATATATATATATATATATATATATATATATATAAGGTATATATAGGTATATATATATATATATATATATATATATATATATATATATATATATATATATATATATATATATATATATATATATATATATATATAATTATATATATATATATATATATATATATATATTTATATATATATATATATATGTATATATATACCGTAACTTGGGGATAATTAGCACTGATTTTTACATCGAATTTATGAAACGCTTGGGAAATTCAATCGGAAATTTTGGAAATAGTTTCAGTATCGTGAAAGAGGTTGAAAGAACATATTTTTGATGATTGTTTGCGGTTTTCAATGATTAATTATTTTATATTTAATTTTTGAAATTGGAGCAAAGTCTCCTCATAGAAAAAGGCTACTTTACACTGTACACCACTGTTGTAAATGTATTCAAAATCATAATTAAAGTGCATATGGGGCAAAGTAGGATTACTGTGGAATTTATATTGCATCACATTATATTCGAAATTGAAGAACTTGATAGTACAGGCGATTTTTAGAAAATTTCAGTTCAGAAATAGCGAAACGTATGTTGCGCCATACATTTTACACATGCAAAAAACCCTGAATTTCTGACCTCTTGCCACGTACACTGCCTGCTCTTGATTAATACAGAGAGAATTTCACATCAAAATGTTCGTTTAGATATCATTTTGAATTATAGGCCGTTCACTTTGCACCTCAAACGTGCGGAATTACCGCGGCAGATGCAACTTCTATTTAAAGAGACAATTCCAGAAACATCATGAAATTACTCGAAACAACGTTACATCAAGACAACGATTAGGAAAATTTCCCGGGGCAAGACCCCCGGTATGGACCCTCCCAATATTTTATATAAGTCGGCTCCTCTGGGAGTGAGTTGATGTTAGCACGCTTGGAGGATCTCTTCAGCTACTCTAAAAAAAGTGGTGTTTGAGGGATTGAATAACACCTCCGACTTCGGGGTTTAAAATTTCATCATGAAGAAGAACAAACATGAGGCGAAAATACGACCTTACAGACGGAGCTCCGCTGCTCAAGAGTTTTTCACCTTTAAAATTAATATTTTCGTTTAGAAGAGTAGATCATCATAAATACTTAGGTATAATTTTCGATTTTAATATGAAATGGGATAAACATATTGATTATATTGTGAAAAATTCTAGATATCTAATATTTATCTTTGCCAAAATTGAAAATTTCATGAAAACTGACTCATTGATGATAATTTATTTTGCGTTTTTTCAGAGCTTAATGAATTATGGAATAGTAGCCTGGGGGGGAGCGTACAATAAGAACTTAAACTTTATTCAAAAAACTAAAAAAAAAAAAAAAAATCATAAACAAGCATAATGTTCAGACGAAATTTAATCCTCTTACCCCGGTTCAACTGTTCCATTTAGAAGCTATAACATTACACTGTAATGAATTAACAGATAAATACAAGAAAACTGAAAGCAATACTAGGAATAAGAGTATACATTTGCCAAAAATAAGTAAACGAGTAGGTACAAAAAATAGCTATTATGTTGCTGTAAAAGTGTTCAACATGTTAAGTGATAATCTTAAAGTATTAACTACTAATAAAGCCAACATAAAGAAGAAGTTAAAAAATTTCATCATGGAAAATTATTAGATGCAGAGCGTCTAGTGTTGGAATTCAATGGGAATTCATAGGGCGTTCACATTATATTTGATGTTTTATTTTACTTTGTTTTATATCTTGTTTTATTTTATATCTTATTTTGCTTTATGCTTCATTTTATTTTATTGATTGTCATGTTGGTGTAAAGTTTCTTTTTTATTTTTTGTATTATTTTTAAGTTGGCCAGCCTATGTACAAGTGACTTAGTTCACTTCTGTAGGAATATTACATGTAATGTTGTACAGGTGACTAGTTCACCTCAAACTTCTTGTGATATTTTTTTCTGGTTGATAAATTCTAAATTCTAAAGATATCATTTTATAGGTCATTCACTTTGCACCTCAATCGTGCGGAATTACCGCGGCAGATGCAACTTCTATTTAAAGAGACAATTCCAGAAACATCATGAAATTACTCGAAGGAACGTTACATCAAGACAACGATTAATAAATGCAACTTACGTCATCACGCGAACGCCCAAGTTATAAGGTCAGCGCCAGGAATGCGCCAATGCAGCATTCAGATGCATTCTAGTCATGTAACCATATCGCCGGCAAGACTGATGATGCACACTGAAAGTGCGGCGATATAACCACCTACTGAAATATTTGCATGTATTATGTTCGATTTTGAATAATTAATGAAAAATCAAAGAATAAATAATATGTTGTAATCAGTGTTCACAATGAGAAAATTCAATTAATTCATTTTAAAACTTCAATTTTACTCAGCAATAGAATTTTTTTTTCAAATTATAACAACTATTATGAGTTCTTTAGACACTAAAAAAATTGCTTTTGTGAATATGATTCAGGGGATAATAAGAGATTTGATGAATCCTTCTCGAAAGTATATATATAGCACTGATGAGATGTAACAAGATCGAAGCAGCTGTCATGGTTGTTTCTAAAGAAGCAACCCACAGAACATAAATCACCCGTTATATAAAAAAAAAATGAAACTTTCGATTCAAAAATATGTCAGTAAATTATTCCACTTATATAGAATATATGAATATCAAAGTGTGAAATGAATCATCGATCATCAGTTCACTGTAGTTTAGAATGGCCGAGTTAATAGATTTTGCTATATCCAAAATCTGCAAAAATCGCAAAATGTTACTAAGTAAATGGCAAATTTATCGAATAACTTGAAATTTACTCAATAGATTCAAATTCAAAAGACTTCAATTATCTTATATATATATATATATATATATATATATATATATATATATATATATATATATATATATATAACTTTTGATAATTATTAGCAATAACAGGCTTGTTGAATCTCAAAAAACTCGATTTTATAAAAAAGTTGACGTCAAATTTTTAATAAAATCGAGTTTTTTGAGATTCAACAAGCCTGTTATTGCTAATAATTATCAAAAAGTTAGAAATTGTTCACAGGCAACAACAATTCAAATAAATAATATATATATATATATATATATACAGTGGCGTAGATAGTTTTTTGCGATGGGGGGGGGGGATATAACTTAGTGCAAAATTTTATAAGTTTTCATCTAAAGTACTATTTTTCTTGATGAAAATAATACAGTAGTACAAAATAAGCAGAAAAATGGAATTGAATTGCAAAAAATTTAAATTATTTCAATTGGAAAAAATGAATTGAAAATCGATGAAAAATTGAATTATATTTTATTGGATATATACATCATTGAAAATATTCTTGGGAAAATCAGAGCATAAATCTAGTTTTCGGCGTTTTTTGACAATCCATTTATAACTTCGTCAGCTGAGATTCCATTGTCACGATGAATTGTCAGAGCAGCCAAACCTTCCAATGACAAAAAATTGGACAAACATGAGTTTTCAATTTGCAATGAATTTTATATATTCAGAAGGGTCATTACAAGTCCATTTCTTTTATCGTGCACCTTTGACTCGTTTTTAATCGCTTCAAACATCGATACCGGCAGCGTAGCTAATATTCTGAGCAACATGATATTCGAAAAAAAAAAATTCTATGGAATCATCTAGCTCTCTTATTGAATTTTTAGGCTTAACATCGCCTCTACGAATTATATATTTCTTCCACAATTGCAACTAACGAGAACAACAGGTGTGGCAATAAGAAATTTTTGATAAAGCTCGTCAGTTTTGATGAATTTATCAGCTGCTTTGTCAATTTCGAATAAATCATACTTGAAAAACACAGAAAATCTTTCTAATACATTTAGTCTAGTCAACAAGTGCTTTTTGTTCAATTTTTTTCAGCAGTCTCGGAAAAATATGAGCAAGGTGTCACTCAATTCGGAGTGGCATGTAGATGTTTTTTGAGAAAAATAAAAATTCGCTCGCGAAAATTGTGAAGGTTATGAACAATATCCTAAAAAAAGGGTGGTTTGGTTTTTTGCCAATATATCAAAAATTAATTGAGATTTCTGAATTCTGAAGAAAGATTCGAAAAGAAGAGGAATTTTCTAAAAAGAAAGACTCAACTTCCGGAACTGTAGGATCAATATTTTCTCAGAGAGGTAAAAATACGGACGACAACGGGTTATTTGATTTGGGCAAGTCACGAGCATTAAAGACACTTCAACAATAAACATTATTCAACCATAATAAATATGAAAATTAAGGAATGAAAAAATTCAGACAGTTACTAAATCGGTGAATGAGCAGTAATCTGGAGATAATACCGATTTTTCAGATAGTTATGCAATAGTTACTTAACAATTTTTTAGTACTTGAACATGAAAATTGTGAAGAGTGTGATAACTGTTCACTAAGATCTGAGATTTTTTTCATTCTTGGAGCTATTATTATAAGGCTTCAGAGTAAATCCCCGTTGAAAAAATAAAAAAAATTTCAATTTTTCAGTTGTTTATTAACAATTTACGTAGTTTTGCAACATCAGAATGAAATTATTTTCATAATTTTAATGATCCGTTTTTTAATATCGGAAGCTACAAGGAAATGGATTTTTTCAATAATCATCTCTTATTGTTTAAAAAATTGTTATCAAAGAATGCGTTGTTTATAAGAGCAACAAAAAAAAAATTATGATCAATTAAAGTATTCAATTTTGCAACTAAGTGAATTGTTAGTAAAAAACTAAAAAATTTAATTTTCAATTTGTTTTAGCGGGGATCTATTCTGCAGTCTTTCGAAACTAGCTCCAAGGAAAAACTATTGCATGACTAATTAAAAAATCGCGATAAAAATGTTTTGTGGCTGGATTATTGTTTATTTACCTATCCAGTAAGAACCTGAATTTTTTTATTCCTTAATTTAATATTTAATATAAGTTAAATAATGTTTATTGTTGAAGTGTCCCAAATAGGAGTTAGTTTCGTAAGCCAGATTACTCGTTTTCGACCGTATATTTACCCCTCAGAGAAAATTATAAATATTAATCCTACAGTTCCCGGAGACTTTCTTTTAGAAAATATCCTCCTCTTTTTGTATCTGTATTTAGATATCAAAAATATCAATTAGTTTTTGAGATAATTTTTTTTTTCAGTAAATTGATTATAACTTTTACAATTTTTTCAAACGGAACATAACTTTTTCAAAAAATATCTACATGCTCTCCGAATCGAATGACACCTTGTTCATTCTTTCGAGACTCGTGAAAAAAGTTGAACAAAAAAAGCACTTGTTGACTAGACTATATTCTCATGATTAGTAAATCTTTCTACAAGATCCATGATGTATAAGTCCAGAAATGGATTGAACGCCATCACAAGAAAACTTTTACTAACTCGACAATTTTTATTAACTTCAAAATATTATGGAGTAAATAAATTGACAATCAAAGCCAAAAGTTAGTCATATTTTAATACCTATTCTACCTCAAAAAATATTCGAAATATTAAATATTGATTGAAAATCTTCTACAAGCAGAAGTCACGGTCCTCGAATGTAAACAGGAATATAATCGGTCACTAGGGCCAAAAAACGTATGTGAAATGGAAAATTTTATTTACGAAGGAAGAAGTCAACCAAAACCTCCTCGCACTTCTTCTCTTTCTAAATTTTATACTACCTATACTATTGAATGAAACTGCTCGTGCTACAGATATAATACTATACTATTAAACAAAAGCTCGAGCAGTTTTGTTTAATAGTAAGTACAGTATACAATTCAGAAAGAGAAGAAGTGCAAGGAGATTTTGGTCGACTTCTTTCTTTCGAAATAAAAATTTTCCATCAGAGCCATTTGTACTTTTTTAAACACGTTTTCTGTCCATAGGAACCGATTAAACTACCAATTAAACATTGCATGAAAACTACTAGTTACTTTACCTAAAATTAGAAAAACGATTCAATTTCTTGATTCACTATTATGTTAAAATTATGAGTAGATATTTACTTTACATGTGCTCGATCTGTCCATAATTATAGCGAGCGACCGTTTCGTGGTCGGACTGTTGGAAGCGCCGAAATTATACAATATTCATACATACAAAATTGCACATTCATAATATCAAAAGAGGTGCTAGTGTTTAGTAAATGTCATGTATACTTAGATACGAAGCCTTTTATTCAATTCTACTATAATTTTTTTAGGCTCATGGGGGGGATTGATCCCCTTGACCCCCCCCCCTATATACGCCACTATATATATATATAGAACTAGAAATATTGAAAATATTTCTTATCATTCATTATCTCAATACCTCGAAAATTGCCTATTGTTGAGTGTCTTCACGAAATGGCCATACAGTGGCTTTATTTCAAAACTAGAAACTTTAATAATACGTAGAGAAACACAAATTTTATATTGATGATATCCAAATTGAATCGCTTATTTCCAAGTTTCATACTTCAGCTAACCATTCTTCAAAATGTCAAATAACACACCCCATATTGTGATGCAACTATGTAACAAATCCAAAACTAAGATATAATCAAGCCAACCACCACCTTATCAAAAATTCAATCAATCAATTTTACAGATAACATTGAACATAGTGAATAAGTTACAGTTTTCCGGGTCGTGGCGCCTTATTATACTTGAGATGATTTCACAGCGCCCTTCTCGGATATAAATAGGTAAAAGTATTAATAATTACAAAAAAGGGATTGAAGAAACTAGAACTTGTATATTTTCATTGTTAAATATTTTTATTTTCACTTTAATAATACGAAACTAATAACTAATGATGGAGAAGCCTACAAATCATGGCACATTTTCTCAAATGACTAATTTAACTGGAAAAAGCCAGCCTGATTTGTAGTTTGATTTTCAATTTATTATTAATTCGCTGAGCCAATCACTTAGAAGGGGGTATTCATCTTTCACTAAAATTCAAAATTCCGTAACCACATGTAGCCAAATTTTACTTTCAAACTATTGTCGCATGATATCTCTTGATGATCTTGAATCCATGCCAATCTATCGAAATGTTCATTTAGAAAGAATTCCTCTAAAGTGATAATGAGTAGTGATAATATACCTTTAAATATATTTTTCATATCTTGAGGAAAACTAATATTGAAAAAGAATCTTTGAAACCCTCATCCTTCAATTTTCCTCTCCATAACTTGAGTTTTTTTCATGAAAGCTGAA
>JARQZK010001465.1:502500-505000 GCA_030704885.1 Cynegetis impunctata | reverse complement strand
CCACAGCTCAACCAGATTAAGTAAGAATGTTGAAAATACTTATCCGGAATGAATTTTTATTAAGAAATGTACACTAGGGGATTAAATGGATTTTTTTTTGCTGCAGTAATTTTTATGTTAAAATTAAAGAGTTTCGAAGGATTCTCGGTCATCTCTACAGACACATCATAATCAGTCGAAAGACAGAAAAGCAGTACGTGAATTTGTTTGATGTTGAGGAGGTGTTGATATAGGTTTCAAATATTTTTTTTATTTGCCGCAATTTTTATGTAGACATTTCATGCCATTTTGCATGTATTTACGCTTTATGCATTTCTTCAGCCCCTCCGAATTGACTTAGAGGGTTCGTATTATAAATGAAACATTTCAATCACATAAATGAGAAAAAACTTTCTGTGAATGCCAAGTAGCCAGAGTATAAACCAATCAAATAATCTTAAATAAATTTTATAAATAAAGTTACAGAAGTGTTTGACTTTTTTATGTCAAAGTACAGTTTGTTCATTTTAATTCGCATTTTTTCTCGTAAATTTAGGACATCCTGAATTATTGTCTGAAGGTTTTCAAATAAATGTTTCTCACTTAATTTTTGATTATGCATAACCAATTGCAAACCATACGAAGACAGTTTCAAAAGAAAATCTTCATCCGACTTTGTCTGTTTTGACATTGATATATATATATATATATATATATATATATATATATATATATATATATATATATATATATATATATATATATATATATTTATATATATACATATATATATAATATATATATATATATATATATTATATATATATATATATATATATATATATATATATATATATATATATATATATATATATAACAGTGCTGAATGAAGAAGGAAAAGGCGCATTTGGTTAAACATATATGGCATCAGTTGAAAGGTAATCATCATAGGATTCCTTCATAAATTTAAAAAATCATGGATTTTTTTTTCAGTTTGAGCGCATACAAAAAATTGATTTTAAAATCGGTTTATTCCTCCTATACTTTCCCTCTCATAGTAGGCATGTCATTTGTTGATATTCTGACGCTTGTGAATATTTTTGTCATCATATTAAGTGAATGTTATTGCTGCTTTCTTTGTGTAGTCTTATAGAAATAATGGAAATGAAAATGAATTTACCCAAGAAAAGTCATTGCCGGAGAAATCCAGTCGTATACGACAAGGATTATGAAGTATTTAATCAATGTAAGTTGCTTCATTTTCCTCGTACAATTAGCGGGCGTTATGATCCATTATGCCCGCTCATAACGCCCTAGGGCATAATGAGTGTATTTATAGCAATTTCTAAGGTGAAATCAACAAATGATATACAAGTGAAAAATAAACTATATTTCAGTAGCTAGAAACTGTAGTTTTATTTATAAACCATATTCCAATAATAAATGAGTGAAAATTTCAGGATGAAACAATAAATATATGGAATTTATACTGAAACGCGGTCATATGATATTTTATTGAATTAGTGGAAATTTAATATATCATTTGTGTTCATTACGTATTAATTAGAAACGCAAAAAACACGCTTCTTCGGTAAAAGGTGAAGGTGCTGCACACAGAGTTTCATTTTATGGTGACCCAAGTTTCGCTCCTACCAGAGCTTCCTCAGGCTGATAAAGGCTAAAGGTGCTTCACGATGTACCACAATTTTGTGTAAAAACTTTAAAAAACATGTGTTTTAATATATTTTATGACTGAAATAGATTTACATCAAGTATCGGTCTATAAGTACAATTAAAGAATTGTGAAACAGCTATAACTGTACAAAAACAATGTTTTTTTAGTACCTTATTTTATATCCCCCTATAAACTTCTTCATTTCCGAGATGGCCTTCCATAGAATCTTCTCTTATTTTAGGTTCAATCGTGACGGCATAATTTCTTTAATACTTGAATTTTTATACCTTTTTAAACCAAAGTGCCAGGAAGAAAATATAAAATACATTAATATTCATAAGGGGGTAATCCATTATCCATGAAATACAAACTTCACGTTAGTAGGCTTTTAATGGATAACCTCTAATTTGGCTGGTAAAGCTGCGTAACGAAGTATAAGTATGTCTGTTGATTTAATTAATTCACTAATTACGAGAAGATATACTTTCTCAGAAGGGTTATTATTGCTCAAGGTTTTGACAATGGATATAGCATGTGGTTTTATTTTAGGCTTTGTAGTCATTTTCGTTTTCTCATTCGTAATTGGGCCTCAGGGCGTGGAATTATGCCGAAAGATTGAATATTGGAGGCAGTCACGCGATATGAATTCATTCAATTAGAAACTGCTGAAATCTCTGAATTTTATGAAAACTCTTTTGTAAATATAGTTACAATAGTCGTCAATCCAAACTTTACATCTCTGGACAGTGCACAATACTGGCCCAGATAAAGTGGCGGATTTAGATATTTTCCACTAGTAGTAGGCTATTCAAATTTTGCCGCCCCTACCGACCTTAACAATCCAAT
>JARQZK010001465.1:475000-497500 GCA_030704885.1 Cynegetis impunctata | reverse complement strand
GTTAAATGTAGAGACAACGCTGTCGTCCAAGAAGTGGCCTATTTAGATAACTAGACAACAGGTATCTTCCACCACCAGTAAAAGTAAAACAAACAGTGGATGACTTGGTTTTGGATGGTGGAGGGCAATATCTCAATCTTCCAGTCCAGTCTATTTAGCTCTACGCTTACATTCTTCACTTAAAGATTTCCTGCAAATGACCTACGATTATTTTTGTCCGACGGTAAAATTGAAGCTATCAAGTCGAACATGCAAAACGTGTGGTCTTTATTATGCTTCCATCAAGTCACTAAATCGTCTCAAGTGCATTATTCAAAATCTAGAGCACCAAGATGTTGAATGGCTTGATGAGAACGATGTAGACATTCCAAAATCAGATGAAAGTGAGCAGATATACAACATTGAACAGCAAACATCCAATGTCATTGGAAACTTAGAATCATGGATTCGGACGTCATGGACTGAAGACTATTAATTGGAATTAATATGTATACCAAAAGTCTAAAGAAGTTTGTTTTGTTCGTAATAAGTAGGTAGTACTCAATGACATTTTAATATTTCTACCTAACTCTATGTTGAATACTGTGTCAATAAAGTTTGTTTAAATGAATATTATGTGCGTCAAAGTCATCTATACAAAGCCTATTCCATATCTGCTGCTTATGAATAATTATAAAAATAGAATACATTAAAAGAATAATGCATATAGGTTTCAATGTTTACGTAAGCATGGGAGGGGGTAAGAGCTTTGCTTACTTTTGCTGATAAGGGGTTGGAGGGGGTAAATAATAGTAATAAATCTGTTTACGTAATACTTGTACGGTCCCAAACTTTGAGGGAGGAAGTAGAGGGGAGATGCACGATGACAATGTTTCTAACCAAAAGATTTGGAAATACATTATGAACAACATACCCACATTTCAGGGATTCTTGGAGCTGCTTTTGATGTTTTTGTCACCCCAAAACCTCCTTCAAATGTAATTCAAGGGTTGAACATTTGTTACATGTATTCAGTTGACGTAAGGGAAGAGCCGCCATGCCGGATGTATTGTGGTTTTTAGCTACTCCATTGATTCTACAGATCGATTTAGAGAGTTGAAATTTCGTACGTACTTAGAATGAGTTTTTTTTTAATGTATTTATTAACCCAAATGAGACTAAAAGTCTATACCAAGTACAAATAAAATTTAATAGTGCATGCTCCAAAATTAAACTAGAAATTATAACAAAAATAGAAACAAATTTACTATGTATTGTTTTGCTTCCCTAATAAAATTGTGTTGATGTTAGTACAGTGCCCAATGGTACTTTCAACTACTTTCTTTAACCGCTACCATTTTACCATATTAATTTTATGTTAATTTCATAGGTTTCAAGATTCTACTTATGTCTACAGACTTCTATAAAAAAAAATGACATCCGATGCTCACGATTTTTTTGAATTATTCTATTGATAATTTGGCTCTATTTGAAGGAAAAACCATCATTACATATTGAGAACTCGGGTAACTATTATACAATTACATCATTTCAAAAATAAGATTAACTATTCAATCATAAAAATATGTAATATAACAAAAATTGTTCATCAAAGTGGATTTATCATGTATTGTAAATTTTATAATTAAAATTCACGTAACATCCTTCCACCGGAGCTGGATTATCTATAAACAAATATTTCTACAGTTTCAAATCAATTTGACCGCAACATGAGAGCTCCTCGTCGGTAATAAAATGGCGTAGGGGCTTCATAGGTATGCCATACGCACGTCTTAGCTAGTCGTTTCAGCTGCAGAACTGGACGGGCAGACTGTGACCAGATTCCGACTCAAGAATTCGAACTAAATATGGGGTAACTCATTACGTTTATACTGGTTTTAGTCGTAATATTTTCCCCGAAAATAATAGACGATTGGGCTGTATTGAAAGTCAACGGAGATTGGCGAGAGTAGTTTTTGGGTCCGTTTTAAATCTCCTGGACCACTATTTTCGATATTTTTTTGATGACTGATATACCTATGTATAAATATATATATATATATATATATATATATATATATATATATATATATATATATATATATATATATATATATATATAATTATTTATTCGAATTGTTGTTGACCGTGATCTATTTTTAATCTCTTGAATTTTTTCAATTTTTTCACATTAATAAATGTCAAAGAAATTTCAATTAAGAATATCGAAGTAAAACGTCAACTCTTTAATAAAATCGAGTTTTTTAAGATTCAACCAGCCTGTTATTGCTAATAATTATCAAGAGATTATATATATATATATATATATATATATATATATATATATATATATATATATATATATATATATATATAAAACTAAGTAAAAAAAGTGGGTACTCGGCAAAGAGAGGGGCTGGATAAATGACAAAACAACAAATTGCCAATTTACATCTATATTTCGGCCCTATATTGGGACCTTCATCAGGATGCTGAAAATTACACGCGAATCAGACCAAATAAACAGGTATAAAGTTAAAAGCTTACTTACACATTGGCTAGTTGTACATAATAAGTTCTAGAGAAAAATTTGTAAAATACATATTAATTTAGTAATATTAAGATCCTAGCAATACTGTGACACATAGAATTCAACAAAACAAAAAAACAAAGAGGTTATAAAATACAATTCACGTCAAAAATCGAACCACAGAGAAATACCACCAACATGCTCGACCGCCAGACAACCATAAAAGATCTTCTTATTCTTCCAAAGAGTGTTCAGAATCAAAGTTATTATCTGAGTTGGGCCCATTGAAGATTTGAAGGTAAGTAAATAGCTGTAAATATTGCTCAAACTATTGATGTCTGTCTTCTTATTGACACATAACTTGTTCTCGTTAATAAAACACATTTCCAGGAAATTTCGTTTTTCAAGATTTGTTTGTGAAGCTAGAATTTTGGCATTATTGAAATCGAAATTATGGTCCAAGTTCGCTGCATGCATGGCAAGGGCACATCTATCTGGCTGCAACCGAATGTCACTTCTGTGCAATGAAAAACGTCTTTTAAGCGTCTGAGAAGTCTGACCGATATATATATATATATATATATATATATATATATATATATATATATATATATATATATATATATATATATATATATATATATACCAGGACAACCAAGACAGGGAATGGAATAAACACAGTCCGAACGATTCAGGAGTGGCACTCTGTCTTTTAAATGTGAAAAAATGTGTCTATTGGTAAACAGGTTATACCTAGCAATCTTGATGTTTTCAACAACAGCAAAAATGTGAGACAATTTGCTCGTAAGGGAAGGAAGAAAAGGAAGCGAAACAAACCTTGTTGGAAGAACTGACACAGACGTGTCCGACAGTGGATGGTCTTGTTGTAATCCGACTGTACCGGGTAACACGATCTCTTGCTCCACAGTGCTGCTCTGCAAACCAGGTGTCAAGAGTTCCAGGTTCGTTGGTAACACTCTGTTGACATGCGACTGGAAAATTATATTGTTTAGAACTTTTCTAGGGTATCCGTTATCCAGAAGAATGTTGAAAAGTCCTCTCAATGCCCCCTCTCTTAGGTCCTCATGAGAAATTCCAGTGATTCTGTCCAACATTAAGCGTCTATTCAATGACATTTAGCGGGAGATTGAGAGAAAAAAATTGTTAAGATTAAATTGAAACTTCTCTTCTCTTCTCTTCTCTTGATGAAGTATATTTTTTGGAGTTGTATTGTCTGAGTTATTTTGATGTCTTTTACACTAGCTATAAATGCTCTCCAATTTTGGGATAACCTCAATATTGGTAAGTAATGTTTTTTTTTTGTTTTGCTATGTATGTATAATTAAACATGACTATTAATAATTGCAGAAGCCCTGATTATGCATTGAATCAATGCGAAAGCTTGGTGTAAATAAAAAAGTTTTACTACCCCATTCCTGAGTCAATGAACCCTTACTGTTTAACATAATATATATATATATATATATATATATATATATATATATATATATATATATATATATATAACTGAGATTGAATTCTCGCACATCACTTGGTGAAACATCATAAAGAATAAAGAAAAATTTTAAAATAAAACACACTTGGCCTATGTTTCACTATATAAAAATATTTAGTATGAACTCATTATCAAGACTGACTACAGGAGAGTATTACATCTGATTTTATTAAACAGACAAAAGCAAAGGTGATACCTGAAAATCAATTTGTTCGTTTACAAAGGGTAATTGACTATTATGGGCGGAACTTATTTCGAGAATTTCTTAGTAGTCAGTCTTGATAATGAGTTCATAACTCGAAACATGTCGACTTTCGTCACTGCTAAATACAGTATCTAAATATTTTTATATAGTGAAACATAAGCGAAGTGTGTTTTATTTTAAAGTTTTTACTTTATTATATATATATATATAGGTATATATATATATATATATATATATATATATATATATATATATATATATATATATATATATATATATATACAGGGTGATTCATTAATATGTGTAAATATTTTAACGGGAGAATTTTGAGCTCAAACTATGAAGATCTAACTCAAATTGCTTTTACGAAATATTTCTCCTTACTGATTTACAGGGTGTTTTATTTAGATTATTAAAAATGAATTTTGTTCATTACTCTAATGCTGCTTGATATTTCTTTATGATATTTAACAGTAAGTTAAAGTAGTTTGGGACACATCAAATAATAGTAAAGAAGACTTTCTCGCTATCACCAGTGGCGTACGGCAGCGACACGGGAAGAGTTCTCGTTTCCTAAATTCTACGCCACTGGCAGAATTGTCATTTTAGTATAATTTTTCGATTCTCCAATACTTTTTCTGTAAATAAGGCACTCATTTTCCGTAACGCTAGAGCCACTATTTCTCGAGATATTTAACGTTGAACAGATGGCTGCACAATTCTTTCGATTTTTATGTACGAGTCATGTCGGTGTTTTTTTTCATACGATTGCATGTATTACGTAAAATAAACATTATTAGGTATTTTTTTTGAATTTATAATAATATTAACAAACAATTTAAAAAAGAACAACTACAAAAATAAACAGCGCTACATAAAAAAAGTTCAAAATAAATAGTTAATTATCAAGATCTTCTTTACAATTTCTAGAAGAATATCAAATTTATGAACAAAACTTAAAAACAATTTACAAAAATTGTTCAATGTGATCTCCGTTTACCTCAATAAGTTTATCCATTCTTTCGCTAAACGATCTTCGAAAAAATATGTTTGGCTGATTCGCAATAAAATTAGCAGAATATACAATTTGCTGTCATTGTTCCTGGCGAGTATTAATCGCTAGAGATATTTTTGTAGTTGTTCTGTTTTAAATTGTTTGTTAAAATTATTATAAATTGAAAAAAAATACCTAATAATGTTTATTTTACGTAATAAATATAATCGTATGACAAAAACCACCGACATGACGAACATCGAAAGTATTGTGCAGCCATATGTTCAACGTTAAATATCTCGAAAAATAGTGGCTCTAGCGTTGCAAAAAATGAGTGCCTTATTTACACAGAAAATATTGGAGAATCGAAAAATTATACTAAAATGACAATTCTGCCAGTGGCGTAGAATTTAGGAAACGAGAACTCTTCCCGTGCCCTGCCGTACGCCACTGGCGATAGCGAGAAAGTCTTCTTTACTATTATTTGATGTGTCTCAAACTACTTCTACTTACTGCCAAATATCATAAAGAAATATCAAGCAGCATTAAAGTAATGAACAAAATTCATTTTTAATAAAACACCCTGTAAGTCAGTAAGGAGAAATATTTTGTATAAGCAAATTGGGTTAGATCTTCATATTTCAAGCTCAAAATTCTTCCGTTAAAATATTTACACATATTAATGAATCACCCTGTATATATATATATATATATATATATATATATATATATATATATATATATATATATATATATATATATATATATATATATATATATATATATATATATATATATATATATATATATATATATATATATATATATATATATATATATATATATATATATATATTAAGATATCTAGGGAGAATGAATTATTCAAGGATGTGCTTTTGTTTTATTGAATAAATTGTTAGAAACACTAAAAAATTACACACGTGTATTATGGCGAATGCGCTAGTAACAATTTTCAATTAACTAGATGTTTTAAACATTCCCCGCTCAAGGTTTGGCGAAAATAATCGAGATGGCACCACTGAATTAGCTCTACCAGCATATCATGAAATTCTGTTTTTCAGATAATTAATGTCTTGGATAGATATCAAATTATATTTCCATACGTGTTAACCCGAGGAATTTCCATTTTCTAGTATGACTATACTCTTGTTAATATTATTATTATTTCTTTTCAGACTAGAAGTGTGGAACATTAGCGACTCTTCACGGAATATGTCGTTGTGTGTTTTTAAACACTCTACGTAGTTCGATCCTTTAGAATGTTTATATTATTAAGCGTTGGGCTATTCATTAAGTCCTTGCAATCGATGTAGTGGTCATCTAGATCTCCATAACATTCTTGGCTTGAGGTTGAGTGAAAATAATCCGGAATTATATGATGAAATTCTTTTGTTCAGATATCGTGGATAAATATAATTATGTTGTGGAAATTTTTTTTAGTCGTGCCTGAGCAATTTTAAGAAAGCGATATACAAAATGTTGAAGAGATTGGAGCCTTATGATTTGGATAAATTTTATGATATGCAAATTCAACTTTTTTTGACACTATTGACAACTATTTATAGTAGCTAGAAATAAAGACGTTATATATATATATATATATATATATATATATATATATATATATATATATATATATATATATATATATATATATACAGGTTGTCCTAATTGCCATGGGCCACTATTGCTATCTCGGTAACTATAAAAACTACAAGGTTGGTCAAATTAGATAAAATGTGCAGGTTTTGGAGGAAATTAACAATCCGGTTTCAGTTTTGAAAAAAAATTTCTATCTTGAGCTACGGGGGTTTTTCGAAAAATTGTTCAAAACTATTTGATCGATTAACTGAAAAAGAATAATTTTTACAAAAAATTTGTGAGGAAAAAAATTTTTGCATTTTAGACGTTCTTCAAGCTGGTATTTTTTAAGGAAATTTGGTTCGTCTAGTTTTCGAGATATCACATTCAACTTTGTTTTTTAAATACGGACCTGCATTTTTCATTTTTTCAAATGTGAAACTAGATTTTTAATGTCTCCAAAAACTGCACATTTTGTCTAATTTGACCAACCTTGTAGTCTTATAATTACCGACATAGCAATAGTGGCCCATGGCAATTAGGACACCCTGTATATATATATATATATATATATATATATATATATATATATATATATATATATATATATATATATATATATTCTTCGAGTACATGTTAGTACACTCATGAAATAACTCCGCTTTAGTACTAACTAAGGACACTTTTGTAAGTGCGGCAACTTCCATGGCAGTCGACAATTATCATATCGTTCGACGTAATACGTTCCTTCAGCGCGAGCCTGATAAAATGCAAAAGCGAGAGAGTCGCGGGCGGAAAACGAACCATAGAGAGATTGAGCTCTAGAGATTAAGGAGCGAAGAAATTGCGAGTAGAGACCGAAAGCTAGCAGGCGGCTGACCGTGGGACAGGCGCCCGTGAAAAAGTCGCACGGTCTCTACGCAAGCGCGCGACCACCGAATATCTTTACACTGTTAACTGGATCGGGGGCCACACAAATGTTTCCAAGGTGATCGACGTTTGCACCGACAAACTACTAATCCAACACACGAAAGCAGTAAACGGAATCGAAAAGAAAACTTCAATATGGGCATACTATGATCTTAGTGAACTAAATGGGGGAAATGATGATAATGCTACTTCCGGTGCTCGATTTATATTCGTTTCATAAATTTGGTATTTTTATTTATCTACAGATCAATGATTACAATAGGAAAATTTCACGTGATATTTGCATAGAACTTAACGATGTTACATATTCAAGTATTTTCTTCGATCTATATCGATGTCAATTCATTTCTCAACATAATATAGTGGATTTTGAAGAGTAGATCTCCAAAATCACGGACGAAACATTTTATGGATAAATTAAATGAAAAACAGTTCTCAGTCATTTATTTGTGTCTAGAAGAAGTTATTTAAGTAAATAATGGACGAAAAAACGATCGGAAAATTTGTCAAGATGATTTATACTATTTTTTTTCTTGAGGTAAGGTTTGGCTCGCCCTATATAAAGAAAGCTTGATATACTATTATCAGTCTATTTTTACTATTTACTCTGTGATACTTAAATATAAGCCAAACAGTACATCCAGAACATATATGGAAGAATCGGAGAAATTTGAAGAAACAAAATTTTTTACCTGTTTTCTATTGAAATGAATTGGACATTCAGAAAATCATTGATATTATAAAATTTTATATAAAGAAATAACTAATTTGCGAGATAAGGTTCTGCAATATTAAAGGACGTTAGAATTTAGTTAAAATGAAATTGTACAGACAAGTATTTTATTATCCTTGAGATTTGTTTAGTACAAACATTAATATTAAAGTGAAAGAGGAAGTTTTTATTCAGGGAAAGAAATTGTCGAGAATTTTTCAGATGACTACTGAAAAAACTATATTCATTAAATTTTGATTTTCCTTCCCCCAGGGGGTCAACCCCCCAACCAATTCGAAGCAAAACCAATTCCATCCAAGATATCTTTCGAAAATACCAACCTACACACTTTTAACCCTATTACTCCAAAATTGGGACCTTTATCATGTAAACAAGATTTATTTCTTTCCCCCCAACCAATTCGTACCAAACCCAATTCCAGGTTTTCAAAGTGAAAACCTGCTAAAAATATAGGAATTATTCACTTAAATATGTGAAAATTAAATTAATTAGAGGAAATGATTTTGGAGTCAGAACTCCTATAGCTATGGTGCAAATGCGTTGTCCCATTGGCAGCCAGTTCGATGATCCGATGTCGGTCTTTTGCGGTTTCGGGGCGCACAATGCTCGGTGCTGTTCTTTTGCGCGAACTAGTTTTCGAAAAAGGGCCCGACGATGGCCACCGTGAAAGATGCGTTCTTGGTGGTGGGCCTCCGTATGCTAAGGAATTTGCGACGTTGTCAAGAACAACAAATTGTCCTATGTTGTCAGGAATGTCCTATTATGTCAGGAATGTCCTGAATTATTAGCATTTCTGTAATTTATTCAACGTTTTTTCAGTTCACAAAATGTTTGTTGATATTTTACTATTTACCGTTAATTCAAAATCGGAGTGTATACCTAGAGGATGATTAATATGAGTCTTTTTTCTATATTACGTATATAACAAATTATATATATATATATATATATATATATATATATATATATATATATATATATATATATATATATATATATTATATACACTTGGTGTCTACTCTAGTCAGGATCTAAAAATCCCTGAGAATTCCAGGATATTCCAAGTGATTTTATCATTTTTCCATCAGGTGTATTGCGATAAGAATTTCCTTCGTGGACCACTCCTGTCATGGGTTTTTTTTCTGTCAATGTCTAAGAAACACGAGTTTAATACTTTTTATCAAGAGAGTTTCTGAAAGAACTTGCATCATGTACAAATGCTGTCAGACAATTTGACTTTACCTATAATAACTAAGAATTTAACAGTTTGTATTATTATTATTTCTGGAAATCCACTAGACATTTTCTTTTCTTTTGCAATTTATACTGGTTTTACATTTGCAGAAAACAAATTTGGTAAGAACTGATGACACTTGAAAAAATTCACTGATTGAACCCCAAATTCCCTGAGAATTCCAGGACTTCTAGGGTTTTCAAGGAAGTAGATACCCTGAAATATATATATATATATATATATATATATATATATATATATATATATATATATATATATATATATATATATATATATATATATATATATATATATATAAACCCATATCTGTGATGTTAAGTAATAAGGAGTATTGCCGTAATATAATAATATTTTAAACAACTTTCTTCGAAGGTTTTAGGTTCTCGGCAAAGGAAGGGGGCAGTTATTAAAAACGACTCATCGTCAATAAAATTCTATATTTCGGACCCAAAAATGCGGTCCTTCCTCAGGAATTACTGAAAAACCAAATCAAACTTTACAATCCAAGTGTTTTTCTTTGATTGTAAAGTTTGAATTGGTTTTTCAGTAATTCCTGAGGAAGGACCGCATTTTTGGGTCCGAAATATAGAATTTTATTGACGATGAGTCGTTTTTAATAACTGCCCCCTTCCTTTGCCGAGAACCTAAAACCTTTGAAGAAAGTTGTTTAAAATATTATATATATATATATATATATATATATATATATATATATATATAGATATATATATATATATATATATAATAGATATATATATATATATATATATATATATATATATATATATATATATATATATATATATATATATATGTTCAGAAAGATTTCCGCGGTCGGAAGTATTTGAAAAACTTGGTTCACGGAATGAACCGCGTGAAAGATTTGAAAAATCTCGACGTTTTCGGCTCCTTTTGCGAAGCCATCTTCAGGAGAATTAGAAGCGGAATAATTCAGAATTATTCCCCTTCTAATTCTCCTGAAGATGGCTTCGCAAAAGGAGCCGAAACGTCGAGATTTTTCAAATCTTTCACGCGGTTCATTCCGTGAACCAAGTGTTTCAAATATATATATATATTATATATATATATATATATATATATATATATATATTATATAGATTATATATATATATATATATATATATATATATATATATATATATATATATATATATATATATATATATATGTATATATACAATTTAAGAAACGTTAACTGATTACACACAGCTATCAATAATTATATAAAAGAATAAAATACTACGAAATTCATTCGTAAAATTCTCTTGTGGAGCTAAACTGGATGAGTCTCGACGCCAACAACATCCATTCTCTACTGACGCATGCTAGAAAGTAGAAACAACAAGCTAGCCACCACAAACGATAAAAACCATGTTTCGGTTTTGTTAGAAACTCTTCAGTATTTTTCGAGTAAACGTCCTAGTATTTCATTCTTGAAGTATTAAATTCAAAGGAGTTCTGTAACTACGATTGTATCATTTTCATATGTGTACTAATTACACATAACTAATGAAAATGGGGATTTTATAAAAATAATTAATTTATTATAATCGAAAAACAGAGGAAAAAAGTCTAACGAATATAGGTTCCTCTTAATATTATTATATGTTAATTCAAATTTCTGATAATCTTAATCAGATCACCAGAAATTCATGAAGTTTTTCTCCAATTTATATTAGATTTTATGTATATATATATATATATAGATATAATATATATATATATATATATATATATATATATATATATATATATATATATATATATATATATATATATATATATATATATATATATATATATATATATATATATATATATATATATATATATATATATATATATATATATATATATATATATATATATATATATATATATATATATATATATATATATATATATATATATATATATATATATATATATATATATATATATATATATATATATATATAGGTATATACATGATTGTTTCTCGTTTATTATCAATAACAGACGGTAAAAAGTTGAAAAAATACTTCATGGAAAAGTTTTTAACGTTTTAAGAAAATCGTGACTTTCCACAATTTTGAAAGATGGAAAATAATATTTATTCATATATATATATATATATATATATATATATATATATATATATATATATATATATATATATATATATATATATATATATATATATATATATATATATATATATATTTATATATATCTATATCTATATCTATATCTATATTTATCTATATATATATATATATATATATTATATAAATATATATATATATATATATATATATATATATATATATATATATATCTATATATATATATATATATATATATATATATATATATATATATATATATATATATATATATATATATGTATATATACTTTTCATCGCTTCGAAAAGTTAATTTCGATTCATTGAAATAAACTGGAACTCAAATTAATATGAATTTTTGTTGTCATTGATTGGAATTACTTTCTAGAAAACACCACACAATCAATTTTACCTAGTAATAATAAATTATAAATACCATGCAATATCAATTTGCTGATCAATTCACTCGGGTCACAAAAAAGTCGAAAGAAAAACGCATCTGATGCCGCATATGTGGGAACCGTAACACATTCACTCACAGATAAAATACTTTTGCCGAAGAAAACTACGGAATTCGACGTAAGTCCACACGGCAACGCCGAACACACGATTGAGAAGTGAACGAATTCCGATGTGCATTCCAACACGGAAGATGAAGACGAAAAGAGAGAGGATCAACAAAAACAACGACGAGCTGAAGAAATTTCAGATTCCTAACTGTACATATTCTAATGAGGGAGAAAGAAACGAAGACAGAGAAAGCAAATTGGGGCCATTACGGCTGGTACTGCTACTCTCTCGTCTAGGTAGGGGCAGTGCGGGGGCCTAGCTGCTCCATTCATAATAATCAATTCATGAATTTGATGGGATTGAGGTTGATTCGAGTTGAATATACGGTGTCTGTTAGAACCTTACGAACTCCGAAAGAAATCGCTAGACGCGTTGTTGAAATTTCGAAATTCCGGTTTGTTATCACACTTATCGGAAGAATTTATAGATGGCCTTTTTTCCTGCGAAATAGATTTGACTGAAAGTTTTTTCGACATTGTGAATGGCGGGCTACACAAGGACGTCGATGTCCTAATACATTGACGTGCATCCAAAAACGTGCAACCAATAACGTACAACCTAATGTGCGTACACACGTACGTACAAAACCATAGTTTTGTCCAGTCTGCTAAAATGTTTGGCCAGATGTCTGAGCAGGAGGAATATTTAGCTCTGGTGGCAGTGGCGTGTACAAAGAAAAAGGAAAATGAAAATCGTCGCCAAATGTGGTCTAACGGTTGGTTTCTTAACCAACTTTTTTCATTCTCTTGTAAGAAAAATGGACGGTAGAACTAGAGGACTCTCGTAATTACGTAAGGATGGACGAAGAAACCTAATGTGCGTACACACGTACGTACAAAACCATAGTTTTGTCCAGTCTGCTAAAATGTTTGGCCAGATGTCTGAGCAGGAGGAATATTTAGCTCTGGTGGCAGTGGCGTGTACAAAGAAAAAGGAAAATGAAAATCGTCGCCAAATGTGGTCTAACGGTTGGTTTCTTAACCAACTTTTTTCATTCTCTTGTAAGAAAAATGGACGGTAGAACTAGAGGACTCTCGTTATTACGTAAGGATGGACGAAGAAACCTATTCGTAACTATTGGACATGGTTATTCCATTAATAAAACGTCAAGACACACAATGATGAGATTGGCAATAACTGCAGTAATTACTGCAAGAAATTACCAAGATTTTAAATTCACTACTTCAATATTTCCGAAAACCTTCCGTACCTTTCCGTACCACTTCTCTTCGAGATAAAAGCTCTTGCATTTTATCTCCGAAACCCACCACAAAGACTATTGAATTTAGCGACAACTGTACTTTTTGAAGCATTTGGTTGGATGATTTGCAGCTTCTCTATCAATATTTTGAATGCTTAATTTTTTTAATTTCGGTCTGAATAGCGCTTTGATTTTGTCTGCCACAAGCAGGGTAGGTCCCTGTACAACTCCACAAATTCCCGTAGAAATTCCCGGGACATTGTTCTGCAGTCAGACATAATGATGAAACTATCTGCAAACATTTTTAGTAAATAATATACAAATTCATGAAATATTCAACTTATAAGATATTTTAAATACCTACTGCAGTAACAAATTATTTCATAAACTTAACCGCCGCTACTGCTTCGAAAGCGCACACTCCACGGTAATTTGCATCCACACGTAGAGACTTGAATGCATTCGTTGGAATGCGCATGCAAAAATTCAAGCGATTTCGAAAAACATCAACGCGGCGTTCATCCGGGTTGTGCATTCAAAAACGTGCGTTTTTGCATCCACATTAACATTATTGGTTAAACATTCTTGGATGCACGCTGATGTTTTGAGACATCGACGCCCGTGTGTAGGGGCCCTAATGGATTTGACTGAAAGTTTCTTCTAAAAAATTGAGCAGATTAAATTTGAAATTCCAATTCCAATGCCAAATTAAATAAGAGCAATAATAAAGCTTCAGTTCCACCGGAAGAAATATGAGGAACATTGTGTTGTCTCCCTTCAAGCTACTATTCCACAGGAGAAACATTTTTGTTGCTGTTCCGTGTTTCCGAAAATGTTCCCAAATGTTCCTAAATATTCCTTAAATTTCTTTATTTTTCGGCAACAAATGTTGACTGTGCCTACTTGTCGCCGGTTTCCATTTTGAGCGGTAAACTTCAAAAGAAATAGGAAACATTCGTGAAAAAAACCGTGTTCCTATCGTAGTGGAAACATATCGAGAACGCAACTAGTAAACATTCGTGTCGCAGATTTTCAGTGTGCAGTAAAGTACGAAAACGAATAAATATATAGTTTCATCCTTGGAAGTAATCTTCAAACTTTATATTAAAAAAAAAGGTTTTTTATAAATAGATTCAAAAACTAAATCTACATCCTCCTTCCTGAACTATTTAAGGAAGAAAAAATCTACGAAGTAATTTTCATTGCAAAGTTTCGAGGACATTTTATCACGATTAGAAATGACCTAATTCACAAATCGAACTATTATGAAAGTAGGACGCCACATAAATAAATACGGTAGTATTTTCCTTTTTTTTCTATAAAATATTAGTATTGTGTTCTTAAAGTGTGTCGTAAAACTGAAGGTTAGAAGTATTGTTTCTACGCGATTGAGGTTTATGCTGAATATAAACGGCAACTCGATGCGTACATTGACACTTATACGTAGATTACATACCGCCGAGAATATCGAGGTTAGAAACGGCAATAATTTTGATGTTTGGCAATTAGAATGAGCTTTCGAAATATGTTACATTATTACCTCAAGGGGAGAATTGTACCTAACTACCTGATCACTTTCTCAGTGAAAATCAGGAATCCCATTAACTCAAATAATAAAATAAGTATCGGAAAATAGTACATTATGTTACTAGGAGTAGAAGGCTATCATTATTGTTGAGCCCAGATTCTTGCACTGCCGAGGCGTTAGCCGAGGCTGTGCAAACTGGGCGAAACATATAAAGGGTCTTCTGCTCCGAGTGACATATACTATTTTTTCTTCAAGTGTAAATTGAATATTGTGCCCAGTGTCGAACTTTTAAATTTTCTTGACAAATACTAACAAACATCAAATTAAATAAAAATTAAATGACAGTTCATACCTACTTGGATACAACGCCCATAGACGTTGCTATCATTTCTCATTATTTTATTACTAGTACAATAATTAGCGTTCATTATTTTACTAGTAAAAGAATAGTGTGAATCTGTGTTGTCGAAAATAATATAGATATTATTATACGCTTGAAGAAAAAGTATTATTATTATTTAGTGTTGAAAACCACAAGGGATCGTATCTCAACATGAACTCAATATACGCACCTCTCTAACTCAATCTTCAAAATCGGTGGAGTTAAGCCAATTTTCAGAAACCACGAAAAAAACAAGTAATGGCAAAAATTGGAAAAAATAACTCAAATTTGGTTAGTTCAGTTCTGCCTCGAAAACAATCCCAGATACCAAATTTCAGCTCATTTGGGACGATGGAAGCCGCAGGAGATGGCAATATGTACGGGAAAAATATATAAATGAAAACACAAATATCTACGTTGGTACCAAATTTCAGCTCATTCGGTAAGATGAGAGTCGCTGGAGATATATACAGGAATATATATACATATATATATATATATATATATATATATATATATATATATATATATATATATATATATATATATATATATATATATATATATATATATATATATATATATATATATATATATATATATATATATATATATATATATATATATATATATCTATATATATATATATTTATATATATATATATATATATATATATATATATATATATATATATATATATATATATATATATATATATATATATATATATATATAGATAAATAAATATATATATATATATATATATATACATATATAATTATATATTTTTTATTTATTTATTTATTTATTTATTTATTTATTCTTACACAACTTATACAATTATTATCATTACCAACACAAATTCAGGCAATTAATTATAAGTAAACACAAGAAACAATCCATGAAAGAACTATATAATACTAAACTATAAGGTCAGGAACAATAAAGTAATGAAAACGTTTAAGTTCATGCACCTAAGTGACTGAACACTTGTGTTGTGCAATTCCAAAAACACATTACAGTGATGTGGACACTTTGCAGACATGTTTGAGCAAAACATCTCAGCAATTTATCGTCTAATACTTATCATACTTATTCTAAAATTTTTATAAAATCTATGTAATTTCGAAAAATAAATTTTTTTGATTCAACTGAAAAACTTTTTAGTCCAGTCTTAAGCCTAATCTCTATTGGTAAGAGATTGCATGCTTTGGGCAAGGTGTGAATGAAAAATCGATGGCAAATTTCCTTCTTGAATCTTTGGGTCGACAGAAACCCACCAGCACATCCACGGGTTTGATATATCAAATGACTACAATTCCGGAAAAGTTTGTTTTTGAAGGCATGTACACATAAACTATGAAAGTATAGTGTCCGGATATTGCACACATCTTCAGTATAAAGTAGACTGGTGTGATATCTCCTTTGTTTCTTAAATATAATTTTTAGTATAAAGTTTTGAGTAATAATTAGTTTCTTTAATGAGTTCCTGTACATACCTCCCCATACAAAGATGCCATATCGAAAAAGTGATTCGGCTAGAGACTTGTAAATCAGGAGAAGTAACTTTCGTGAAAGAAATTCTCTTAGCTGGTAGAATTTGTAGATGAGCTTCCTCACCTTCTTCGACAAATAATCTACATGATCACCCCACTTTAAATGCTTATCAATAATTATACCCAAGTACTTGACTTCATTAGCCTCCTTAATTTCATCTTGTATATCAGGGACTTTTATACCAGAAAAATCTGGTCTATTTGCTCCAGTTATACTGAAGCCTATATAATTCGTCTTCTTAACATTTAATGAAAGTTGGTACACGCTTAACCATTTTGTAATTTTGTGAAGATCGCGCTGAACAGCTATTTTGGCTTCCGCCCAGGAGTCTTCACGAAATATGACGACTGTATCATCTGCGTAAGACACAATCGTTGCACCCGTCACCAACGACAAAAGAGAATTTATATATACGAGAAACAACACAGGACCAAGAACAGTACCCTGAGGCACGCCCACCTTTACAATCCCAGGTTGACTTATTGTGTCATTAACCTTTACACACTGTTCACGATTTGAGAGGTAATTCTTAAAAACATCCAAAACTATTCCTCGCACACCGCAACATTCCAGAATGTGCAGCAGCTTCTCATGGTTGACAGTGTCAAATGCTTTAGCTAAATCCAGAAAAACCGCTATACATCTTTTATCCTTATCAAGACCCTCTGTAAGGTCCGCAATAACCGAGCACATAGCATCAGCCGCTGATTTGCCAGCACGAAAACCAAACTGTTGCTCACTTAAAATATTATTCTGATCAAAAAATTTAACGACTCGCCTTTTCAGACATTTTTCAAAAATCTTTCCAAAATTATTGATCACACTAATTGGTCTGTAGTTTGAAATTTTTGATCTTTCTCCCCCTTTTAGAATCGGAGTAATCATTGATGTTTTAAACTGACTGGGGACAACCCCTTTCAAGAAAATTGAATTTATGATATGTTTAAGGGGTTCTAATATATATTGATGATTGTTTTTTATAATATCTGCTGTTATTCCGTCCATTCCTGGTGAACTAGTACTTTTTAATGTGGATATATGCTTTATAAGTTCTGCATTTGTAACTGGATTTAGAAACATACTATTAGAATTTATCGATAATTTTTCTGAACAATTTGATTTATTTATATTTTTTACCATATTTAAGCCGATGTTGATAAAGTATTGATTACAGTAATTTGCCATTTGATTGTTGTTCTCAAAGGCAACATTTTCGTCGTTAACAAGTTGTAATGTAGATTTTTTATTCGATTTTTCGTTAGTAGCATCGGATATAAGTTTATAAACTTTTTTTATATTACCTTTGTTTTCTTCAATTTGCCTGTAATAATAATCATTTTTAGACTTTTTCAGTAATACATTTAGTTTGTTTCTATATGTTTTGTATTCACGTTCAAGTTCTGGCGAGAAGCGTAATTTCCATTTATTTTTTAATTTATCTCTATGTTTCATTGAAACAATTAAACCTTCTGTTATCCAAGGTTTGATCTTGAAATATTTTTTGTTATCCTTTATATGGGTTTTAGAATCCTCAATGTGTTTATTAAACTTGCTTAAAAAGCGATCAGCAGCAATTTGTGGGTCATGAAAATTTAAGACATCACTCCAGTTAGTATTCCTGATTAAGGTCTGTAATTTATGTTTGTTAATTTTAGTAATAATTTTTCCATTACAAATAGAGTTATTTTCTGTCTTCACTTGTGGATTTACCTGTAGTAAAACCGGATAGTGGTCTGTGATGTGACATTTGAGGATAAATGATTCAAACCTTAAGCTTGATCTGCTATTAGATGAACTTTTAAGGAAAATGTGATCCAAGCATGATTCAGAATCGCGTGCAACACGGGTAGGATTCAAAATATAGGGAACAAACCCATATCTAGCGAGTACGCATAAATATTTGTTCACATAAAAATCACTTTCATTTAATAAATCAATATTAACATCCCCAATCAACAATCCAATTTCGGCATTCAGTTGAGATTGGTCTAAAAACGTATCGAGTTCATCAATGAAAGAAGTCAAGTTACTTGGGTTAGGTCTATACAATGCTATTATTTTAAAAGATATATGATTAATAAGTAGCTCTATTATAGATAGAGAAACTCCACATTCGTCAAATTTATAATTAGATATGGTGTAATTAAGATCAGATCTAATTAATGTTAAAACACCATCATTTTTATTGAATTATTGTGTATGGTGGTGTAACCTGGAATATTAAAATTATTTGCCGCTGCAGTCTGAAAACACTCACCCAGAACGAAAATATCACAAGTTGATAATTTGTAAGTTTCAAACAATGCAAGAAATTCATCAAAGTTCTTGCTTGCACTTCGTATATTAATATGCATAATATTGATATGTTTATTGGATGTTAAGGATACATATCTATCTGGATCCATATAGGTCCCCCGATGATTTTGTTCCAATTGATTCAGATTGTCCAAAATAATATCTTGATCAGTTAGTACCATCAGTTGAGTAATCGATTTTAGATTGAAGCAGCTTGATGTGGTATTGCATTGTGGGGCACTCAGTATCTGTTGCGTGGTGGTTAGTATTGTGCTTTGTTTTGTAATTATTATTTGACAAAACACAATTAATGCACAGTTTTTTTCGTCTTGGACAGTCTTTTTGTTCATGTTCTTCACCACAATAGGGACATGCTAGTTTATTTCTACAATTTTGCTTTTTATGGTAAAACTCCTGACAATGGAAGCAACGAGGAACTGATAAATCCTCGTAAACTGGACAGCGCTCCCACCCAACACATACCTTTCTTAGTTGCATCAACTGCTTAAAAGTTGATGCTGAACATTCTCCATAAACTGTTTTTTCTCCGTTTTCCTTTTTTTTAATGAAAGTAACATCAAAATCTTTCAATGTTTCGTTTTGTCCTAAAATGGAGTTCACAATTTCTTCCTTATTTAAATTCTGTTTAAGATTTCCTATTTTAACACGAGGTTTTTTCATAAGAGATGTCTCAATGGTATACGAGTTTGATAATTTATCCCTCGCTATATTTTTAAGAATTTCAGATTCGTTTTTAGTTTTACATTTGATGATCACAGCTCCGGATTTCGCATTTCTGATGTTTTTAATTCCTATTTTCAATTTAGCAGTATTGATATTCGCGATGATTTCATTCCTCGTTTGAATTGTACTCTGATTAATTTTAGGCCTAAATATTACATCTGGAACATTATTTGATGCAGCGAAAGGTTGTTCACTTTGTTTGAATGAAACAACCTTTGCGTAAGATAAAGTGTGTTCATTCTTTTCTTTCTCTTCAAAATTTTTAATCTTTTCTTGCAGCAATTTTATTATTTTATCCTTACTATTAATGATTTCTTCCTTATCCCTGATTATAGTTTCCTTATCTTCAATTTTGCTTTTCAATAATTTCAGGTAATCATAATTGCGACATGATTTACAGTTGAAATTTAATAAACGTTTTTGCAATGGTAGACATCTTATTTCAGAAGAAGATAGTTCCGTGCATTCCATACATATCAAATTTCTGCAAGTGTCACATGGATGACATGGGCTTTTTATATCTTTGGTTGGTTGCTTAATCTCTTTACATGAGAAGCACTCCATTATCTATTCATAGTTACTTTCGATACCCTTTATAAAATAGACACCCAAAAATACAAATGCCGGCCCTGTTTATTCTTCAGTCGAAACTGATAATCTTATTAAGTACCTTATCACTCTTATCAGATTATGATAAGCCGACCACTTTTTATTTCAACGAAAACAGTAAAGAAGTTTATGTTATTGTGATTTACGAAATTTTGTTTTCAAGTTTTATGTTTGGCATCTAGTCTTTCACTTGCTAAAAGTCAAATTTTCAGATTCACTGCACTTTTCTCTACATTTTGGTAGAATTTCTCGAAAAAACTGATCAATAAAACACTAATTATCTTTATTTCTGCGAGAGCGAATTAAACACACGTCAATCGTATCGTGTGAAGAATCAATATATATATATATATATATATATATATATATATATATATATATATATATATATATATATATATACATAAATATATATATATATATATATATATATATATATATATATATATATATATATATATATATATATATATATATATATATATATATATATATATTCCAATAATAACATAGTAAGTCAACACAATTAAGACTTAATTGTGTTAACTTAATATAAACGAGGCCTCGGTAGACCAGCGGTAAGGTATACCGCTTGTAAGCCGAGGATGTGGGTTCGAGTCCCACCTTGCTCTTGGGTTTTGTGTATGTCCGGAATTTAGTTGTTTTATTTATAAAGATGAATTGTTGGATAATGTACTTTGTTTACAAGCCCATTGGCCGTTCGGAACTGGCGTTAAACTGTAGGTCGAGATAAAAAAAAAAAAAAACTTAATATAAACAAATAGGGTATACAATCTCATAAACATTACAAACAAGTAAATGAAGAACATATTAAAATACACATAGAAAACATTGGAGATTCATCTAATTCAACTGTAACAGACACTCAAAAATTATTCAACAAAAATTGCTCAACGCTATAAATAGAACTTCCTTTAACGTTGTCTTAAACTGTGCATTGTTCAGATTCTTTTAATTGGAAAGTAGTTTATTATATGATTTAATTGCGATATATTTAAAATAATTTTGTGTTTTTTCCAACCTTTATTTGGGTAGGTTCTAGTTGTCGCGTTAATTTTGATGATGTTCATGAAAAGATTTGTATTGGAGAAATGTTTCCTTGCGTTCGTGAAGATAGTTGAGAATCTGCAGAATATAGCAACACGGCAAGGTCAACATCCTTAGCGCCCTATATATATATATATATATATATATATATATATATATATATATATATATATATATATATATATATATATATCTATCAGAAATAAAAAAAATTCGAAAATCATTACCTTAAAGGTCTGAAACGGATAAAGTTAAATATTACCGCAACAGACTGTTGACTTCGATTCGCTGCAATAAACTATTATCTTCTGGGCAAATACTAAAAAATTTCTAAAATCGGATATAAAAACCACTCCCGCATTACACTGTTGATTGAGAAGCTGCAATGGTCACCTTATTTCGAAAAAAATACAACTAAAAATTCGTTTCTCCACCAAATTAATACCAACTCACTGCCACTTGTTAGGTCCCAATATCGCTTTTTACAGTGAAGCAACTGTAACAGACGTTCAAAAGTCATTTGACAAAAATTGCTCAACTTTATAAATAAAACTTCCTTTAGCGTTGTCTTGAACTGTACATTGTTCAGATTCGTTTAATTGGAAGGTAGTTTATTACATAATGTAATGGCGAAAAAATTAAAATAATTTTGTGTTTCTTCCAAGCTATATTGGG
>JARQZK010001465.1:330000-470000 GCA_030704885.1 Cynegetis impunctata | reverse complement strand
ATAAATATAAAGACTTTTCAGGCTTCTTCAGTGAACAGGTGTGTTACTGTGTATGTATTCTCATTGCTATTGAGGCGGTAGGTGATTATCATCATTTGTTTTGTAGCCAAATTGAGAGAAATCTTAGGTTAGATCATGAGATGAATATCTTAATTCTCTGATTGACTCGTTCAATATGTACTCTAGCAGCTGCTATTTTGGCATTCAACAATGCTTCTTCTGTAGTCAACTGTTTTTTGTCTTTCAAAAATGGTGGCCTGATCAACTTTATTTTAAACTGTTAACAAATATCATCTATCAAGAAACCTTTGTCCACCATAATAGCATCCTGTGAGCTTTCTAACTTTAAAATTAAGTCACTTTGTTGGAAAATCGTTTCATCAGATGCTCTTCCCCCATATGGTTCACTAATATAAGTAATTAAACCTCCAGGAGAAACTCCTGTCATGAATTTCACTGTGTTATTAGATTTATACTGAGAGTAAAACCTGATCCTGCAGCAAAGGCACTTTGGTTTATGTATAAAAATTTCTGTACAGTCTAAGATGATTCGATTATTTTGAAAACTTTCAAAACATTTTGGCATGCTTTTCTGTATTTCAGAATATTCTGGGAATCTTATGACACAACTAAGAACTCTACTCATAATGGGTAGCATTTCATAAACATATTTTTGGCATAATTCTTGTGAAATGCCATATAAAAGAGATAATGTCACATATGTAAGGTCACATTTCAATTTTGTCAATACTAAAAGAATACGCTGTTTGATTTTTAATCTATGTGACCGTTGATCACTGTAAACAGATTGTACTGCTTTTACTAATGTATCTAATAGTTTTATCTTATTGAGACCAGTGAAACTGTTTAGAGCACTATCTCTAGTTATCAGATCACACAAAGTAGAGACTTTAGGAGTATTCCTTTTTCCCTTCTACACAAACACGATTTTTATCACCAGCTGGAAGTAAAGCATGGGAATTCACATTTGAACATTTCTTATCCCAGGAAGAACACTGAGTAACTGAACAATAACGATTCGAACGACTCATAGCTTTCAAAATGATTGCAAATAATAAATATGTGTAAAAAATCACACAAAAACACACAAAACAAAGGAGAACGTAAGAACCATGTCAAGATTTTTAGTTATTCTGATTGTCACCAGGCGGCGCAACGCTTATTTTGATTCGCCTATTATTAATATAGAACAAAAAAAGGGCAAAAAAATCGCGTTTGTTGTATGGGAAGCCTACCTTAAGTATTTATTTTATTATTTGTTGGTATAGCGGCAACAGAAATATATAATAACTGAGATTATTATCGGAAACATATTTTCAAACTGAAGTTAATACAATTAAATTATTAGCCATCAATAACGGTTACAATGAAAGTCTTATCGACAACCTCATTGGGAGAAAACGAATAAAGTATCTGTTGCCTTAAATATACCCCACGTAAACTATTAATGAAGAACAAAAATACTTCCCAATAAATTATGTGCCTAATTTGAGTAGCAAAATTTGTAACAGACTATCAAAAAATAACGTTAAAACAATTTGAACAAATAAAAAAACTTGAAGTCACTCTTGGTCAATAATAAAGAAAAATCTAACATCGGAGAAAACAGTGGTATTTACAAAATATTATGCGACGAATGTCCTGCTTTCTATATTGGACAGACAGGAAGGAATATAAATATTCGTGTTGAAGAACATAAAAAGTCAATTTTACAAAACAAAAATACCACTGGCTTCTCTGAGCATTGTATAAAATTCAATCACTTCCTGGATTTCAACAAAACCAAATTGTTACATTCAGGTAACAAAGGAAAACACGCCTTGACCTTCTTGAAATTTTCGAAATAAGTTCCGCCCATAATAGTCAATTACCCCTTGTAAACGAACAAATTGATTTTCAGGTATGTATCACCTTTGCTTTTGTCTGTTTTATAAATTAGGATGTAATACTCTTCTGTAGTCAGTCTTGATAATGAGTTCATAACTCGAAACATGTTGACTTTTCGTTACTGCTAAATACAGTATCTAAATATTTTTTATATTGTGAAACATAAGCCAACTGTTTTTATTTTAAAGTTTATACTTTATTCAGAAATATATAATTTGTGAAAATTTCAACTTTCTGGACGGACAGACAGCGAAGTCTTAGTCTTAGTGTTTCGTTTTCACCCTTTGGGTACGGAAACCCTAATAAAAAAACTGCATTTTGTTAATACTGAAAATGCCTAGGAGAAAGATTACTAAAAACTCACCATAATTTCCAGGACATTACTGCACTTTAAATCGTCTTCAACACGTGCTGGTACACAATGTAGTTCCCATAAATCTGAACTGAACCGTTGATTATTGTAAGTAGGAGAGGGCATCAGGCTTGTCCAGGAAACAGGCAGGTGTGTTTATCCACACAGCTGCAAATAAACGCTAAACTGAATCATCTTAAGTCGGGTCGTGATATAAATTGATGGTCATTCGACCAGCAATAATTACGGAAAGTTTGGTTTTTTATTATTAAAACTAAACCACAGAAGTGGGACAAGATGAAAACTTCTTTTCATGAATTTAATTTAGGAAACTGAATTTAGTGTTTATGTGGTAGATACTTTGTGCATACTAATAGATAAACAGAAAATTCTCAATTACGTTAAGATTTATTCCTCGTATTTTTAAATCATCCAAATCTGGTCTGGCCATCAAATTATCATTGACAATTGCAGCTATTTTATGTAAAATCATTTTTTATATTATTCTTTATTGCCTTTGACATTTGCTCTCGGTTCTATTGCTAATAATATGTAGTTTGTATATATTTTGTATAGAAATTTGGTTTGATGTGATTTTATTTCTATGTATTACATTGTTTAGTTCTTATATTCTTCTCTTGATGTGTTTTTATTTCTATGTTTTAGATTGTTCTTATATTCGCTTCGTGAATAAATTGTATAATTTTGAAGACAATAAAGCATAATTTGATTTGATTTGATTATATCTGATTGTGTGGGAAAAAAATTATTAAAACAATATATTAATATTTAAGAGAAAGTTTAACAATTTGAGATCTTTGAATTAATATTGGAATTATAATTTGTGAAAAACGTAAAAAAATCTGACAATTCATTGTTTTTGGAATAATTTGATTTTGTATATTTGCCTGAGGAAATATGAAATCTATACACATTTGATTTTTTACTTAATTTGTTCAAATGTTATTGTCATAATGTTCTTAAGTTTATCAGCCAAAACGGAAAAATTTCAATTTTCTTTTGATAAAGTTGATAACAAGTCTGTATGTACATTGTAAATGGTTCGAATGCTGACGGAAGCAGAATCTTTTCGGATAAATTCGAATAAATTTTGGTCTTTAGCTAGAAGTTCTTTGTTTCAGAAGAAATCACAAAACGCCGTTGGTCTTGGCAAGACTTTTCTAATGATATGCCACACTTGGTGGTTTGACCTCTCCCAGGAGAGCACACGAGAGCTCTCTAAAGCAGTTTCTCAACCTGTGGCTCACGAGCATACTGAAGGGGGAGGGGTGGCGGGTGCGAGGACACACACTACAAAAGACTTTTTTTTTTAGTATCACGATTTATTGTATATGGGACACCAGCTACTAATGAAATGTTTATCACAATCCAAATAAAAGTTTTTTTTTTAATATGACATTTTATTGTATCAGATAATTTACAGAGGGCGCGAGACGCGTGATAAAAATTAAATGATGATCTGCACACACAATCCAAACAAAAGAATTTTTTTTTGTATTACGTATAATGGTTATAGGAGAGAAGCATACAAATTCCTATCAGAAACGATAGGAAACTGGGCCGCGAATCATAAAAGGTAGAGAAACCCTGCTCTGAAGGATTCTTTGACAATATTTACGGCGCCTTTCAATCGAGTTGGAACCACTTTAGGTAAAACTTATAACGAGATTGTATGACAACATATAAGAAACCTATATGGCCAACACTCCTGTCTAGGGACACTTAGGACTATACAAGTTACCCACTGGCCAAGCGCACCAATTTTCACCCATCTCGAGGCCTTGTCCGCTCTAACTATGCCAAAAACTCTATAATAAAGCGTCATTGTCCTGATTCATTTTTTCCAAGATATTTTGAAGGGCTCTCTTGCAATGGAGTAGATCATACCACCAAGTGTGCTGAATATTTAGAAAGATCTTGCCCAGATATATCTAACGGTGTGTATATATACCATTAGCATTAGCAGCTCCAAGGAGCCACATGGGACAGATTACTGTTTTTGTCGTATTCTCGAGAATTGCCAACTTCTTGCTCAAGCAGGAAGTTCAACCAATTTCAACTTCTAACATACATAAAATCCGTAATAAAAAACGCCATATCCATAAGGGGCCATCTATAAATTACGTCACACGTTAAGGGGAAGGGAGGGGGTCGACGAAGTATGACATTGATGACAAGGTGGTGTCAGGGGCCCTAAATTTCGTGACGTCACATTTTAAAATCTATTATAATCTAAGTGTTAAAACACGTCCTTTACTCTATTACTTTACGATAACCTCAGAAACATATACAACTATATCTGTCTAAATATAAGATACCAATTTTTTCGTCCACCACCATAAATGCCGCCAAGCGCACTGCGCCTAGCGGTGATTTCTTTGTTTCTATTTCATTTGACCACTGACTTTCGAGGATGAAAGAACCAAAGACCTTACAAACGATGTAAGGTCTCTGGAAAGAACGAAGTGGCTGCTATGCCAGTAATAAATAATTTGAAGGAGTGGGTTCAAAGTCCATGAACTCCAGATGATTAAGTTGGTATCTTTAATTTATATAATTCTATCAATATTTTTTTATTTTGTTAATTTTTTTAATTAACATAGTCAATCGCTTGTTGTTTTGTTAATTTCTTTAATTAATATTATTCGTTTATTGTTCTGTTGATTATTTGATTCAATGTTAATAATTTAAATGGAAATTAAACTGATTTCGGAACCGCTGTTTTCATTCAATAATTTCTAAATGTAAATTTGCAAAATATGTGACGTCACATCAGGGTGGGGGGGAATTTGACCAGCTGTGACAAGGACGGGGGAGGGGCAAAAAATCATGAAATTCGTGTGACGTAATTTATGGATGACCCCTAATATACACAAATAATATATTGAATTTTCACTAATTAAACTAAATAATCATACGACGCCTTTCGGTCCACTATATCATAATCAGATAGGCAGTGTAAATAAATACTCTTTGTATCTAATGATGGTATAGTGTACCGGAAGGCGCCATAAGGCCCCTACACACGGGCGTCGATATCTTGATACATCCAACATGCATCCAAAAACGTTAATGTGGATGCAAAAAACGCACGTTTTTGAATGCACAACCCGGATGAACGCCGCGTTGATGTTTTCTGAAATCGCTTGAATCTTTGGATGCGCATTCCAATGAACACGTGCAGGAGTCAACGTGTGGAGGCGATTTACCGTGATGTGTGCGTTTTTGAAGCAGTAGCGGCGGTTTAGTTTTTCCAAACAATTAGTTACGGCAGTAGGTATTTAAAATAATAAGTAAAATTCAGATTACTCAAAGTATTTCATATTGTTTGGGTTTTAAAACCAATATTAACATTTAATAGATTTGTATATTACTCACTAAAAATGATTGCAGATAGTTTCATTAGTATGTCTGACTGCAGAACAATGTCCCGGGAATTTCTATAGTAATTTGTTGAGTTGTACAGGGACCTACCCTGCTTGTGGCAGAATATCAAAACACTATTTAGACCGAAATGAAAAAATGAAGCATACAAAATATTGATAAAGAAGCTACAAATAATTCAACAAAATGATACAAATAGTATAGTTGTCTCTAAAATCAATAGTCTTCGAGGTGGGATTCGGAAAGAAAATAAAAAAGATTTGATCCCGTAGAGAAGTGATACGGTGAGGGTTTCGGAGATATTATAGTAAAAAAATTTAAATCTTGGTAATTCCTTCCAGTCGCAAAATATCTGAGCAATGCAGTTATTGGCGATGTCGTGACGTTTTATTAATGGAGTGACCATTACCAAGAGTTACGAATAGGTTTCTTTTTTAGAAGCCAACTTTGGACCAGATTCGGCGACGATTCTTATTTTTCTTTTCAAGTGCATAAGCACACGCCACTGCAACTAGAACTAAACATTCCTCTTTCGCAGACATCTTGCCAAACAGTTTGGTAGACTGGACAAAACTATGGTTCTGTACGTACGTGTGTACGCAATCATGTTGCACGTTATTGGTTGCATGTTTTTGGATGCACGTCGATTTATCAAGACATAGACGTCCGTGTGTAGCCCGTCATACGAGTGTAGTACAAATTCAATATATTTTATTTATTATGTTGTTAAATAATTTGTTTGGCCATCTCAATTCAAGAATAAAAAAGGCTTTGCGGTTATCACATAAGAAATGAGCGTTCATTTCAACAGTTTTGTGTCGATGGAATTACGTGAAGTGACAAATCGAATGAATGTTATTGATGAATTGTTTTGAAGTATGTCTGGGGTCAAGTCGATTCAATGAAATTTTAATGGCGACCATCTATCTAGTGAATGGTGGAGCATGATTTTAGAACAAAATAAGAAAAGAAAATTAAGATTTTTACAATAACTCTTAGTATGAAATTGAATTCTTTTGAATTTTTTTTTGGTTCAAAGTTTTTTGTGAAATACGGTCCTGGAATGGGATCACCGGCAGATGTCTTAAGCAGGTGATGATTTTTGGATATGATATAGTTCCCATTACAAACTAATATTGACGGTAGCAGAAAGTCTTTACAAACTGAAAATTACTGAAATACATCTAGTATGAATACAAAATACGAGTATACATGAGGTAAATAATGAAAAATAGAATTATGATAAATAAAATACATAAGTAATTGAAATTTTAAAAAATTGAAAGATTAAAGATAAATTTTATACTTTGAAATCCAGTTTAATCAGAATTTAATTCTATTCGAAGTTTTTTTAATTATGTTAATTTCCTGGAAGATAAATTGAGAGGAAAAATTGATGAACCATTTACTATGCATGCACGAATCTAGTTTTTCATCTTCAATGGTTCGATGTATATAGTAAGTAAATTTATCAATCGCATAATATAGAAAGTTATATTTTTCCTATGGAATACCCTATATTTATTTCTGAGAAGTTCTGAGAAATCAAAAAATACAGACCATAATTTGAAAATTGTTTACACCCTGTAAGATGTAGCAGGTAACTGAATTTACTGCTTAGCTGAAAGGTTAAAGTTATTTACCAAATAAAAGTTCTGTTTCAATATTGTACAGAGTGGCGAAAAAATTGCATCAAAGTTTAGGCACATTTTTTATTGAATAACTTAGTTAACTTCTAGAGTTAAATGGAACATCCCGTATTTCATGGCATATTTGGACGCAGAATTAGATTCCCTTCAAAACTATATCAGATTTCTCTATATCTATCTCTTATGATTTTGACGCAAAAGAGGTTTTTGAATTCTACTTTTTCTTGAACATGGAACATCCTGTATTGTAATTAAAGAGCATTTTTACAATATTTTTATCAAGAAAAACGTGGATTCGATAAAAGCACGAGTATAAATTTTTGCAAATACGGTGTATCTCAAGTAAAATGCAGGCACAAGTATAAACTCAAATTTCGAATAAGAAGAGCGTTTCGTTCCATACCGCAAAACATGTTATTAAGAGATCAGCACTCATTTCAAGAAATAGTTCGCTTACGCATCGAGAATAATGGGCACCTCTTTGAACATTTTTTAAAATAATTATTCTTTTACCATTTACCTTTGTTAATTTTTCAATAAAATGAGTTCAAAAATGTTTTTAGCTTTTCATTACAATACAGGATGTTTCATTTTTAAGTTAAAAGAATTTTTATAGGTATAGGAAATATAAGAGTAACTTACCTTTATTAGGTCTAAAGTATCTTAAACTATTAAAAAAATAGGGTGTTCCATGAGAAAAAATATAACTTTCATATGTAACTTTTTTTGGGGTCACCCTGTATATTTCAAAATAAATTTGGAATATGCTCCTCATGGACCCACATATGACTGTGCTTAATTTTTTTCTCCCACTCTTTTCATTTCTTATAGAAACACCGAGGCGAATGTGGTGGGCCACCCTATATATATATATATATATATATATATATATATATATATATATATATATATATATACATCATACATTATATATATATATATATATATATATATATATACATCATACATTATATATCAAACATCGTGGTCCATGAGGTCTACAGAGAATTTAAAAATCACTTTCGAACCTCGCTATTGACTTACCATAGTCTAATATTTCCGTGAAAAATAAGACTGAAAAATCTAACATTATATTAACCTTTTCATAATTCATTTTTGATATTTGAAGTTTGTAAATATATACCATTCCATCATTAACTTTATATGAATTGAAAGACAATGGAAAAACATATATAGGTATATGCAAAATTTAATTAAAACGTGCAATTTGGCGAATGCGACGGAGAAGTAGATAAAATTAGGTCAGTTATTTTCTTTCCAAAATGATAATATTGAGGAACTTGTTTCGGAATCTCAGATTATTAATTTATTCATAACTTTAGGGAGTGTCATTCAATGTTGGTTTTTGCTCATATTGAAATGCTACTAATGTAATTAAACAAATTGTTCAAATCGACAGGTTTATGAATCTTTCTACAAGTAAACGTTCAATGTTCTTAGCAAATATCACATTAACTGAGTCATTTTGCCTTTTAGATTCCATTTCCATATATTTCAAAACAGTGATTTTCAAACCTTTGAAGCCATTGAGCAGAATTTATTTTATGATTCAACAGTACAATAAACAATTCCTGAAAGAGTTTTATGTGATATGACAATTATCTATATACAATTATTCTCTCGAATCATTTTATTTTCAATTTTAGTATATTAAAACGAGTTACTTCAAAAAATTTCGCGATTGTACTATTCGTACAAGGGAGTAAATATCAGCTAAATTGAACAAAATTGACGTTAATTATCCATTATTCGATAGTTTCAAACAAGTTTCATATAATAATGGTCTACATTGCATTAAATTTTCTTGAAATTTTTAACTTTCTATGAAACCACAGAAAATATGTTAGGCATCTCTATTATTAAAACAAAAAAAACATTAAAATAAACATTTTAATAACTAATATTGAAGTTTCGCTTATCACTTGGTGAAACATGATTAAATATTGATATTTAAAATAAAAACACTTGGCTTTAAGTTTCACAAATATATTGAATAAAAATTAACAATTACATTAGTCAACTAGTTTCGGGTTATGGGCCCATTATCAAGACTGAACAGAAAAATACTTAACAAGCTCATTTATAATATTGATTGTAGTAGAGGGGAAATTTGGTATTCAACTTGTTCATTTACGATGGGGTAATTCCTCTTAATGGCACTACTAATTTCTAAAATTTCCAACAGGTCAAGAGGTTTGCCCTTTTTACCTGGGTGGAGGCATATCGTTTTCTCGAAGTCGATGAAATGGTTAAATTTTATACAATGCTCTGAGAAACCAGTGGTGTTTTTGTTAAACAAAATTGACTTTTTATGTTCTTCTACGCGAGTGTTGATTTTTCTGCCTGTTTGTCCGATATAAAGGATGGGCATTCATTACAAAAGATTTTGTAAACACCACTGTTTTCTCCAATATTGTTCCTATCCTTGTTATTGACTAAGAGTGACTTTAAATTACGTTTATTTGTACATATGCTTTTAATACCGTTTTGTGATAATCTGTTGATGATTTTATTACTAATTCCTGGAATATAGTTTATTAAATGATATTATTTTTTTTGTTCGCTTTTTATGACTGGTGAGGGATAAATTGAATTTAGACTATTCTTATGTCGTTTTTTCTTTATCATTTGATCAATCAAGATGTCTTTATAGCCGTTATAAAAACATCTTGATTGATCAAAGGATGAAGAAAAAACGACATAAGAATATTCTAAATTCAATTTATCCCTCACCAGTCATAAAAAGCGAACAAAAAAAAAATATCATTTAATAAATATATATTCCAGGAATATTCCAGGAATTAGTAATAAAATCATCAACAGATTATCACAAAACGGTATTAAAAGCATATGTACAAATAAACGTAATTTAAAGTCACTCTTAGTCAATAACAAGGATAGGAACAATATTGGAGAAAACAGTGGTGTTTACAAAATCTTTTGTAATGAATGCCCATCCTTTTATATCGGACAAACAGGCAGAAAAATCAACACTAGCGTAGAAGAACATAAAAAGTCAATTTTGTTCAACAAAAACACCACTGGTTTCTCAGAGCATTGTATAAAATTTAACCATTTCATCGACTTCGAGAAAACGATATGCCTCCACCCAGGTAAAAAGGGCAAACCTCTTGACCTGTTGGAAATTTTAGAAATTAGTAGTGCCATTAAGAGGAATTACCCCATCGTAAATGAACAAGTTGAATACCAAATTTCCCCTCTACTACAATCAATATTATAAATGAGCTTGTTGAGTATTTTTCTGTTCAGTCTTGATAATGGGCCCATAACCCGAAACTAGTTGACTAATTTAATTGTTAATTTTTATTCAATATATTTGTGAAACTTAAAGCTAAGTGTTTTTATTTTAAATATCAATATTAAAATAAACGTAAGATGAATCATTAAATTTTCAAAAGTGAATCATAAAAATTCAAAGCAGTGATATTTTGTTAATATTTGTTGGGTATTTCTCAAATAATAAAAAGAAACATGAAATAATTGTTATTACATAAATTGCGGGAATTAGAAAAAAAGTTTGTACCGCCAAATGGTAGTTCCCATACACCAACATAAAAAAGTAAGAATTTTCAACCACCAACCACCTAACTCAATTTGGTTGGGGTTGCCAAAAACCTTCGAAAATTATATTCATTTGCCAACGCTTAATCCACCTTCCAAAATTTTGATGAAATTTGTCCGAATTTTGATAGTTTTGTTCTGCTTGCAAAACAACACAAGAAACCGAAATTCTGCTCATAACCTCAAAAATCTTAGACCAGAAAGTATAAAACGGATTAAAAAAAAACCCCCACAACTGTTGGTTTTCCAATAAAAAACCACTATTTTTGGGAAGAATGCAACTAAAGAGACAAAATTCTGGAGTTTAAAGTCTAATTTTTAGCACTAAATTAAACTCATTTGATGGATTGTAAATTTTTGACATAAATATCGCGACTGAATATTCTTCAAATAGTTTCCAATTTAAAATTTAAAATACATCCGTAATTCCTGTTAAGGTGGCAATCATACATGTTGATATAAAAATATATAAGATAATGTATTGGCCAGTAAGATTTCATTTTTACAAGAGAATTTACATTAGAATGAAATAATAAAATTGAAAAACGAATTCATCGGCTACGTAAGGACCAGTTACTTGTATCTGCGAAAAACAACACATAATAAATAATACTTATCTCACCTGTACAGATCCCAGCTTATAATTTCATCCATTTTATCAGAATGACCTGTTCTTTTTGTCTGAAACAAAAAATTGAATGTCATTATTTCGAAACAATAGGGTATTCTCATGCAAATAAATGTTGAAAATTCGCTCAGGTTATAAAGAAGCCTCTACGAATTCGATTCTGATAAAATTTCGGATTCTTGCTTTTGTGGGCTGTAATAGCAGAATATGAACTCAGATTTTGTAGTTTTTTCACCCTTTTTCTTTAAAACTGAGGTACTTACCTGACTTTTTTACCTCACCAACATAATCTCCGAGCTAAAGAAACTATCAGATTAATGGGTAAGATGAATTTAATTTTGAAAAAAATGGTCCTTTTAAAAAAAAAATTATATATTTCATGAAATCGATACTTTCTTGATCTCGGAGGTTAGGTAAGCGAGGTTAGAATATGCTAGATAAGTTAATTTTTCTCTAAAAAAGAAGGTAAGAAAGCGACAAAATCTTAGCTATTCGGCTTTTGCAGTCCAAAATGAGCAAGAATCCGAAATTTTAACAAAAGTGGTTACCCTGGGCGTAATTTCGTAATTACCAAAAAATTCAACCTGGAACTAGATATATCTAACAATTATATTCTTGAGAATTTCAGGAAAATCTCATGTTTCAATTCACTCCAGCGCAATATTCTGGCATTAAAACACAGTGTTTAAAGTAAACTGGATTAATTATTCAGAATAAGTAAGATGTTACCAGAATTTCTTGAAGTATACCATATCCATACCATATCCATATCAATAAAATACTGAAACCGGATATTTTACTTCCGAGGATATGCATAAAGACAGCACAATAGAATCCAAAGAATTCATAAGAAGCACATGGTTATCAATTCAACTAACTAGTACTAGAATGAGGCCACTTCCTGTAGAATATTCAAACCTAATTATTTCAACTCTTCTTCATCTTAATTTCATCATTATAATTATGAGCGCCTTGTATCAAATGTACACACGAATACTCACGAACGTAAATTCAATGACTTTTTTGTACGATGCTCACCACAGTATACTACCTACTTTGTGAATGAAATCCTCGATTCGTATGAATGAAACAACACGCATGCGACGTTGCCGCTACTCGATTGTCGTACTTCGTTGAACTCTGTATCACTATTATCTAACTCTTGTAGCGGGCTCGAGTTTAAATTATGTAGATCTGTAAAGCTACAGTTCCATCGGAGGAATATTGAGGAACATTTTGTTGGTGAATGTTTCTCCTTGTTGCTGAATGTTTCTCCTTGTTGTCAAATGTAAATACTTATGGCAGCATACGTAAATTTCTTGTTTTCACTGAAGCAACTGAAACTGTCAATAGTTGCGACAAGTAGGAACAGTCAAAATTTGTTGCCGAAAATTAAAGAAATTTAAGGAACCTTTAGGAACATTTTGGAACATTTACGGGAACACGGAACAGCAACAAATATGTTCCTCCGATGAAATCGTAGCTTGAAGGGTGACAGGTAGAAACAGTCAACATTTGTTGCCGTAACATAAAGAAATTTCAAGGAACACAGCAACAAAAATGTTCCACAATTTTCCTCATTGTTCCTCCTGTGGAACTGTAGCTTTATTCATCCTTTCTGCATAATTTGTCATCTATTTATTTTTTGTATTCGATATAACGGGGAAATATATTTAGTTTGCATTTAGCATCTGAAGAAGGTGAAGTTTCACCGAAACGTGCGTCACGCGTATATTATTTGATATATGTGTTAATTATTTTTATAAACTATTGTTCAAATATGTTCATTAATTTACATCATGTATCGGCCCAATCAATCCAAAATTTAAAATAGATTTAATTTATTACGATGTTTAATATATGTGTACCATTCATTTTCGTCAAGTATCATCTCTTTTATAACTTCCTTTGAAATTTTCGAATATTCCTCTGATATCAAATTTGAATGTTAGTTTAATACAAGCCCATTGGCCGTTCGGAAACGACGTTAAACTGTAGTCCCTCGAGTTAAAAAAAAATGTGCAGTTTTGCATTTATAAATTGTCTCAAATAGAAATTGACTCTACCTGTATTAATTATAAACTACAGAGATAATGCATGACGAACCCCTATCAAGTTGACAGATCTATCATTCAGAAATTCAGATATTGAATGACGACGGAAGGTACCAAAAAAACTTATTCCATAAATTTCTCAATTAGCAATTGTTCCGTACTGTTTTCATATGTGTGATACTCAAGTTCAATAACTAATAATTACGGTAGTTACCACAACATGGAATTTTCAGTAGTATAGTGATTGAAATATGTATTATAATATATTATTTATATTATTTATAAATATATATATATATATATATATATATATATATATATATATATATATATATATATATATATATATATATATATATATACACAGTAAGACCCCGCCTATCGCTACTCCACTTAGCGCTGTCTTGGTGCAACGCTGTTTTATTTGAATAGGGTATTCCCCGAAAATCGCACATCGCGTGGGATTCCCCGGTATCCAAAGCGTTACTCGGAAGAGAAGTATGGCGATTGCCGCTGATAAGAGTGCATAGTACATTCATATATAACCCATTAATTATTGATTATTTAATATTTGTTGCCGTTATTGTAAGTGTGAATAGATGAGACTCAGTGAATGATTTAGTGATAGGTGAATATGTATTATAATTTTTAGTTTTATTATGGGTGAAAAAAACACGAAAATAAAGCGACATGAAAAAACATTTTGCTGGACACTGAAATGCAAGTGCTTAGAATATTAGATACTGGTGAACGTCAGTTTCAAATTGGTGCTGAATTAAACTTGTCACCTTCAACAATAAGGTCAATTCTTCAGAATAAAGAAAAATAGTAGCATCAGCTACTACAATTACAACAACTTCTTCAACTGGAGTTTTCCGTTCTAGAAATCATACGATAGAGGAAATGGAAAAAAGCAAATTTTTGTTGTTTTGTTATAAAAAGAACTTCGTTGACAAAATACATATACATTATTGAAAAATTTCAACTATATATATATATATATATACATATAATATAATATAATATAATATATATATATATATATAATATAATATATATATATATATATATATATATATATATATATATATATATATATATATATATATATATAAAATACGGTAGTGCAAAATTCTCAATACAAAATGGCGAATGCGCTTTGCCAACTACACGGAAACACGTGCCACAAAATTCATCATTACAGAAACTGCACCGCTGATTTTTATAAATTTTTCACATAAAAGCTTTTTTCATGAAAAGACACTTAAATGTGTCAAGTTTGGCGATGAACAGTCAAACAGTATATACAAACATCTATTTTATATATAAGATGATATTACTCATATCACATTTTTATATTACAATGAAGGAGACCTCGATAGACCAGCGGTAAGGTGAACCGCCTTATACCGTTTGTAAACCGAGGATTGTGGGTTCGAGTCGCTCTTGGGTGTTGTGTATGTCCGGCATTTAGTGGTTATTTATGATAAAAAATTGTTGGGTAATGTACAAAGTTTACAAGCCCATTGGCCGTTCGGAACCGGCGTTAAACTGTAGGTCCCTCGAGTTAAAAAAAAAATATTACAATGAAGATATTCGATACAACATATGATACAATAAGATGATAACATGTAAAGCGTATTATCATCAAATTTAAAATAAAAAAATATTTTCTGGATATGATCAGTAATATATAAACTAGTCAAACATAATATACAAACATCTTTTTTATATATAAAATGATATTACTCGTATCACATTTTTATATTACAATGAAGATATTTGATAGAACATATGATACAATAAGATGATAACATGTAAAGCGTATTATCGTCAAACTTAAAATAAAAAAATATTTTCTGGATATGATCAGTAATATATAAACTGACAGTAACAAGATTGAACTTGGGACCTAAAATTGGAATTTGAGACTGTTAAAATCCTAACATTCGAATGACATATCATTACTGCTTGGTCATTCAACACTCGAATTAAGTCAAGAGATGAGTATTAGCACAAGAGGTTTTTCTAAGTGTTGCCCCCTGACCCCCTTACGAACGCCCTTGAAAAGAGAATTCGAAGTACTTGTAAAAATCTCTCATTTGCTCCAATTATCAACTTAACTCCGAAAATTCTACAGATCCGGCAGCAATGTACGCACGCATTTAACACACGTGACGACGAGAAGAGGAGGAAAGGAGAGTGGGGGGTCGTTCAACTGAATGTCGTAATATAATATGAGTATAATGTGCCAAAATGGTCCAACTTCGAGGGGAAATTGCGTGATAAAATGAATTATTTTATCAGGTACAGAAACGATCCAATCCATTATAATGCTACTACTTAAATATGCTTTAAATTATTTCCTGAAATACAGATAACATATGAATTGAATTTGCCTTGTTACTTGACTACAATTGTGAGAGTTTGAACGAAACAAAAGTCAGTAGTATTATATATAATCATAAAAAGATAATTACTTTTTGTTGAAATCGAGTATCAGATCACTTGGGCATTTCATGTTAGATCTTTACGACCTAGTGAGAAATGTCTTTTAGACGTTATTTGAATATTATGCGACTGTAAAATTTTTGAGCCTTGTTTGAGTTGTAAAGAATATCTAAATCATTAACCAGAAGTCGCAGATCTGAATTTTTCTAACCCATATTTTGGATTTCTTGATATTAACTACGTCCGAAATATATGACGGTCAGATATCGTATAAACTACACATGAAAATAGAACCTTATCAAGATAGCTAAATGTTGCCTAATCTAGAATTAAATTTGAGCAATTCATACGTTCGAGTGAAATATTATCCTCAGTATAAGTACTTGCGTATTTTATCCCAGTTCAAAGAAAAAATCAATGATGAGCTGAATACTCTGAAGAGATCTAGATATTATTCTCTGTTCTTATAGAATTTCAAGAACATTTTGATCATAATATGAAATAGTTTATAATTATTTTCTACAAAAATATTTTAGTGATGGCCAAAATACCTACAAACTGTAATGGAGAAGTGAAAAATAAACAGGCAAGAATGAATTTTGGCTTATTTACAATAAAAAATTGACATTCCCTTGAGGCATCTTCTGTTTCGGAGGTGTCCTAACTTGTTCTTGTTTCCTAAGAAAACTAGTTTTCAAAATTCAAATTCAATTGAAAATGTTATTCTTTTGGTTACATTTTTAAATTCATACGAGAATATCATTCGACACGTTCCAGCTTAAAATTAAAGCGATAATATTCTTCTACAAGTTTCACTTTCAAATTGCCATGAAGAATAAACGTCTACATAATTTAGGCAGAAATACCCTTCTGCTCATTCCACTATTACATTCAAATAAAAACAAAACATTTCACAAGTTTCACTTCAACACAAAAGTACTCTTCTTTTCACTTTCAAATTCAAATGAAAATAATCTTCCAAACGTTCCAAATACAAACGAAAATATTCTTCTACGACTTCGAATTTCAAATTCAATTGAAAAATGCCCTTCTACACGTTTCTCGTTCAAAGTCAAACATGTTCCATTTCTAAATTCAGACAAATACCCTTATTCACACGTTCCACTTTCAAGAGTTATCCTCTACATTTACACGTTTCAGTTTCAAATTTAAAAGAAAATATTCCTCTGCACTTTCCACATTTGAGTTTAAACGAAAATATTCAATACGTTCTACTTTCAAACTGAAACAAAAATTCTCATCTATTGGTTTCACTTTCAAATTATAAAGAAATTTCTCTTTCAGACATTCCTATATCGAATTAATTTATTTCATCGCTGTCAACTAATGAAAACTTTTTTATAGTAATAAGCACGGAAATATAACAAGCAATAAAGTTTTGTACGACATCTTGTGCGTCAACTGCAAATTACAATTATCTATAGGAGGAAACAGTTTTGAAGTGTCTCAAAATTTTTATTAAAAACAACCGACAAAAGATAAATATTACACGCTTAAAAGAACTACATTTACCAAATAAATTCAGCAAACTTATTTTATACAGAAAATCTACCGAAAAAGTCCAAAGAACATCGTTATTCCTAGCAGGTATTCACAGTACAGTAGGGTCCATATCAGACATCAGTGCAATAGTCTATTAATTTCAGGGGAAATTAGATAAAAATTAAATAGGGCAACTATGGCGATTTTTCAGCATGTAAGTGGTTTGAAGATGATATAAATGAACTAGAATTGAAGGTCTTGATTGATCTTTTAGAGATAGATACCGGAACAAACATAAATAGATAGGGGGCAAGCGAATATACATATATTGTAAAAATAAATTGATAAGGTTTTGAATAAGAAAACCGAATTTCTAGATGGCAAGAAAATATTCAACTAAACTCAAACTTCTAAACAAAATAACATTTCATTATTTCAATATGATTCATATCGAATAAATAAAATTTCGAGAAAATTTATTTCATTCCAGAAGTGAATACATAGATAAGTACATCGCAGAAGTATTTATTATTCATAATTACATTCATGAACATTATATCTCGTTCTGTATAATAAGAAATAATGAATTATAAAAACTCACAACAGGAAAATATTACGAGCCCGTTAACATCGAAAAAAAATTGTTGAAATGCAATATCTCATAATGGCGACTTGTTACTGGCCGCTTAGGTGTCAATGGACGGGCCATAAACTGACTCAAACGAGAAAAGTCTAATGTTCTGTATTGGAGAATTGAATTCATTTACATCTTTTCGTAATAGATAACCTTGTTCACCATCCAAATTTCTCCTTAGTGGGCCTCGTATATAAACAAAAGAAAATTATGTGTTTAATGCACAAAGACCGAGAGATATGGTCGATGACGAAATCCAAGACCCAATTCGAATTATATATATATATGGGAATATGGTTACATAATTGGGTCATCGACCCGAATAACTGGTAAACAACTGAAAATCAGCGGAATACTACGTGGCCAGACGGTTTCGATGTCGAACACCCAAACTTTGAACCATAAATATGATTAATGTTCCGACGTTGTTTTAATGATACATTTCAATATTTTATCGGCTCTTTAAAATGACAAACCAGTGGGTTGAAGTTTACAATAATATTTTCAGAACTCAGAATCTCTATTACATACTTCGACATACCTATTTTTAGTCGCATTTTCCAAATTGCATTGTATCGAAAGTCAAGAGTGAGGTGTATCGGCTTTATACTCCTCCACGATTTTTGAGGTTTTGGAGATGTATCATACATAAACATAATTATATATATATATATATATATATATATATATATATATATATATATATATATATATATATATATATATATATATATATATATATATATATATATATATATATATTATCAGCTGATAATACCAGTCATGACGTACGGCTGTGAAACCTGGGCACTAAAGCAAGAGTTCTAAAGAAACTCCAGGGTGCACAAAGGTCTATGGAGCTGTGTATGCTCGGCATAACAAAGAGGGACCGTAAGACACTAGAGTGGATTAGAGGAAAGACCCAGGTAATAGACGTCATCCACAGAATAAAATCCCTCAAATGGCAATGGGCAGGGCACCTAGCGAGAAGGACCGACAATAGATGGACCATAAGGACACAGTGGTACCCAAGAGGCGTCAAAAGGCCAAAGAGGCGCCCCAATATGAGATGGGATTATGATATCAGGAAAGAAGCAGGAACAAACTAGTATCAAGCTGCTCAACAACGTAATACATGGGCAGGAATGAAGGAAGGATATGCTGCACCGTACTTAACGGTAGACCATAGCTGCATATGATGATGATGATGTATATATATATATATATATATATATATATATATATATATATATATATATATATATATATATATATATATGTATATATTTGTAGGTGGCTCCGTAGTTCAGTGGTCAGTGCGTTGGGCTACTGAGCAGAAAGTCGGTGGATCGAATCCCGTCCGAACCAACAAATTTATGCGGAGCCACCTCTCGGAAGGCAAACCACCGAGAAGTATTCTGCCTAGTAAAGCCTCTCTGTAAAGACGTTCGGAACCGTCGTAAAACTGTAGGTCCCTTCTATTCGTGTATCGCTGTATCACGCACAGCACGAATAGTTATATTTATATATATATATATATATATATATATATATATATATATATATATATATTTCGGGCGTAGGCGACCTCTCTACCCTGAATTACATCTGAATTATTTTTCCTTCTAATTCTCCTGAAGATGGCTTCGCAAAAGGAGCCGAAACGTCGAGATTTTTCAAATCTTTTACGCGGTTCATCCCGAGAACCAAGTTTTTCAAATACTTCCGACCGCGGAAATCTTTCTGAACATATATACCTATATATATATATATATATATATATATATATATATGTATATATATATATATATATAAATGTATAAATATATATATATATATATATATATATATATATATATAGATATATATATATATATATATATATATATATCTATAATCTCTTATTAATTATTAGCAATTCGAATAAATAATTATATATATATATATATATATATATATATATATATATATATATATATATATATATATATATATATATATATATATATATATATATATATATATATATATATATATATATATATATTAGGCAATTTTAAGGTCATAAACCTGCATACGGAAGCAGCTGTTCACACGTGTCGGAATTTTTGGTCCTCATCAGAACAGCGTAGCCAAGTTATGGTTTGACCATCTTGGAGATGGAGAAACAAATCAATCGAAATCCTTCATTGTAAAAGACCATCGCACATTTGCAGCTAACAGCTCGAATACTCCAGTTTAGGAGCAAGATCTTCACATAAGCTACGGAGACAATTTATGTCTTCTACAGGACATCGGACCAAGTAAATCTTAAGATACAATAAGGCTTAAGCGGGGAATAATCAAGATATAAGGCAATTTTAAGGTCATATGGAAGCAGCAGTTTACACGTGTTTCGGACTTTTTGGTCCTCATCAGAACACATCTAACCGCTCAAGTACCGAGTTCGACACAGTCCAGATTAAAGGAGCTCTATTCATATTGTCCAAATTTATAGGTTATCAGTCCATGGTAAAAACTGAGTATTTTTAACATACTTTATGAGCAAGAGCTGGATGAAATAAAAGATCTCAAAATTTTGAAAATACATACATATTCTAGTTTTTTTCGTCCCACTTGAAAAAAGTTATATTATATCAATTTATATGTATCTACTAAAATTTGGTAGGTATCTAATTAAAATTTCAAAAGAAAAGGACACTGGTTAGACTGGCATTTTAGACTTTCAATTTTGACAATGCGTTATACATAAACACAGAGATATATATATATATATATATATATATATATATATATATATATATATATATATATATATATATATATATATATATATATACTTCAATTTGAAGTTATTTCTCGTTTTTCAGCCATAACGGGCGAATGAAAGGTAAGAAATGACTTAAAAAACTGTCGAAATCACCTTACATGATTTTTTTTCACTGAATACATACTCCTGAGAAAAAATGTCGGCGTGTTAAAAAATTTATGAAATGTAATGCAATTTACTTCCTCGATTTCGAGCAGGAAACGACCATTTTTTCACATGATTAAATTCTATTCTTTCTACTAGCCCTATTGCATACACAAAAAGGAAATGATACTCAATAATGGAATTCGTTTGTCATTGTTGTACAAAATCAACCATTGCACAAGCAATGAATAAATGAGGCAATGAAAATTGTCAACATATAGCTGAAGATAACACGACGTGATTGTAGTAGTCAAATATTGTCGTAATGAAGAAAATTAAATTACATAATTGATGGAATCCGTCGTTACTACGTGTTAATTCAACATGATGAACAAAACTAAATTTGAATTTATTACGTTTATTATCACAAAAATACTTTGAAAAATATAAAACTGCGATTGCAATTTCGGTCACTAGACCATCATCGGGCAGATTCAGTGCCGGATTAAGCCAGCGCGGGGCCTGTAGCAAATTCGGCCAAGAGGCCCTTGGTTCCCTTTAGGTTCTCAAGTTTATGGTATTAAACTCAGATTAGAGAATAAAACCGAAAATGTGTGTGCGTGTAACGATACCAGTTTATGAAAGAAACTTCCTTTATTTTTTTATTACTTTTACAAATAAAACTGATTGGCTTTTTTTAACTTTGGTAATAAAATAGTTCGTAATTATTTTAAATATTCGTTAGGTATAATCAAAGCTACATACGCACAATCAAATTCAAATTTATATTTATGGAAGTAAATGACATCCATTATACTTGTGAAATAGCTATTTGAGCCAATTTGCCTACGGTCAGTTAGCTGATTGGGGCTGAGCCATGAGAACTGACAAGAAACTTCGGCCACTCTTTTTCAATCGTCAGGAGATCACAAGTGTTGGTGTTACAATAATATGGTGGAATGTAAACTGATGCAACTAAAATACAATGCTAGACTAACATCTAAAGAGCATTTTACGTTGTGCCAAATATGAATGTACATCAAATTCTTAGTTTGCTAGTCAATAGAATCCTATTTTATTTGTTTGTGTTTTACGACTAGCTCGATAGATGACAATATCAACCCTGTTAGTTTTGCAATGCTACAAACTTGCGTGTAGTGCAGTGCAAGTAGTACAAACAAATAACTTGTACGGCCAGCGCTCAATGTTTAAAAATATGGTACAACTTAAAATTATTGCTGTAGATTTTGACACCAACGTTTCTCGTGGTAGGTATTATACAACCTATAACTACGATTTAACGTGACGAAATCGAGTTTTAGATTTTCAGGTGTGAGTGAAGCATAGCCTAAGATTTTTTACGCTTATCTAAACTCATTTTTTTTTACTGTCAGACAGGCATTGGAGCGCGGAGCCCCACAATTAGAGAAGCCCGTAGCATTTGCTACTCTTGCTACGTGGCTAATCCGGCACTGGGCAGATTGAGTTAAGAACCGAATAGATAATTATAGATTTGCGCTTACGGGTGGGAAAGAATTATTATTGCAGGTACCTAAATAGACAAGAGGAACATATTTCAAGAAAGGCTAATCAAGTGGATTTCCCAAATTGGTACAATACAATGTTCTTAGAAAAATCGTTATTGTTTGAATAAACTAAATATAGGAGAAGATATAAAGTCTATCTGGTCGTTCAGGAAGATATCTTTTGCATTATGATTGAGTTTAAAAATTTCTAATGATTCTAAGTAAGTTTGGTTCCTTTCGGTAATTTGTGCATGATTTGAAAATTATCTATTTGTGGAAATGGGTGGTGGTTTTCACGGCAATGATTTGAAAACGTTGAATCAGTTTTATTTTTCAAAAAAGATTGTTGGTGTTCTTTAAATCTTGTCTTGAACGATCGACCAGTCTGACCTATATACAGTCCTTTACATATAGGACAAATCAACTTATAATCTCCTGAACTTTCGAATATTTGAAATATATTTATAAGTTGATTTGTCCTGTATGTAAAGGACTGTATATAGGTCAGACTGGTCTATCGTGCAAGACAAGATTTAAATAACACCAACAATCTTTGTTGAAAAATAAAACGGATTCAACGTTTTCAAATCATTGCCGTGAAAACCACCACCCATTTCCACAAATAGATAATTTTCAAATCATGCACAAATTACCGAAAGGAACCAAACTAACTTACTTAGAATCATTAGAAATTTTTAAACTCAATCATAATGCAAAAGATATCTTGCTGAACGACAAGATTGACTCGATATCTTCTCCTATATTTAGTGTATTCAAAGAATAACGATTTTTCTAAGAACATTGTATTGTACCAATTTGGGAAATCCACATCTATTAGCCCTTCTTGAAATGTGTTTTTCTTGTCTATTTAGGTACCTGCAATAATTCTTTCCAACCCGTAAGCGCAAATCTATAATTATGTATTCAGTTCTCAACTCAATCTGCCCGATGATGGTCTAGTGACCGAAATTGCGATCCCAGTGTTATATTTTTCAAAGTATTTTTGTGATAATAAACGTAGTAAATTCAAATTTAGTTTTTGTTCATCATGTTAAATTATCACGTAGTAACGGCGGATTCCATCAACTAGTCAAATATTGTCGTAATGAAGAAAATTAAATTACATAAATTTAACCTGCAACGGAAAATTCCAACAGTTCATTCATTATTACTTCGGAAAGACTATTTATCCGTGGAGAGGGAAGAGCATGTGGGATATCCTCCTTCGGATGAATATACCTCGACCTCGAGCACCAGCCAACATTAATACAGTTTATGACTTCCGCTTATTCAATTAGAAGTTTTCGTAATTTAATTTATAATCACTTTTCCAAAGATATTACCAAATAATATTTTACATTCTGTATATTTTTTTATTGATCAGTTTTTTAACATCAAGGCAATATTTTTCGGAATCAATACAATGATTATAATAATAAAATATTTGAAAATCAGAATTTTCATTTCATTCATAGAATTTAATAATTAACACAATGTTGATTCTGATTTCGATATTTGATAAGATAATAACATTGATGATGTTATTTATCACGCTAGAAAATAAGCAATTAAAATATTAAAACTACATTAATGTAGTAAGCGAATCTTCATGAATGATTAGAATGCTCAAATTCACATTTGTTCGAATTGCAGAATATACTTCCCAGTATAAATGCGTTTTTTCGTCGATATTTCAAAGCAACAATTCATATAAAATACTTTTGGGACTACCCTCGTACAGTCGTACACTGAAATGTTTTCGCTTCTCCTATATTTATTAATTCATGCTGAAGTTCGAGAGTGTAAGAGGGCACGCAATCTACCTTAAAAAATTATAAATTATTCAACTTTTGGTTTGTTTTGGTTTTTATTTCTGAAACTAAGATCCTTATCACACGTTCAGACTCTTGGCGAATGAAAGCTAGGCCTAAAACTTTATCCATCAGGAGGCGTTCGAGTAGCTCTATTCGTATATTGTTAGTAGCTGTATTCTTTTGTTAATAAAGAATAATTTATTGAAATGAATCAGTAGAAGTTGAGGATAGCGATGATAAAGTTGAGTGATTACCAGTGTTTGTAGATTTCAGTAAGATCCTGCATATTAATATAAATAAATAGGTATACTATCAGTATATTATTATAATTTACTTATGATTTTGGGTGGATAACTGATTATTGTTTCTACAAATGATATGAGTACTATTTATTCGTATTAAGATATTACCAAAAGTTTTTATTTCAATGTTATTTCATTATAATAATTTACCTAAATGGACTAGAAAAGGAGGAGGGAAACTAGTGCCGAAGGAAATTTCCTATGATACATTATTTTAAAACAGAATTGTAAAGCTACAGTTCCACCGAAGGAACAATGGAAAACATTGTGGAACATTCTTGTTGCTGTTGCATGTTTCCGAAAATGTTCCTAAATGTTCTTTAAAATTTCTTCCTGTTTCGGCAATAAATGTTGACTGTTTCTACTTGTCACCCTTCATGCTACGATTCCATCGGAGGAACATTTTTGTTGCTGTTGCGTGTTTCCGTAAATGTTCTTAAATGTACATTAAAATTTCTTCCTGTTTCGGCAATAAATGTTGACTGTTTCTACTTGTCACCCTTCATGCTACGATTCCATCGGAGGAACATTTTTGTTGCTGTTGCGTGTTTCCGTAAATATTCTTAAATGTACATTAAAATTTCTTCCTGTTTCGGCAATAAATGTTGACTGTTTCTACTTGTCACCCTTCATGCTACGAGAGGTTTCGCAAAACTTTTGGTGAAACAATAGTGAACCTCTGAAATATGCTGCTTTGCCCCCATTTAACCATTCCTCTATCTCTTACCGTTATCGAAATCCCCATGCATAGACTCGAATTTGAATAGCCCTGTATAAATATATATATATATATATATATATATATATATATATATATATATATATATACAGAGGTGCCGACTTATAAAAAATATTGGGGGGGCCATACCGGGGGTCTTGCCCCGGGAAATTTTCTAAATTTTAGATGAAAAATAGTGAGTTTGAAACTTTTTTTTAAAGCATTTTAGAGTCACATGATCAACATCAGAACCCCAAAAACTTGATTTTCGATAACTTGACACTCCGGGAAACTCGACAAGCCTGACACATTTTTTGGCTTTGAAAAACAAAACATAAACAAGCATGGTATTTTCATAAAAATCCTATTTAATTTATAGTTATAATGCTTATAGACTATTACGGAGCAGTGAATATATAGCTCTGAAGAGACTGAAATTATATTTAAATAAATCCTAAACTATCATAATAAAAGAATAAAACATAAAATATTGCTGTCCGACAATAAAAGCACTTTGATTAGAGAAATAGCTTATTTAAGCTTACTTTGAATAACGCTCCGGTTTCATTAAATAAAAACGATATCTCAAAGTTAATGCTTTAAAAATATTCAAGTTTTATAAAATAATAAATATAAACATATTTAAGTATTTGAAAATAACTAATACAGTACTATAGTAATAAATAAATATAGTACCAAACTAGTACTAATATATCGAAACTGCAATTTTAACATTAACATTAACAAATACCATTATTAGGGCTAGAGTGTCGTCAGAAAGGTGCAAATGTCGACCGTCTGACTGAATTACTGAATGGAAAGTCGTTGATGACTGGTTGGATATCCAAAACATCCAAAATATCTCGGTGGGCTTATTAAGTCCTTGGATAAAGCCATAATTTCTCTCATAGACGTAAGATGGCGGAGACTGTCTACAACTGCCAAGTTTAAACTGTGAGCAGTGCAGTGCACATAACGTGCTTTTGGTTGTATATCCAAAACTAACTTTTTCAGTCCTTTGAACTCACCACGCATATTCGAGGAACCATCATAGCACTGTCCTCTTAAGTTATCCATTGACAAATCAAGACGAGCAAAAATGTCTTTCAAAATACTGAACAGAGTTTGTGATTCAGTGTCTTCTATAAGCCAATAAAGTCTTCGTTGATGATTAAGGAATCATCTACAGTACGAATACAAAATGACACTTGTTCGTCAATCGAATAATCACTTGTTTCGTCAACCATAATAGAAAAATGTTCAGTCTTCTTGATCGAAGCCAATACCTTTCTCAACACAGACTTTCCTTGTAGATCAATGATTTAGTTTTGAATATCGTGGGACGTCCACTTATACCCCGAACGCCCTAACCAATCTTTTAACTTAGGTGTGTCATTTTTACGGAGTTAAGTTGCTTACTACCGTAATAATTATTTGTTTCAACTCATTATTGAATGTATTTTAAAAGGTAACTACCGTCAAAAAAATGGAATATAAAATAACAATATAATTTTGTGATTTTACAAAGCATAATATAACAAATAGTTTCCTTAAATTATATTGGGGGGGCTCCGCACCCCCAAAATAATTTTTGGGGGACTCGAGCCCCCCAAGTCCCATCAAGTCGGCGCCTATATATATATATATATAGGTATATATAACTGAACAACAAGGATGAAAGCCTTCGCCAGATAATTTCAAACAGATCATTCATTGACAACTTGCCTTGTTTTGTTCGAAATCACTCTATCGGACGCTCGAAATAAAGGTGAATATATAATGTCTGAGTTACAAAGCATCACAACATGTTTTTAGACGAATATATACAGGTAATTATATCCAGAGCAATTAACACCTTTTTCTTAGCATGGAAAGTATATTGAAATGAGGTATTTAACATTATAATTACTGCTATCACGGAGATGGTACATTGTAATTATAGATAATAGACATAAAGGAAATATACGAGAGTCATTTTTTTTTCTGGAGATATGAGTATGTAAACATGGTTTTGAATAATAAACAAGTCATGATGTTTACCCTTAAGACAAAACAAATCGATTCGTTAAGAAAATATAATAGTTATTCCAATAGTAAGTAGAGGCAATAAATATAAAAAAAATATAAATGTATATTTATATATATATATATATATATATATATATATATATAATATGTTAATATATTGTTATTGTTAAAAATAAGTTTGAAAATGAATTGTTATGTGTAGTTGTGTAAACCCTTACTGTAGATTCGGCGAGGATATATTCACGCTCTAAGGTACTACGATATATAGATTTGAAAAATGCTGAGAGTCCAACCGAAACATTATATGACTTGAAACTTATATTGAGTTTTCATTGTTACCAAAACTAAGTACAAAAAAACTTATAAACAAAATTATATAACAGAAACAAGGCCTACGAATAATCAAATTTAAATATATATATATATATATATATATATATATATATATATATATATATATATATATATATATATATATTATATATATATATATATATATATATATATATATATATATATATATATATATATCTATTTATATTAATCACTTCATCAGGAGAATACAACAATGACAAAACAAAATACAATCGATAATGTAAGTAGATATTGACATGTGATAAGTTTTACAACGTGAATAAGAAACTGAAAGTATTCGCTTAAACTGAAAATCATTTTCCACCTGAATTGAAGGAGATCAAAATCCCATAAAATCTAAAAATTCAGAACTTTTACGTTTCTCAACTCAAACTAGCTAAAGGTATTATAATACTGAATACCAATATAGTTGAATTGAATTTTTCAGGTCTTTTGAATGCTATAATACTGACTATAAATTATTAATGAAAATTTCTTGGAAAAAGCTTAAACCTATGACACTTGAACAAATAGACAAAGGAATGACTATAAAACAATGTTCAATATTCCTATTATTGTAAGCTATGTTGTTCTATTAGCGATCATCTTCATCGAAAAAGTTTAACATAAATGCAAAGTGTTGTCGGGTAACAGTTCCTTAAAGCAGTAAAAAATCATTTAGATGATATTTTGTTCTTAGTAAGATATGAATTTAGCATTATTGTAGTAGTTATGAATAATCTGATCGGTAGTAACATAACCAAGTTTGCGTATGATAAAATAATTAAATATTCGTTAGTCCGATTAAAAAAGACAAGAGGTGTTGTGGGACAACCTATTTAATAAATGATCTTTTCACGAGGGCAAAGTTTATTCAGAATTTAATAGAACCGAAACAATATTTAAAAGTTACTCTTACGTTACGTTTTCTCATTTTTGGTCAACCTTTCATTCGTCAAGTGCCTGGAGTGTAGTGATGGGCGGAGGGAATATTCCCAAATTCAAAATCAACAAGTGTAATCTACTATAAAAAAAATGGGAAGAATGCTATTAGAAAGTGTTTTAATATCAACAATAAAATGGCTCTATGCAAATTTTGTAAGAGTGGTTATAAAGTGTTAAATGTACTAATGAAACTCACTGTTTTGATTGAACCAGCAAAAACAGTTTCTATTTCAAAGTCAGAAACGTCAGATATTGATGATGAGGAAATTGACAATTTAAATGAGGATGGGTCTACTGAAACTGAAGAGAGTGACGGTATCATGTAATAATTTGTAGTTTATTTTTTGAGATCAGTTTGGATCAGAAACTTTTTTTCCTGTATTACATATTGTATGTATTTTTTCTGGAATAAATGAAGTTTATTACGACTCACAAAATTTGTTGTATTGCACATTACTCTACAACTCTACTCATATAAATAGGAGTTTTCGCTAAAAAAAATTCCCCTAAAATTCCTATTTTGGGAATATTCATAAGGAATACTCCCAAAAAATAAATTCCAGTGAATTTACCGTCACAACTGGAGTGAAACGTATTTGTTAAAAAAAGAAATAATTCTATATGTCAAGAGCGCGGTTCCCAAATGGTGGTCCAAGGAACACTAGGAATTCGTGGAAGGGTCACCGGGGTTTCGGGATTTAGAGACATTAGGCCTAATTTAAGTGCTTTCAAGGGAATATGTTGTTAAATTGTATTATTTCCATTCCAATAGTGATGTGTATAAAGATTTTCAAGTTATATAATATGCGTTTTTCATTTTAAGTAAAGCATCAATATAAAATGGAAACGATAAGGTGTAAAGCTTTAGATATAAAATTAATATAAATTGTTATTGTCAAGGTAGGGGATCTTCGAAAAATTTATTCTCAATTAAGTTGGCTAAGATAAATTAGGAACCGTTGGTCTCGAGTTCAAAGAATAGAACTGAAATACCACCATTAAGTGATCTCCCCAAGCTGCATCACCTACGAATAAAGTTTCCTTTAAGTGGGATACACACGGACGTTGATGTGTTAATACATCAACGTGCAACCAAAAACATGAAAGCATATTGCGTACACATGTTCGAACAAAACCATAGTTTTGTACGAAGAAGAATGTTTAGCTCTTGTGACAGTAGCGTGTACTTATGCTCTTAAAAAAAAAAATAGAAATAAAAATAAAGATTAACCTCAACCATTGCTGTAAGAATGCACAAACATCGGTGAATCGCCTCCACACGTTGAGAGATGCACGCGTTCATTTGAATGCTCATTCAAAAATTCAAGCGATTCAGAATTCATCAGCGAGGCGTTCATCCGGAGTGTGCATTCAAAAACGTGGGTATTTTTGAATCCACATTGAGCCCATACACACGGACGTTGATGTCTTAACACATCAACGTGCATCCAAGAACGTGCAACCAATAACGTTAATGTGGATATAAAAATACCCACGTTTTTAAATGCACACTCCGGTTGAACGCCGCGTAGATGTTTTCTGAATCGCTTGAATTTGTGAATGCGCATTCAAATGAACACGTGCATCTCGTAACGTGTGGAGGCGATTCACCGATGTTTGTGCATTCTTAAAGCAGTGGTTGCGGTTAATCATTATTTTTATTTCTATTTTTCTTTTAAAGAGCACAAGTACACGCCACTGTCATAAGAGCTTAACATTCTTCTTCGAACAAAACTATTGTTTTGTTTGAACGTGTGTACGGGACCGTGTGTAGGGGTCTTTATAGCCGAAAAGAATATGTGAGTTTTATTCAATAGACGTTTGCTAGATTCGAGTAATCTGATGACTGCGTAATAAGAAATGGCGCATGAAAACATAGCATATTCATCTAAACATTCAGTGCATTAATGAGCAATGTCTGACGCCAACGACTCTGATGACATATATGAAAAAGTATTAGTCGATACTAATAGGTGATTGAATCTTTGAGTCGTTAGTCAGCATCTGACTCACTACAATTATTCTCGAAAATACAATCGTAAACAATTTCTGACGAAAGAGCAGAATGAGGAGATAAATTTCAATGTGTTCAGAGAATGCAAAACAGGTATAGGAAACATAAATCCTTGGAAATACTACAACCTAATATCAACAGCCAAGTTGTTGCGTTACTCAGTTAATATAACCTATACATGGTGTTCCCAAATATAAGTAGGTATGTATATAATAAGGGGCTCATTCTTAGGCTTATTTCATGACTAAATTTCATATTAACAAAGGTCCTCAAACACTTCGTTACTAATCTACAGGATGTTACATCTTAAAGTTTGAAACTTAAATCTCTAATTCTTAAACATATGCAGACATGACTTACGATTTCAAAAGCGAACCGTTGCTGAAAGCTAGAAATTATCCAAATAAAGCAAGAGAATATCCAACTGAAGCAAGGAGTTATCCGCATAAGGTAAGAGATTTTCCACATATAGCAAGAGGTTATCCAGAGAAAACAAAAGATTATCTAAACAAAGCAAGAGCCTATTACACCATTTAAATTAAAAATTTTAATTCAGCGAATATATCTATATATATATATATATATATATATATATATATATATATATATATATATATATATATATATATATATATATATATATATATATATATATATATATATATATATATATATATATATATATATATAATATATATAAAATATATATATATATATATATATATATATATATATATATATATATATATATATATATATATATATATATATATATATATATATATATATATTTATATATATATATATATATGTATTTAAATATATAAGTTGGATATTTTGGTGATATAATTCACTATTCAGTCCTGGGGGTGAAATAATGTAGTAAGCTGAATTTATTATCCATGATCATGTGGTAAATTACCCAATATGTGGAAAAAATTACTATTCATAGTAATTTACTTGTTCTGTCGGAACAAGTAAATTTGTTCGTCTTTATGATGTGCAGTTGACGCGAGACGGATCATTTCTTAACTTATTGTCGGTATAAGTACATGAGTATCTTTTCTCGTTTATATCGTAGTGTGCTTTCAAAAGATAGCTGAAATATCCCGAAGTGGTAGTAACACTCTTTGGCAATATTTCATTGAAAAATCGAATAAATCAAATGGTTAAACGGAAAATAGAGTGTCTTGTAAAAAAAGGAATATTTTTACCCTGGACTGATTATTTATGCTTTTATACTTACATAATGTATGTAAACACTTAGTTTGAAATAAACTGAAAAATCTTTTTTTCTTGAAATTCCTGCTTCGGTGACTTATTTTTACAGTAATTTATAACTCGATTTAAATCACGATTAAAAATTAAAAAATCAGTGATTTGAATAATTTGATTTAAATCTTCGCAATAGACGACCAGTCAGTTTAGACATTGAAAATCGAAAATTTAACAATAATTCCAAAAGTTTTTAAACTTTGGTCAAGTGAATGCTACATAGAGAAAGGAACAAATCTCATTTTGCAACCTTCCGGAACATTGTTAAAATTGCATTAACATCAAATTTTGCTGTATGCTTGTGAAAAAAATTCCAGAAGTTCTGCAAACTTGGAGTAGTATTAAATATATTATTTCATATCACGTATCAAATTTGCAACCAATTCAACGGTACAGAATATTTTTTCAATTCAAAATTAACGTTTTTCTCTTATAAACTGACCTAAAGGTCTGAAAACTTGACAGATACTCGGGAAAAATATACCGAACAGCTGTATAAATTTGCAACCTTTTACGTTGACCGGAACATGTTTATTTATAATTTTTTTAATTCGTGGTAATTTTTTCTACCAAGATGGTCTCGAAATAATTACAAAAGTTTTGAAACTTGATTTCAAATTCAGAAAATATCTATTCTGATGCATAATATAATATAAAAATAATAAATAAACATGTTCCGGTCATCGTAAAAGGTTGCAAATTTATACAACTATACGGTATATTTATACAGACCTTTTGGATTTTTATTTGGTCAGTTTATCAGAGAAAAACGTTAATTTTGAATTTAAAAAATGTTCCGTACCCTAAAGTGGTTGCAAATTTGATACGTGATATGAAATAATATATTTAATACTAATCCAAGTTTGCAGAAGTTTTGGAATTTTTTTTCACAAGCATAAGGCAACATTCAATGTTATTGCAATATTAACAATGTTCCGGACTTCGGAAAAGGTTGCAAAATTTCATAGTTTGTTTTTATCTCTTCCTGGACCCTACGTTAAAGTTTGAAAACTTTTGGAATTATTGTCAATTGATTATCTAAACCAGGGGTGCTCAAACGGTCGATCGCGATCGACCGATCGATGGCGGAAACTTTCAGTCGATCGCAAGGGCGTGGTAACACCGCCAAAGACTCCCCTTCCCCCTGAGAACGTGTCAGCACAGTGTTTTTAAGTGCAAAATAAATCATATTCTTGCAAATGTATTTGTTTCTTTTTTAGTAACATTAAGTTGGTCGATCGCTTTTCACCTAAATATTTTGTGGTAGATCGCCACCAGTCTAAGTCTGAGCACCCCTGATCTAAACTGACTGGCCTACAACCTTGGGTGAAAGTGAAGACGTCCCATAAACGAGATGCAAAAAAGTATAAATATTTGATTAAATATTTTGATGACGTTGTAATGAAGTAACAGACTGTCGTCTGTTGTATGGAAGATTATTCCTTGCACCAAGCCGCCTCTTCATGGACAGTCCAAGAATGGTCATTGCATTGGACTTCCGACTCAAGCTGACAATTTCCAATAGTTGCTGTACGCATACCACAATACGAATACGATGTCGAATATTCCCCATATGGCCATAGAAGGTTATGCAATTCACAGATATCGATCTATGAACATAAATGGAGGGATTTGTATATCGAGTTATAATTGCATGCCTATAATACGTCAGATGAGTATCTAGCATAATTTTATTTGTCTCGTGAAATTACTGCCTCCGTTTCCTGGTTGGAAGCGGGATAGTTTAAGTTATCTGTGATATCAAAATAATTACTACTACACAAATGTTTGTTTTACGCATATGAACATGGCATTTTCGGATTTATGGGAATTACAGACAACAGTGTGAGAGAGTTCCGCACTATCTGTAATTTATTATAAAATTTTTGAAGATAGTGTTGACTTTTTAATTTTTTTGGAAATATATCCTCTTCTGTACATATTACATGATATAAATTCATGATGAAAATTGAAATATAAATGTTATAATGTGGTATGGCGTCTCTGATTATATTTGTTGGACGGCAGAGATTCAAACTTTGATCAAAAGTATGCCGGAAACATGTTGATCGCTGTGTGCAATATGCAAAGGTAGTTTAGTTCCCCAAGGCTCTATTTCCGGTCCAACTTTATTCTTTATTCATTATTGTTATACACTGCCTTTGTATTATTTCATGAATACGTTGGTTTCTGAAGAAACCATGAATCAGTAGATATAGGCCAAGCTACAGAGATTTTTTCATGTAAAAAGTGTTAGAAGAAAACCAGCTCCGCCATTGTGTGTAGAATAGTTCCACATGATATAGTGATATGTTTTTCACTCGACTTTATTATTTATGTCTTTGTTATTAACAATTTTATGCAAAAAATCGCGTTTTTTTAGTTTTTTGCTTATAAAATTGAAACTATCAGAGTAATCGTGATGGTGACAATAGACTTATTGTAGAAAATGAAAATACGAAAAAAATTAGAGGTCGGACGACTCGATCAGACCCCCAGTCTAAGGGAAAATTGGAAAAAACCGGCCAAAATGCAGTTTATTCAAAAGTTCATAACTCGGTTGTTTTTTGAGTTGTAGCGTAGATCCTCCGGTTAGTATTATTTATAAATATAAACTTTATTTGTGCGAAGAGCAGGAACTGTCCGATGCATAGTTTTTGATCTGTGGCCATTTGAATATTTTACTATGCAATTTTCCAGCAAACCTGAATGCGACAGGTGTAGTCTGATTTCAATTTACAAAAAAGATTTTGAAAGTAGAATTCTCATAGTCCAAAACGTTCATCTTGGTTTTACATGAAAACGCTGAGAAATATGTTAAAAATAAAGCTGAACATGACGAAAAACGGCCGAGAAACAACCGTCATGTTCAAAATGCCGACGCTTTCTAATGTCGTGCTTATCCTTGCCTGCTGCTCTACCCCCACTCTTCAACTATTCTCACGCGCTCGGCCCTTTTTCGTCATGTTCAGCTTTATTTTTAACATATTTCCCAGCGTTTGCATGTAAAACCAAGATGAACGTTTTGGACTATGAGAATTCTACTTTCAAAATCTTTTTTGTAAATTGAAATCAGACTACACCTGTCGCATTCAGGTTTGCTGGAAAATTGCATAGTAAAATATTCAAATGGCCACAGATCAAAAACTATGCATCGGACAGTTCCTGCTCTTCGCACAAATAAAGTTTATATTTATAAATAATACTAACCGGAGGATCTACGCTACAACTCAAAAAACAACCGAGTTATGAACTTTTGAAAAAACTGCATTTTGGCTGGTTTTTTCCAATTTTCCCTTAGACTGAGGGTCTGATCGAGTCACCTCTCATTTTTTTCGTATTTTCATTTTCTTGCGTAAAATTGTTAATAACAAAGATATAAATAATAAAGTCGAGTGAAAAACATATCACTATATCATGTGGAACTATTTGACAAACAATGGCGGAACTGGTTTTCTTCTAACACTTTTTGCACAAAATGCTCACTCTAAATTTCTCTAGTTTTTTGCTTATAAAATTGAAACTATCAGAGTAATCGTGATGATGTCAATAGACTTATTGTAGAAAATGACAAGACGAAAAAAACGAGAGGTCGGACGACTCGATCAGACCCTTAGTCTGAAAGAAAATTGGAAAAAACCATCCAAAATGCAGTTTATTCAAAAGTTCATAACTCGGTTATTTTTTGAGTTGTAGCGTAGATCCTCCGGTTAGTATTATTCATCAATATAAACTTTATTTGTGCGAAGAGCAGGAACTGTCCGATGCATAGTTTTTGATCTGTGGCCATTTGATTATGTTACTATGCAATTTTCCAGCAGACCTGAATGCGACAGATATGGTCCGATTTCAATTTACTAAAAGGATTTTGAAAGAAGAATTCTCATAGTTCAAAACGTTCATCTTGGTTTTCCACAAAAACGCTGAGAAATATGTTAAAAATAAAGCTTAACATGACGAAAAACGGCCGAGCGCGTAAGAGTAGTTGAAGAGTGGGGGTAGAGCAGCAGGCAAGGAGAAGTATGACATTCGAAAGCGTCGGCATTTCGAACGTGACAGTAATTTCTAAACGTTGTCAGATAATAATTGTAAACCCCCACTCTTCAACTACTCTCAATGAGAATTCTACTTTCAAAATCTATTTAGTAAATTGAAATCGGACCTTACCTGTCGCATTCAGGTCTGCTGGAAAATTGCATAGTAACATAATCAAATGGCTACAGATCAAAAACTATCCATCGGACAGTTCCTGATCTTCGCACAAATGAAGTTTATATCAATAACTGATACTGGTCGGAGGATCTACGCTACAACTCGAAAAATAAGCGAGTTAAGAATTTTTGAAAAAACTGCATTTTGGCCGGTTTTTTCCAATTTTCCCTTAGACTGAGGGTCTGATTGAGTCGTCTGACCTCTCATTTTTTTCGTCTTTTCATTTTCTACAATAAGTCTATTGAAACCATCACGACTACTCTAATAGTTTCAATTTTATAAAAACGCGATTTTTTGCATAAAATTGTTAATAACAAAGATATAAATAATAAAGTCGAGTGAAAAACATATCACTGTATCATGTGGAACTATTTGACAGACAATGGCGGAGCTGGTTTTCTTCTAACACTTTTTGCACAAAATGCTCACTCTAAATCTCTGCAGCTTGGCCTAATATAAAATTGAGTACGCCAAAAAATATTACCGAATAACTCGAGGGTTCAGTTGATCAACTCGTTTTGCAATGTAGTAATTTCAGGTGCATTCTTCTAAATTACTCCAGGGAATATCATAACTCACTGTCAATGACAGACTTAGCTGAATTTTGAAAGGATTCTCAGAAATATAATTTAAAATGATTTTTAGAAGGTGATGTTATGTCAATGTTATGTCAATTTTAAATGTGTGATATTTTATCATCATATTAAATACAATAAGAAGTATATTACGTTCCACTAATTTCAGAGAATATTCACTTATGACATATTTTATTACACTATATCATGAAGTACAAAGAGTAACTTAATGTACAAACTTAAGTATCATAGAAAAACAAAAAATCACATGTATACAACGAATACTGAATAAAAGCAGAAAACATTATTCGAAATTATACCCACAATATATTTAATAGGTAGCAGACTACGTAGTAAGTAAACAATATAGGATAATTATTCACTCATTCACTAAATCGAATTTTCAGCGCGTCATACATATTCGATATTTATTGATTTTTGACAAGTAGGTACATGCCTCAATTGAAACTCAGATTTTTCATTACCTTACTGTGGACTATGAAATACAGGAATAAACATATTTCAAATCAATTTATATCTTTGGTTTCCAAATAAATGTGGAACGAATACCACAAATGACAGAATAGATATAGAACATTCAAGAAAAATATATAGAGATTAAATTTTTTTTAAAGCGCATAATCAACTTAATGATATTAGAAATCAAAGCACTATATTTCAGTCAGTATCCTTAAACATAAACAAGTGTCATGCAGGCATTTCTTAATGACATCCACTAGGATAGAGCCACAGGGAGGGGACACAAAAAATTTAAAATGGCAAGATGTACCAAAGGATATTCATTTGAATATATCGCTTCAATATCTATTCAGAAACCTAGTAACTTTGATAAGTGTGCAGCTAATATATTGTCAATAAAATAGGTGAAAACTTAAATAACTGATTAGCGTAAACAAATTCTTGAAAAATTTTTTGAGTGTTCTCCCTTCCACTTATTGCCATAGAGACATGTCGTGTATGCTGAAAAAAGCCTATATATATATATATATATATATATATATATAGTTGACTCTGAAGAGTAGGCAGGTTGAGACTTCAGAGTTGACAGGAAGCAGTACGGTTGGTGGAGTAGGCAGGTTGAGACCACGCAATCGTATTATTTCCGATTCCTCCTAATTCGATTCGTGGAGTAGGCAGATTGAGGCCACGTATCTGAATTATTTCCCTTCTAATTCTCCTGAAAATGGCTTCGCAAAAGGAGCCGAAACGTCGAGATTTTTCAAATCTTTTACGCGGTTCATTCCGAGAACCAAGTTTTTCAAATACTTCCGACCGCGAAATTCTTTCTGAACATATATATATATATATATATATATATATATATATATATTTATATATATATATATTTATTTATATTTATATATATATATATATATATATATATATATATATATATATATATATATATATATATATATATATATATATATATATATATAAATATATATATATCAGTGGCGGCTTGTGAGATTTTGGTTTGAGGAGGCTACAAGAAGTGTTAAAAAATACACCATAGGAGAAAATTTTTAGGATTTCAAGGTCAACCGCCTTCTAATTTAAAGAAAATCAAAGTAAAACAAGCACCTTAAGCTATTAATTTGTTTTCACTTTCGAGTGTCTACCTTGAGACCTACAACTCCTATTTACAATATTCACAAAAACTCTTCTCAGCCAATTAATCAATTCATCTATTCATCAAATTTTTTTTTCTTTTACAAAATAGGTACCTACCTACCTACTTAACGAATTTGTTAACAGCTGATGAGGGCAAATAAAAAGTTATTATATATTTTTGAAGATTAGCGGGATTCTGCGATCTTTAACGTTAGCAAAATGATCTATAATATCCTCATAAAATTTTTTGTCTTTCGCCAAAAGTTTTACCTATTCTTTTCAATAGACAACAAACTAATATTTTTCAAACGATCCTGGCTCATTGAATTTCGTAAATAAGTTTTAATTCTCTTAAGAGTGGAAAACGAACGCTCTACGGAAGCCGATGTCACCGGGATAGAAACAATTAGACATAAGAGTTTATAAACTTGGGGTAAATCTTGATTCAAATCATTATCAAAAAGGTATTTAATAGTCCTCACATGATTTTCATTTTGCCCCAAAATTTCATTGTCATTATAAACAACACACAGTTCTCTTCTTATGGCCACCTTATCAAAAAAAGTGTATTTTTGACATAAATTTTCCAAAAGGTTATCTGGAAAATTAGCCGAAAATCCGGTGAACAAATTTTTATTGAGTAAGTCGAAGAAATGCAGTTCTTTCAATTCAGAGAACCTTATTTCTATTTGACCCCTAATAGTATCCAATATTTCATAAAATATTTGCTTATAGTGAAGCTCCATATCTGCGTAACTGAATTTCTTTCGTTTTGGGCTAAATTTAGTCGTATCAGTAGTTTGAAATACAGAAAATAGTTTTTTAAAATAAACTTCTGCACGAAATTCTGAAATTTTTCCCAAAAGAAACTTGCGCCGATTTCGTGAGTAAATTACATCTGAAAACTTGTGCTGTAAGATTTGAAAAACTATTTCTGTTTGTTCAAAAATTAATTTAAAGATGTTTAAAAAATATATAAATTCCTTATCTTGTGAGTAAGATATTAATCCGCGTGCTGTATTTAAAGTTACTTTATCGGTGAAAAATTCCTCACTTTCAACTAGGTATAGAATTAAATCCTCAAATCCTAAGCGGCCCCAAACAGAGACATCTTCACTAGTAAAAAGTAAACACTGCCAACAAAATAATTTATTTTTTACCTGTGATCCGGTTAGGCAAGGATGTCTCTCATAATTCCTTGTATTTAAACCGCGGTTTTGTTGTCTGTTACGCTGCACGAAATTGTTTAATTCAGGGGTAGGTCGCAATGTTTTTATCAAAGCTTTATCCTCATAACTTAGTGCACTAAAGTTATGGGATAACAAATATTCCACTAAGTCACCATTGAAATTTTTGAAATTAACTTCAGTAACCAAACTCATTTTAAAACAATACGCGAGCAATATAAGTAAACACGCTGCTATTAGTAACTATATACGATCACACTACGATTCAATTAATGCTTTCCAACGAATTCACTCGATGTCACGCGAAATTCTATAGTTGTGATTGGTCGACATTGTATGAGACTGGGTTCCTATCCGTGTTGCCATTTACATGTGTTTTGCTTTTCTATTGCAATGAAGTATTCATTCGGAGTATTTGCACCGTTGTTTGCTTTTCTGTGGCAGACATAATGAACGTTGAGAAGATACCTTTCTAAGCCTCCGCAGCATTGCCACAAATCTTGAAATGAATGAAATGCAGTAAATGTAAATGTAAATACCTTCTCTCTTAATTAATAAATTATATTATATAATGTAGGTTGAAAGGAAGGTAGGTGCATAAAATAATATGATTTTGATTAATATGAATATGCTGAATGCTGACTATTCAATATAATATATTAGTGATACACGGAATATTATTGAGGAGGCTTAGCCTCCTTAGCCTCCTTTGACTAGCCGCCCCTGATATATATATATATATATATATATATATATATATATATATATATATATATATATATATATATATTTATTTTTATATTTATATATATATATATATTTATATATATATATATATATATATATATATATAGGTATTAATACTGACTGGATGCGCGCTGGTGAAGCTCAATTTTTCATTAAATACAAAATGGCGAATGCTTCACTGCTGATTTCCATAATTCTTCCACATAAAAACCTTCTTCATGAAAAAGCTTTAACATGTGCGTAGTTTGCCAATGATCGGTCAAACGCTGTTGAAGTTTAGCGCTTTCATATATATGTATATACATCACTGGCAAAATCAGTTTAAAATATATATATATATATATATATATATATATATATATATATATATCACATACTAGCTGACCCGGCAAACGTTGTTCTGCCATAAAAATTATTTTTATCTATCTGTCTTTCTATATATTCATCTATCTGCTAATGTATCTCTATCTATCTATCTAGATAGTTATCTATCTTTCTATCTATCTATCTATCTATCTATCTATCTATCTATCTATCTATCTATCTATCTATCTATCTATCTATCTATATACATATCTATCTATCTATCTATCTATCTGACCCGGCAAAAATTGTTCTGCCATATAAACTATTTTTATCTATCTAAATAGGGGTTGATCGTAGAGGGGTGAAAATTTAGGGTTGTATATATTTTTGAATGCTGTATCATAAAAAAATAGAACAGAAAATGTTGTCAGAAAAATAAAGAAAAAAATTAAGGGGTGGACTACCCTTAACATTTAGGAGGATGAAAAATAGATTTTGTCGGATTCTCAGACCTAACCGATATGCACACAAAATTTCATGAGAATCGGTCGAGTCATTTCGAAGGAGTTTAACAAATAAAAAATAAGGGTTGATCGTAGAAGGGTGAAAATTTAGTATTGTATGTATTTTTGTATGCTGTATCATAAAAAAATAAAAACAAAAAATTTTAGGGGGATGAAAAATAGATGTTGGCCGATTCTCAGACCTACTCAATATGCTCACAAAATGTTATGAGAATCGGTCAAGCCGTTTCGGAGGAGTATGGGAACTAAAACTGTGACACGAGAATTTTATATATAAGATATATATATATATATATATATATATATATATATATATATATATATATATATATATATATATATGTATATATATGTATATATATATATATATATATATATATATATATATATATTATAATTTTGCCAGTGCTGTATTTTCAAACATTTATTTACAGGCAATAACAGAAACAAAATATTTGAGAAGTTTTTTTGTATATTACGTGGAAAAAGGTTTGTGCAATTCCCCTTACTATCTAATATTAGCAGACTTCACTGCTAATATTGGACTGAATAGCGTGTAATTAGCAATTGAAGACGCAAAAAATCTAATGAAACATAGTTGTGTATTTTTTGACATCAATGTTTTCGAAGTTCGTAAATGACAAAATAATTTTGATATTTCAAAAGTTTTGAAACGAAACTTATTGATGAAGTCGGTTTTCCAACATCAATAGATACCAACCAGATCATATCAGCCATCCTAGCTAAGAGTGGAAAATATCTCTGTCAGTAGAGTAAAACGAACCCAATTTATTTTTCTTTTAATTTGCTCTCTCACGTGGATTATCTAAAATTGAATCAGAGAATGATTGAATACACTCGATCTCTCCGGATTCCTCCCGATACATGGAATCGGGGCCAGGATTTTATGCGGAAGACCTGAGTAATACATACGAAGTATAAAATAAATATAATATATGAAAGGTAGGTGAATATCACATTATCTGGCAGATTTATTGAATTGTAATGTAGAACATACGACAGAATAATTATCTTAGATAATTTCAACTATTCAGAAGAATATATTCCTGTTCTGGAATATTTAGGAGAGCAAAGTTCATAATTATATATTCAATTCAATGAAGCCCATAAACGGTGAAATTTGATGAGCATCTTAGTAAATAATGATATACTTAATTTGAACTATTTAATTAAATAATCATTCATCACTCTATTCGCTACATAATATCAAATACAAAGAAGGAGATAATCTTTGTATCTGATGATGATATACGACAAAAAGCGTCAAATATAATTATTCAATTGAATATTGGAAATCAAAGAAATTTTTCATTTACTAAGATCATAACTATTCTTCAGAAGCTGCCATTAGTAGTTATTAGAGATTGTTCATGAAAACCATCCATCAAACTGCTACAGAGGTCACTCAAATATATTGTACTGATGTAAACTGTATTACCTATATAACCAGACTTTAAATTTCGTTTGTTACAATTTTCAAAAGGAATAAATAAATGAATTAATATGTAATCTAGTTTTTGAATTTGCATTATAAAAATTAAGCACTAATCAAGAATCTAACCCTGCATTTGATTACAATTTTCTTAAAAGTCATCCACATTAATAACAATTTCGCAATGCAAAATCACATATTTTTTATATATTAATTTTGTGGCTGTGTGAAAGAGTCGTCAAATTCAAAAGACATTCATGAGGAAATGAAAACTATCAAAGCGACTGATAGAATTAAATTTTACTTACCAAGTAACATCCTATAGGTATCATTTTTCTTCAACAAAGTGGCCTCTGCAATAAAAAATATAATTATTAGAGATTATATTCACTAAATTGAAATTATAACTATTTTAATCTCTTTCTTAGCAGGCAATCAGAATCAATGAATTATTATTAAATGCAATCGTTTTAATTGAAATTTATTGGATATATTCATAACAACCAATTGCTGTAATGAAGTGAATGTAGTTCATTATTTATACTTAATACTTCAGGAATCTGAAGTAATTTATCAATAACCTGTGACCATTTTGTCATTTCTTTACAATGATAAATGGATTAATATCTCCATTACGTACGTAATATTTTTTCTTCTTTGAAATATTCCGAATTAACCTTATATATTTTTCACTCCATTGCAAATAATTTCAAACTAGTCACGCAATATTTTGAAGGATTAATCCGGTCAGGATAATTCTATCGACTGAAATGTTTGAAAATAAGAACATTTTGTGACAAACATCAACTTATATTTGGACAACTTTGAAGTTTCTTCACTAAACTCGGACTATCAAAATATTTCGGAAAACTAAATTGTTCTGTCATTATTAATAGTTTACAAACTGAAACTTCAAATAACAGATAACTATATGTATTTTCTAGAACTACAATTAGTTTGGAAAAGTAGATATTTTTAATATAGGTCATTTATTTTTTAATAATTTAATTCGCAAAATTTGGCTCTGTTGTGAAATAGACACTAATTATATATCCATATATGTATATGTAAATATATATATATATATATATATATATATATATATATATATATATATATATATATATATATATATATATATATATATATAGGGTGTTCCATCTCGGACGAGCCACCCCGTATATTTCTTATCCCAGTGAAAAAATTTCCCGAAAAACGTCAAATGATTTTGTTTGGGGGACACCTTTTGACGTATATTTGAGGCTTGAATGAGCAACCCCCTAATAGGGGGCGCTTCTACCCCTCGAAATGGAATAGGGGAGAGGTCATTTGAAAGGTCTTGGAAGCCTCTTTACAACGGTGTATAAAAAACGTAAAAATTTGATGAACCGTTTTTATTATTTTTTTATTTTTTTATTAATCGTATGAAACTATCCAATAATTTGTTAAATGACCAATTAAATATGACTAGTTCACCGTTGTTAAATCTCTTCTAGATGTAATATTGAATATTTGTGCCTATTGTGTTTTCCTATGTCATTAACAGTTTGTACTTTCTACCTGCTAAGTAATTACGTTTAGTTTTTCCCCATTCTTATTGTATATTCCCTTCCTTCATCTTTCAATATTCTAGTTGTGAAAGTTAGTATGTATTATACATCTGAAGAAGCCACTGTTTATTGGCGAAACAATTGTCATTTCAACAAAATATAGTGAAAATCAAAAACTGTGAAGTTTCATTTACAATATAATAAGTTTAGTTTACTGCTACCAGCAGAATAAATCGACAAAATAAATTTTTTTTAAGTGGTGGATTCACAATTTTCTTCTGCTATATCTAATGTGAAGTATCACAGGGAAATTTGACGTTTGTAAATAGGGTTGGAGGGGTTAAACTTGATGTGTCTGTTTTTCTTGAATTTAAACGCACAATCAAACTGTCTAGTTTTTAATGAGGACACTGTACAGGATCAGTTTTTAAATGAAGGTACTGTATAGGATGCATTACGATTTGCGAAATCCTGGAAAATTCTATATTAGTTTGACGCATATCACAATCATATGGAAATTTTAATAATACCTATATTCGAAATGTATGTGCTTCAACCTAAAGTGGAAAAAGACGAAATTCGAACAAAACTTCATTGAAGTTAAAAAAGTAGAGAGATTTAAAACATAATTTGTAATGTCATGTGACCTACATGAATATATGCGTCCTTATATTCATTACACATGTGAGTTATCAGTCATGGAAAGGCTTAGTACTAAGACTGAAAATTCGGTATTCAATTAACAATTAAATGTTTTATCGTCACTATGACGTTAGGAAAATTGATAACGACCTTTTAAATTATTAGTATCCATTACATACCTAACCGTATATATGGTATACTGTAGCTTATGCTGAAATCTATTCAGTGAATTATATTGGATTTGAATTCAGAGCTAGGTACGTCAGCAGAGCAGAATCGCCACCAGATGTGTAAGGTGACAGACAATAGATAAGGGTAATACTTGGCATATCTCAATAAAGCAATAACATCAAATATTTTTTGTCCTGTTTAAAAAATTTCATGCAAAATATTCAAATTTATATATTGATCGAAGGCATGTCAGTTGAAATATTTTATATTTATCGGTTATAGAAAAAAATAGATGCAGATTGTTCATTCATGTCGTTACATATTCAATTCTGATGGAAACTCTAAAACTGTTTAGAAATAATGCAAGTTTATTTAAGTCGTAGTTTTCTAAATAAGTTTTAGTTATGCTTTCACTTTTATTTTGCAAGAATTCAAAATGTGGGAACTGATAAAGAGCGATATCCATGTTAGAAAATTTGTTGCCAGTAGGAACACAGAATTTCAAGATATTTTCGAAATTGATGGAATATTCAGTAAGCAGAGAACACAGGAACTAGCAAATTAGGCCAAGCTACAGAGATGTTTTCATGTAAAAAGTGTTAGAAGAAGAAAACCAGCTGCGCCATTGTTTGTAAAATAGTTCCATATGATATAGTGATATGTTTTTCACTCGACTTTATTATTTATAACTTTGTTATTAACAATTTTATGCATTTTTTTTAGTTTTTTGCTTATAAAAATGAAACTATCAGAGTAAACGTGATGGTGTTAATAGACTAATTGTAGAAAATGAAGACGAAGAAAATGAGAAGTAGGACGACTCGATCAGACCCTTAGTTTGAGAGGAAATCGGAAAAAACCGGCCAAAACGCAGTTTTTTCAAAAATTCTTAACTCGCTTATTTTTCGAGTTGTAGCGTAGATCCTCCGACCAGTATCAGTTATTGATATAAACTTCATTTGTGCGAAGATCAGGAACTGTCCGATGCATAGTTTTTGATCTGTGGCCATTTGATTATGTTACTATGCAATTTTCCAGCAGACCTGAATGCGACAGGTATGGTCCGATTTCAATTTAATAAGAAGATTTTGAAAGTATAATTCTCATAGTTCAAAACGTTCATCTTGGTTTTTCATAAAAACGCTGAGAAATATGTTAAAAATAAAGCTGAACATGACGAAAAACGGCCGAGCGCGTGAGAGTAGTTGAAGAGTGGGGGTTTACAATTATTATCTGACAACGTTTAGAAATTACTATCATGTTCAAAATGCCGACGCTTTTCGTCATGTTCAGCTTTATTTTTAACATATTTCTCAGCGTTTTTATGAAAAACCAAGATGAACGTTTTGAACTATGAGAACTCTACTTTCAAAATCATTTTAGTAAATTGAAATCGGACCACACCTGTCGCATTCAGGTCTGCTGGAAAATTGCATAGTAACATAATCAAATGGCCACAGATCAAAAACTATGCATCGGACAGTTCCTGATCTTCGCACAAATGAAGTTTATATCAATAACTAATACTGGCCGAAAGATCTACGGTACAACTCAAAGAATAACCGAGTTAAAAATTTTTGAAAAAACTGCATTTTGGACGGTTTTTTCCGATTTTCTCTTAAACTAAGGGTCTGATCGAGTCGTCCTACTTTACATTTTCTTCGTCTTTTCATTTTCTACAATTAGTGTATTGACACCATCACGATTACTTTGATAGTCTCATTTTTATAAGCAAAAAACTAAAAAAATGCGATTTTTTTCATTAAATTGTTAATAACAAAGTTATAAATAATAAAGTCGAGTGAAAAACATATCACTATATCATATGGAACTATTTTACAAACAATGGCGCAGCTGGTTTTCTTCTAACACTTTTTACACAAAATGATCCCCACAAATCTCTGTAGCTTGGCCTAAATGAATATGCTGGCCATTTTATGTTTATATTATAATTATATTCACTGTACGAGGGTTGCTATTTATATTTCTGGCCTAATAATAAAGAAACAAATATGTAGGATCGAAATTGGTTTTATTGGTTTTCAAAATATTCTCCATGATGATCAATACACTTTTGCATGCGTTTGAACCAATTTTCAAATCACTTTTTTCAGTCCGATTGAGGTAACTCCAAAACATGCGTTTTGAATGCATTAACCGGGGGTCGAAAACCGTTGTCCGCGTAATTTATTTTTGATGTGGGGGAATAAGAAGAAGTCATTGGGTGCCAAATCATCAGGGCTGTACGGCGGATGACCCATCAGTTCGATCTTTCGCTCCGTCGTGTACCATTCAGAATTGACGGTCCTGCGTTACTCTAACGCCACTGTTGCCACATGACCGTTAATGCCGAAGAAACAGGCAACCATTTGTTTCGATGCGCTTCTTCCTCGAACAACTTTTGTTGGACATACAGTTCATACAGTTGACCCATACAGTTGATTGCTGTTTTGTTTCCGGCTCATATGCATAGATCCATGATTCGTCACCTGTGTAGATGTTATACGCAGCCTTTGATGTACCTTAAACATATTTTTCCAACATTTCCTTGCACCAATCGACACGAGCCTTTTTTTGAGCGTTTGTCAGATTATGCGGGATCCAACTCAAACAAATTTTTTTTGCGCCCAAATGTTCATGCAATATCTTGTTGATGCCAGTCATACTAATATCCAAAGACACCTCTATCTCACGGTATGTCACATGACGATCTTGCTTTATCAGTTCACGCACAGCATCGATCTTTTCTGGCACAACAACGGATTTTGGACGACCTGCACGGGATTCGTCCTGGATCCAACATCGACCACGATTAAATTCGTTAAACCAGTTTTTTACAGTACTGTAGTATGGCGCTTTATCGCTGTATAAAGAATTAAGTTCATCGAAGTACTCTTGTTTTGACAATCCACGTCGAAAGTTATGAAAAATAATCGCACGAAAATGTTCACGATTCAATTCCATTTTTCGAAAGAGAAGAACTTTTCAATTTACTGTCAACAACACAAATAAAGCTATAATGGTAAATTGTTTGCAAGAATTTATATTTAAAAATATTAAATTATCGTTTGGAAACGTCAGCGGTCGCCTAGCAATGCTTAATGTTGCCAAGGCCAGAAATATAAATAGCAACCCTCGTATACTTCATTGCTCGAGAAAAATTTTGGACACTTTGTGTAATTCATGTGTTTTCTTAAGCTACAGTTCCACCGCAGGAACATTGAAGAACATTTTGTTGCTGAATGTTTCTCCATGTCGCTAAGGGTAAAAACTTATGGCAACATACTTAAACTTCTTGTTTCCACTGAAGCACCTAGAATTGTCAATAGTTGCATATTATTGGGTAGAAATAATCAATATTTCTTGCCGAGGCATAAAGAAATTCTAAGGAATATTTTGGAATATTGACGGAAACAAGCAACAGCAACGCGACATGAATGTTTACTAGTTGCGTTCTCGATACGTTACCACTGCGATAGCAACCCAGATTTGTTAACACATGTTTCTTATGTTCTTTTCAAGTTATCCGCTCGAAATGGAAACCGGCGAAAAGTAGGAACAGTCAACATTTGTTTCCGAAAAATAAAGAAATTTTAAGGAACATTTAAGAACATTTTGGAACATTTACGGAAACACGCAACAGCAACAAAAATAATCCTCCGGTAGAATCGTAGCTTGAAGGGTGACAAGTAGAATCAGTCAACATTTGTTGCCGAAACATAAATAAATTTCAAGGAACATCAAGGAACACTTTGGAACATTTTCGGAAACACGTAACAGCAAAAAAAAAATGTCCAGAAAATACTATTTTCTGTACAAAACCAAATCTAACTCAATGCTACCTATAATTTCTTGGAACAAAGGTTCATTGCACATAAGTTCATTGCACAAGGATGTGGTCGTTCTAGGGCTTGATTTCCACTGCATCCTTAGTCGTTACGATTGGGCGAACCCAGGCGATTTATCTTTCGATTAATTTGACGATTAATGCACTAACTACGAACCCGAACTGTCTCGGCAAGATAAGATATTTACAAGAAACGTGTGTTCGTTTGAAAGATGGTAGTCACAAATTATATAATAAAACTTACTGCAACTGGGCACTCATTGCAGGGTTGAATGGAAATGAAAAATAATTGAAACAAACAGAATACGGTTTCATTTTCCGCGAAAAAACTTTAAAAAAAAGTGTTTTGCGATTCTAGAAAAATTAATTTCATCGAATCGATTTTCCGAAATGAAAAGTGGAGAATCGAAACGGGAAAGAGCTAATGGACCTATCGAACCGCCAACGATTTGATTAGGCCTACTTCATGAAAATCGGTTCTGTGTTTCCAGAGAATAGTTGACACAAACATATGCAGGCTGAAATTTTATTTATTTTTCACTTGTATATTATTATTTGTTGATTTTACCTTAGATACGGTTGCTATAAACACACTCATTATGCCCTATGGCGTTATGAGCGGGCATTATGGATCATAACGCCCGCTAATTATACGAGGAGAAATGAAGCAACTTCCATTGATTAAATACTTCATAATCCTTGTCGTATACGACTCTGGATTTATCCGGCAATGAATTATTCGCAGCTTTGGCTGCATTTTCTATGACATTCTTGGGTAAATTCATTTCCATTATTTATATAAGACTACATAAAGAAAGCAGCAATGACATGCCTACTTTGAGAAGGAAAATGGAAAGTATAGGAGCAATGAACCGATTTTGAAATCGATTTTTCATTATAATAAAATTATATTTTCGTGAAAAATAAAATCTGGTATGCACCATGTGCGTTACTAGATCCTAACGCCCATCAGGCGTTAGGATCTATATAACGCACTTGTTACATAAATAACTATTATAAAGAAGATATAATTCGATGACATAAAGAAAAATGTTTAAGAATCACCTACAACCGATAGATGACAATCACAAACTTTACACACTAGGTACTCATTAGCACAATTTTTGAAATACGTATCAAATTTGACCATCTAACCGCAGAAGTTTTAATCTTAGATGATTTCAAAAATCATCATAATAACTGGATTAAGTTCTTGAATGAGCTGTAACAGCTGTTGAAGCTTGTGCAATATAAATAAACATACAAATCCTTAATGAGGAACTGTCAGAATTCCAGATAATCTAAACCATTTTGAAAAATCAGAAATATTTAAGTTGGTACGTTTTTTTCAATCAAAGGACAATTACTCTTTCACTCTACACCGATATGAATAAAGTATGGTACGCAATTCATAAAAGTTTCTAGTCATAGCATTAAGATAGCAATAGTGGCTTGAAAGTATATAGTATAGTAATATCAACTTATAAAAATTGTGAGACACCCAGGAATATTTCGGAAATATTAAATGACTACTCGTTTTTTAATTGATTTTTATCAGTATACGTTAGTGGTTTTAATATTCACAATTAAATACTAGTGATAAGAATTTTTAAAAGTTACGGTTTTTTGATTATGGAAGACATACTTTTCAAATGGAGTATAAAGTTCGTAATATCGCTGACACGAATATATAGAATTAAAAGGGAAACTATATTAGAGTAATACAATTGAAAGAGATCAAAAATAATTGTCATGTTTTAGGCTGTAATCTCTTCAAACTAACCTCATGTTGAATTTTCAAATCAAAGTGATGATAAATGATAGATACAAATATCCTGGGATCGTTTGTTTTTATCGAAATTTTTTAAGTACTTAAGTATATGAAATTGAATATGGTCAACTTGTTTATTTTTCATGATTTGATTGTCGAATTTTCATATTTTATCATCACCAACGATACCAAAGTCGCGAAAATTTGTACTTTATAGTAAGAATCACTACTTAGGAAGAAGTTGATGGGAAGGGCATATAGATTTACAAGAGGATTATGATAATAATAATAATGAATGTGAGAAGTGTTCTTGAGTACAGCTGTAATTTTTTTAAACTACCCTCGTGTAACATTGGTAATTCAAAAGAAATTATAAATTAAAGATGATAGAAAGTCCTGAAAGCCTTTGCTCCCATAATTGCATATTTTGCAAACACAAAAGTCGAAACGATTTGTTCTTTATGGTATCACTATTTAGGAAGATGTTGTGAGAAGAGTATATAGAATCACAAGGAGTAGGTATGTAATAATAATAATACTGAATATGACAAAAAAAATCTGTTTCTGTATTAAGTTATAATCTTTTCTTAAACTACTCTTGCATAAAATTAATAAATAAAAAAAAATTATAAACTATAGATAGAAGTCCTGAAAGCCGTTTCTCTAAAAATTGCATATTTTACCCGTGCCAACCACAAAGGTCGCAAAGATTTGTGCTTTATAGTAGCGCTACTACAGGATGTCGACGAGAAGATTTTACAAAATTACAAGATGACTATATGATGATAATACAAGAAGTGACAAAAAATACTTGTTTCTATAAATTGTAATCTTTTTGAATTACCCTCCTGTAGCATTGGCAATAATTTTAAAAAAATTATAAACTATCAATAGAAAGTGCTGAAAACCTTTTCTCTCGAAATTGCATATTTTACTCGTACCAACACAAAAGTCCCAAATATTTGTGCTTTATAATGAGTATCACTACTTAGGAAGATATATGAATTACTTTCACATTAATGTTACATTCAAGTAAATCGAAATGTTCGTGAAACAGGCACGATATAACTAGAAATGACTAGAAGTTCACAACTTATTAAATAACAATAGATTCTCATAAGTTCTTCCGAATAAACATGACCTCACTTGAGATTACCACGAAATAATCGAAGTGGTTTCGGATATGTCATCAGGACAGTTATTTAAAAGTAATTAAATACATATACAAACAAAGAATTGATGTATAGTGCTATATAAAGACAAAATAGATCTGTTAGTTAGACATCAATAATTATCGAAATTCAAGGATAAATTGGATTTGCTATTCAGTGCCTCTATGAAGCAAAAGCGAATATAATTGCTAAATACTAGTGAGCAACATTTTTCGAAATACTTGTTCCAAACGTAGTACCTACAGGAATTTTTATTGTATACAAACTTAAATTCATGTTTATTTATAAATTTATAGTCAAAGATTTTTCGACGACATCAAATTGAGAGAGCATAAATATTCCACCAAACCTTAATGTCGTTGAACTTGGGTAACTTCCAAATATATTTGTAAGTTAGTAACAGGATTCAGGGGTCGAAATTCTTTCTTGTAATAACTTCAAACAAATGAATCACACTGTCGGTTGAACTAATAACAAAACTTAATCAATACTTTCGAAGACTTCCCAAAAAGCTACCAGTAAAATTTACACAAACTAAAATATCATCGAAATTTCTAATTACTTTCCATCTTAGACAATTAGAATTTTAATTCTTGTTCATCATTATATTTTGATGAACATTAATTGGGCTTGACAGAGTTTTCAGGATATAAATGGAAACCGAAAAATTCTCACATTATTATGAATAGTTACGAACTATATGTTGGAGAACTTATTAAGTTAGGTATACAACAAAATCGATTCAAAAATATTAATATTAGATAAATAATATAAGTTTAATTTAATAATAAAATAAATTTTTATTATTAAATTAAACTGATGTTGACCAAAAACCCAAAAACATTCAAAACCTAATTAATAAGAAAATATAAAAATATATAATATAAAATATATAAAATAAATAAAAGTTACAAGCGGCCATCCGTAAATTAGGGCACACGTTTAGGGGAGTTTCGTGACACCACACGTATAAATTTAAAGTAGATATTGAAACTATAAACTTCAACTCAAACAAAAAATGGCAAAAAATGTGACGTCATAAAAATGTGACCGACTGTTACAAGGACGGGGAATTCAAACGTATTTATGAATAGTCCCCAAGCAGAAACAAAGAACAACTTGCAGAATGTTGTTAACACATGGGTATTTGTTACCTTTCATTAGATATATCTGAATTAAATTAAAAACAATATTCCTTATTGTGTATTAGAAAAATGAGCATATTAAAACAATGGTTAATAATAACAATTAACACATTTATTATAAGAAATAACGCATGACGCACGTTTCGGTGGAACTTTACCTTCTCCAGTTGCTATCGGCCCAATCAATGCAAAATTTGAAAAAAGCAACTACTAACTTTTTGGCCTTGAGAATGTCAGAATCTCTGTGTGTCAGAATTTCTGTGTGTCAGAATCTGTGTGTGTCAGAATCTGAGCATCTGAAGAAGGGGAAGTTCCACCGAAACGTGCGTCTTGCGTTATTTCTTTAAATAAATGTGTGAATTGTTATAATTAACCACCATTGTTTTAATATGTTCAATAATTTACACCATGTATCGGCCGAATCAATTCAAAAAAAGAAAAAAAGAGCACGATTTCACATTTCATATAATCTCTTGTCTGAAAAGTTTCCAGTTTCCCCGGTTTGAATTCATTGACAGCCCCTCCATTTATTAGACCTGGAATATCCAGTAACTTTATTATCTTTTTCAAGTCAAAGGATTAGGTCGAAATTTTCAGGATGTTATTGTGGAAAACAAGCTGTCGATTACCATTTGGAACAGGGTTGAAAAACTCATGATTTTTTTTGAAAAAATCACTTATTTTCATTATTTTGTTTCTACTCGCCCAAAAATATTTGTTGTTTAGATTAACAGTTGGAAAATCTCCTCGGCGACGTACAAAATAACTCACATTGACATGAAAATTTTCTGCAACGTGCCGTGGCTTTTCTGTCGGAACAAGAAAATTCGTTCGTCTTTATAACGTGCGGTTGACGCGAGAAGGATCATTTCTTAACTTATAGTCGCCCCAAGCGTTCATAAGTAAACTGCGTGTTTCTATCCTTTCTTGCTTATGTCGCAGTGTGTTTTCAAAAGATAGCTGAAATATTCCAGAGTGCTGGTAGAAAAAAAGATCCTATTTGGCAATATTTTATTGAAAAATCGAATGAAGTGATGGAAAAACGGGAAGCAGAGTGCCCTGTAAAAAAAAATTTTTTTTACTTTTGACTGATTAGTTATGTTTTTACACTCACATAGTGTATGTAAACACTTAGTTTTAAAGAAACTATCTTCCTTTTTTTAATTTCCTGCTTCGGCGACTTGTTTTTACAGCAACTTATAATTTGATTTAAATCCCGATTAAAATTGAAAAAATCAGTTGATTTAAATCATTTGATTCAAATCGTCGCAATCTCAACTTCGATGAATGAAAGAGTTCGATGGATTACCCTGAAAAGTGTTTATAGTCGATAAAAATTGAGAAGAAATTGAGAGTCCAATTTTAAAAAAAGAAATAAATGTTTTTAAGTTGGGCTGGTACCACGTTTTGGACTACTCCGTATAACAAGTGATGAATTAAAATAGAAATACGAATAAATGATCATGACAGTACGAATGATCTGAAAGAATTACTGAAAGGAACTTTTTAAATAACAATGCAGGTACGTTATAAGTAGGTATATTCCGGTTTTAGTGATGTGGTAATAAGGAAGCAGCTAAATGTTAGCAATGTTCTAAGAACTCCAGAAATATCATTTTTCCAGCGATTATATGAAACATTCAACCGAAAGGCAGAGGCCTAATTAGTTATATACCTTATCTCTAACCACTTAAGTAATGTCACATAACTTCAAGCTGATATGTAAGTTGTAGGTCAATAACCCCAAGCATGGCAAGGTATTAATTTTATCTAATTTCTATGAAAAGCAGCTCAAGTTTCGATAAAATTTCAAGTTCTAAAGTTTCATTCGGCCCAAAATAACTGTGACACTGACGATTTCTAGAGCGTGTACGAAAAAGGAAGAATTCAGTGAACCAATGTAATAATTACCTATCTGTCTAGAATTCAAATGGACACGATGGATTACGATTTGAGGATTTGGCAATTGAGTTAAAAATTATTTCAATCCATAAATGTATAATGATAGGGGCAACATGCTGCAGGTACCAGCACCGCGAGAAAAAATCAAATTGTAGACACGAAAACCAGGATAGGGTCCGACGAATTCGATGAAAAAAATTGCGAATGTCATTGTATATTTCGGCTATCTAACTATACTCTCCTTAATGGTGCCCCAATGTGCCAGACGCAGCTCCCCCCACACAAACACACACACAAACATCTATTACAATTATAATCTATACAGTTTCTAGACCTTAGCGACCGAAGGATTACGGTTCTAGGAAGAATTCGGACATTGTCTGACCCAGACAGCCCGTTCATTCAAGCGGGCATTAACTGTTTCACATATTTTTCCCACAGCTTCCTTCGACAAACGATACTCTATGTTTTGAAGTTAAATTAATCTAATAATCAATATTGATCAAAAATCACAAAAATTCCTTGATAATTCGACGATCTTAAATTTGTTACAGTCAAAAATCGATATATTTAACAAAGTTACAAATCAACAACACACAAAATTAGAATTGAAAAGTTTCAAGAAGTTTTATTGCGTCAGTAAAAATAATATTCAATAATTGAACGCATTAGTTGACTTCGACAAAATAGAACGCAGGTGCATTAAACAATAAAAAATTAATTTAAATTCATAATTACCTTTGAATAGCCCATGTTTATTTCCATTGAAAAAAACAAGACGTAGATCAAAGGTCTAAAGACTACGCGAAAAAAGTATTAGTTTGACAGTTGTCAAGGCTACAAGTGATGTGTTAGCAAAAAACGTTAATTTACACAAATTACTTACATAGATAAAATCAAGGGTGAATGAGCAAGGCTGCGAAATTTCTGCGTATTATTTCACTGTGCTAATTCGTTGTTGGGTAGGGGAGGGGAGATCGGATCGGTCGTAGCAACAAGTAGAAAACAACATACCAACCGAACTATCTGCTATACGACTCTTAACTTACTGCCGAGTTTCGTAAATGTACCGCATAGCAACCCACCGACAAACGTAGAGAATATCGCTCAGTGCTAATGCTTTGCGTTAAACAAGGACAGAACGATTGACGTCATTCGCACACGCGCAAAGCGAAACTTTGCGAACTACTCTAGGGAAATGAAATAACCTTTTTTTTTCTCCTACAATTTCGAGTACAACCCTTTTCTGTCACCACAATCTGATAGAAGAGATAACCCTTCGCAGCTCATTCAATTAAATGTTCATATTTTTTCCCGGGAAATGAGTAAAATTCGCCGCGAAACTTGGCAAAGTCGGAGGCGTATGAGGAGTAAGGGGAACACACAAGATGGCCGCTATCGCCATACCAGTTTTGTAATGCGCACAAATTAAGTTTTCCAGGGTAAATTGGTCAGAAAACTGATTCTAATCCATCAGAATAAGTTACAAAAATTATTTATAGAAATTATATTTCATATGTAAGTGGCTCTACTATAGAAATAATTTCAAAAAATTTATTTTCTTTGAAAATTGCTTAATTTTTCAATTTGAGAAAAAAATTAGAGATAAAAATATTCTTTCAATAAGGAGTACCTTCGAAAGTATATAAAACAATCAAAACAATTTAAATCTACTCAACTACCTCAGACTTTCTTTCAATAAATCTTTTTAAAAAATTTCGAGGAAAACTTGGAAACTTTTATTACTGGCACTAATTCTGTAGTAAAAATCAATTACCTATAATTCCAAACCTAACTTAAGAGGTTTTTTATTTAAAAAAATACCAAATTACAGGAAGATTTTCAGAATGATCACTAAAAAATGTATGATGGATCTGACAAGACTTTCGACAGAGAGAAATCATTTCCTTCAAAATTATTCTAGTTGATATAGGTATACTTATTTCAATGTCTCATTGAAATAATATTTTATCATTTCCTAAAGCAGTTAATAACTACACCTTTTTTTAAATTTTTACATATTTTCAGTGAACAGTGTTTCATTCAGGAGTACCTACATAGAACCTATACTTATGCCGGCTTATGATTTACAATCTTGATGATTTAATGTAGTTTTTTTTTTGTCTTAATCTTAACGATCTTATTATTATCAAATCAGATAGGTACCTAGCCTCCTGCTTTTCCTTGAGAATTTGTATAGAAAACTCTTATATGCTGTAGGTAGGTAATAATAATATTTTTTTTAGGTACCTACTCTATGGGCCAATAGTTTAACGCTGGTTCCGAACGGCTTATAAGATTGTAAACAATTTAAGCACATTCCCAAACTCATAATTTTTAATAAAACCACAGATGAAATTCATATACCTACATACACAAACATCCTTACCTAACCCAGGATTCGAAGCTATAGTACGCCTGTTTCACATACGGTCACTTGACCTATGCTGCACAATACGATGATTTACAGCAATAATATTCGTTTCATAGAAGTCAATAATTTAATAATACAATAAAAAGCATCAGTCTGCAATGGCTATACATGATACCTAGGTACTTTCGTATTCATACAAAAAACTAATTATATAAATGAATAAGTAGTTAAATATTCTAAAATTGAAACAGAGGTAGGTAACCTACCTAGTAGGTAGGCAGCCTGTTTCACATACGGACCTATGCTCCACAATACGTCGATTTATAAGAATAATGTTTTATTCATATATAGAAGTCTATAATTCAATAATACAATAAAAAAACATCAGTCTGCAATGGCTATACAAGATATCTAGGTACTTTCGTATTCATACAAAAAACTAATATTAAATTAATACGTAGTAAGATACTCTACAATTGCAACTGAGGTACCTACCTAACCTATAAAATGTTGAATTTGGTGAATATTATTCCTTGAATGACTGTAGAGAAAATATTTCCAAAGTTTATAATAGTAGGTATATGATAATATAGGTAGTGGTTAGGAAACTTCTTAGTGAAAACTATAATAATATTTTTTATTGCAAAATTAATACTTATATTCTTTTTACCCATTTATTCAAAAGTGATATGTGTAGGTAAGTAATGGAATGTGAATGGACGTTTCCCTTTATAATTTTGTCAACACATAAATAATGTGATGGTATACGTAACTTCTGTTGATTTCAAGAAGTGAGTACTTACTTTGAAGATTTTATGATATCTGTCTACGTAGGTATACAGAATTTTTACAGTGAAATTTATCATTTTATGAGAATATTAATGTGACAAATTGTCAACATTGTTTTTCTGTATCTTAGTATATCCAAAACTATAAGGTAACCTTTATACTTGAAAATATTACATACCTATTATAATCTAAAACTAGAAATAACAATTTCATTGATATTCATAGTGTATAGTGTACCTTTTTTCTGTATTATATTTAGGTTAAATGTATATGGCAAAATGAATGTAATATACTTCGTTCACACATAGTGCATCTCCTACTCATAACATAAATAGAAATTTAGTGGAATGTTTGAAGCAATAGTTTGTTTAACATTTAATAATTTTTTAGAATTTATTCTATGTAAAATCTGTTTTCTCTCTGATTTGAAAAATCATTATGCTGCTACGTTTCATGCTTTAGACAAGTGAAATCTTTATTAAATAATTCATTTAATATAAGAACATTTTTTTTTTGTAACTCGAGGGACTTACAGTTTAACGCCGGTTCCGAACGGCCAATGGGCTTGTAAACGATGTACATTACCCAACAATTTAATCATATATATAGAACCACTAAATTCCGGACATACACAACACCCAAGAGCAAGGTGGGTCTCGAACCACAATCCTCGGTTTACAAACGGAACAAGGCGGTAAAGCTTACCGCTGGTCTACCGAGGCCTCATTATAAGAACATTTTTCTGAATGAAACTCAGAATTTCATGGTTTTCTATTTTTTTTATAAGTGAATTACAATCAATATATACATATGCTGATGTACCACATAGAATGAATTATTTTACCAATGAGAAAACAAAAAATTTACTTCCTTTTTATCACATCCTTTGTGATACACAATTTGAAAAAACGATTTAGAAAATATACTTTCTGTTCAATGAATTCAAACTATCCTCTAGTTTTGAAGATAGCTATAGCTATATATTAATAATTTCGACATTAAAAAAGTTTGTGTAAGTTGAATAACTTATTTTGTTCATTTGACCAATTATATATCCAATACCTAAATTTCAAAACAATCAGAAAGATAAATTACGAAGAAAATTTTGTCGAAGAAAATACCAAGAATATCTAATATATTTCAACAAATATTTTCATTACCGCTTGATCATATAAAATTATTAAATTAAAAAAGGTATGTGAAACTTTTTAACGTAAATATTTTAGAAAATAATGAAATTTTTGTTGAACAGGTATGGAGAAAAAATTATTTCTTAAAAATATATAATAAAAATAACCATCACCTCCATTCCAAAACATGGTTAAATAATGAATTAAATTATTGACAAGTCATTGAAATTCTTCGCCATTTCTCAGATAAAATTTTTTACATCAAAAAAACTCCACAAAATATTGATGGCTACAAAAATATATTGATACTGAATGAAAACAAAACATATTGCAAAACTTCATAGTGCCAAATGATTGAACACAGTACCTACAAATTTAAATTAGACAGATTTATATTTGATTAAAAGGTAGCTCATCTTCTACATGAAAAAGTAAGATTCATAACATTTAAAGGAATAGTTATGATAAATCGTATTTTATGTTCAGATTTAACATCACAGAATTCACAAAGTATTTCGAAACGGAAATATATATGTACCTATATTAACCCATATATATATATATATATATATATATATATATATATATATATATATATATATATAGGTATATATATATATATATATATATATATATATATACCTATATATATATATATATATATATATATATTAAAATCTTTACTCTTCAGCCAGAAGCATATATGTGATAGTTTGAACTTTTTCGACAGCCGGGCCAACGGTCAGTCAAACAGATTTTCAGCGAGTTTTACATCATTTGCTTGCCATACGCTAATAAAATACAGTGGAAACGTGGTTGAAAAACTAAAAACAATTTTTGATGTGTTTTTATCCGAAGTCTGCGTTATATATTTGATAGGATGAGAGTCAGTGTATAGTGCTTATAAAAGGCCTGTTGAGGCCAAAACGTTGGAAGAAATAAATAATAGTAAACAACCAGAACTGAATCTCCAGTTGGATTAGGCAGTTGATATATATATATATATATATATATATATATATATATATATATATATATATATATATATATATATATATAAATTATTCAGTATGTACCTGCCTGTGTATGTATTAACGTTAACATATGAACAAATATTATCGTGGACTTTTTTCAAGATCTTTTTGAGTTTTACAAACTTTTCTATGAAAATGTCTCACCGTTAAGGCAACGTTCGAAAAAACGCATCCCCTCGACTGTTTTCTCATGGACTTTCGTTGCAAAATTAGTCGCCACGAAAAACATTTTTATGTTAACGGGATAGATATAGGCTATCTACTCTGAAACTTCATCCTATTTATTGGTGAAAGAATTTTTGAAATCGGATGAGTAGTTTCAGGGATGACCTCGTACATTCAAACTTATAAACCTTTCCTATTCATAATATTAGTATAAATTGGCAGCATTGTCAGTATTGGCAACAACTTACAGACATTTTTTTACCTAATACTGCAAAAACTGTTCAGAAAAAAGCTATTGACCGCGTGAAATAAAGTTCGAAAAAGAGTTTCAGAAAACACTACCTTATTACTTAGTAAATAACATACTTAATTCCTACGAACAAATTCGAACTTCTGTTCAATAATATAACTGATTATTATATGATTATAAATACATGTTAATTCGAAATATCATTTTCACTAATGCAATAATTAACTAACCTTTAATGTGCTTTTTCTCAAGAAATGTTGGATGATGTATAAGTGGTTATGAGAACTGAACGAAATGGACAAAGAATAATACAAAACAATTATGTTGATCACATGAGATAAAATTGGACAATTATTCGATGATTAATAATGATCAAATCAACTTGCAAGGAGCTGAGTATGTGAATACTCACATTTCTCCATTTATTATAACATAAATTTATAAAATTAACATAGGTGGGGAATAATTTTCTAGGAATTATTTTTCTATATTATTCACATACATTTTAACTTATTCCCGCTGTTTCTTAACTTTTCTAACATATTCAAATCATAGTAGCTGAAAAATATACATTCACTTTCAAACTTTTAACTGACTGATATGTTGATGGAATCCGTCGTTACTACGTGATAATTTAACATGATGAACAAAACTAAATTTGAATTTACTACGTTTATTATCACAAAATATTTTGAAAAATATAACACTGCGATTGCAATTTCGGTCACTAGACCATCATCGGGGAGATTGAGTTAAGAACTGAATACATAATTAGAGATTTGCGCTAACGGGTGGGAAAGAATTATTGCAGGTACCTAAATAGACAAGAGGAACATATTTCAAGAAGGGCTAATCGAGTGGATTTCCCAAATTGGTACAATACAATGTTCTTAGAAAAATCGTTATTGTTTGAATAAACTAAATATAGGAGAAGATATCAAGTCTATCTGGTCGTTCAGGAAGACATCTTTTGCATTATGATTGACTTTAAAAATTTCTAATGATTCTAAGTAAGTTTCGTTCCTTTCGGTAATTTGTGCATGATTCGAAAATTATCCATTTATGGAAATGGGTGGTGATTTTCACGGCAATGATTTGAAAACGTTGAATCCGTTTTATTTTTCAAAAAAGATTGTGGGTGTTCTTTAAATCTTGTCTTGAACGATCGACCAGTCTGACCTATATACAGTCCTTTACATATGGGACAAATCAACTTATAATCTCTATAGACAAGAGGAACACATTTCAAGAAGCGCTAATAGACGTGGATTTCCCAAATTGGTACAATACAATGTTCTTAGAAAAATCGTTATTGTTTGAATACACTAAATATAGGAGAAAATATCAAGTCAATCTGGTCGTTCAGCAAGATATCTTTTGCATTATGATTGAGTTTAAAAATTTCCAATGATTCTAAGTAAGTTAGTTTGGTTCCTTTAGGTAATTTGTGCATGATTTGAAAATTATCTATTTGTGGAAATGGGTGGTGGTTTTCACGGCAATGATTTGAAAACGTTGAATCCGTTTTATTTTTCAAAAAAGATTGTGGGTGTTCTTTAAATCTTGTCTTGAACGATCGACCAGTCTGACCTATATACAGTCCTTTACATATGGGACAAATCAACTTATAATCTCTATAGACAAGAGGAACACATTTCAAGAAGCGCTAATAGACGTGGATTTCCCAAATTGGTACAATACAATGTTCTTAGAAAAATCGTTATTGTTTGAATACACTAAATATAGGAGAAAATATCAAGTCAATCTGGTCGTTCAGCAAGATATCTTTTGCATTATGATTGAGTTTAAAAATTTCCAATGATTCTAAGTAAGTTAGTTTGGTTCCTTTAGGTAATTTGTGCATGATTTGAAAATTATCTATTTGTGGAAATGGGTGGTGGTTTTCACGGCAATGATTTGAAAACGTTGAATCCGTTTTATTTTTCAAAAAAGATTGTGGGTGTTCTTTAAATCTTGTCTTGAACGATCGACCAGTCTGACCTATATACAGTCCTTTACATATGGGACAAATCAACTTATAATCTCTATAGACAAGAGGAACACATTTCAAGAAGCGCTAATAGACGTGGATTTCCCAAATTGGTACAATACAATGTTCTTAGAAAAATCGTTATTGTTTGAATACACTAAATATAGGAGAAAATATCAAGTCAATCTGGTCGTTCAGCAAGATATCTTTTGCATTATGATTGAGTTTAAAAATTTCCAATGATTCTAAGTAAGTTAGTTTGGTTCCTTTAGGTAATTTGTGCATGATTTGAAAATTATCTATTTGTGGAAATGGGTGGTGGTTTTCACGGCAATGATTTGAAAACGTTGGATCCGTTTTATTTTTCAAAAAAGATTATTGGTGTTTTTCAAATCTTGTCTAGAACGATCGACCAGTCTGACCTATTTACACGCCTTTACATACAGGACAAATCAAATTATAAACTCCAGAACTTTCATTGTATTGTACCAATTTGGGAAATCCACTCGATTAGCCCTTCTTGAAATATGTTCGTCTTGTCTATTTTAGTACCTGTAATAATTCTTTCCCACCCGTAAGCGCAACTCTATAATTATGTATTCAGTTCTTAACTCAATCTACCCGATGATGGTCTAGTGACAGAAATTGCAATCGCAGTGTTATATTTTTCAAAATATTTTGTGATAATAAACGTAGTAAATTCAAATTTAGTTTTGTTCATCATGACTTATATGTAGGTACCTGTAATTGAAATTTTCAATCATTCTTTATGTTAAACATGATATTAGTATGGTAAGTCGCTCAGTACTTGACGCATCTCAATTGTATGTAATGATGAATAGATGAAATTATACCATCGAACGAATTACTAGGTAATGGGATATATACTTTAGATTTAATGTCAATTCGCAAAACAAACGTCAATTATCCATAATTTAGCCTGGACTCTAATGGAGTATAATACCATCAATATAAATATTCCAAATATATATTTCCGATTGAAGAATAAATATCTACCCACAATCAATTGGGTCAGAAAATATTGATTTTGAAATTCTAAATATGATTAATTCTATAAAATAATGAGGAGTTTTAAGGTAAATGGAATGTTATTTGTTGGAAAAAAATAACTTCAGCTATTTCTACTTCATTATATCAAAAAGCAATGCTTTTCTTCAATTTGTGTTATTACAACTTAAAACATCGAAAGAAAATTAAATATTCACATAAAAATGACGGCGGTAGGAAAAAATAGTTTAAAAACCACAAAGACACATCTCTCACATTAACTTAATTCACAAAAAACTAGCCTTCTAACTGAATTTATGCAAAGCTTGAAAACTCGTAGAAACATTCAAATTTTCTTCATTGGTAGAAAATAACTTAAACTTCGAATTGCACATCCCAAATATCAACTCGATTCATATACAATTTTTTAGCTTTCTTACTGAATCTGGAGGTTCCTAAAAACGCAACGAAATTTCTACATAAAAATGACAAACATTTTTTCAACACTGACTGCTCTTGCATACAAATTTTTACTCATTAATCTAAATTGGTGTTCTGGAAAGGAGCAAATATCTTTAAAAAACTTTTTTTTTCACTCCATAACCCCCAAACTGCCCTAGTCAGCTGAATTTCGAATAGATTGTTCATCGTTGATCTCCACAAAATTTGTAACTGGTTTATAAAAATTGAGGATAAGTAACTCAGAAGTAACTTCGATACGAATAAAATACCGATGATAAATATAACGTCTTGTGCTGCTGATGGTGCTCCTAATATGATGGGGAAAAAATTGTTGGTTAAAATTGATGAAAGATCAAAATCCAGAAATGCTTCTTGTGCGTTGTGTTATTGACAGGGAAAACTTGGTAGCTAAAAACATTTCTCCTGTTCTAAATAAAGTACAGAATTTAGTTCTAAAATGTATTAATTCGATTAAAGCAAGTGCCAAACAATTTCATTCATTTTGTGCTTGAATACCTGAATATATTATGTTTACTCAATTATTTTTATTAATAAAAAACATACTTGTGATTTATTCCTGCAGTTCATCATTTGAGCTACTTAGTGATCGATTACATATAAATTTTCAATACCAAAAATTATGCACATGTAACATGGGGAACATTTCAAATTTTAAGAAGCTTTGGTGGGGCATGGCATAGAAAAGGTTGGGAAACACTAATCTAGACAGTCTAAAGGCCCCTACACACGAGCGTTGATGTCTTGATACATCAACGTGCATCCAAGAACGTGCAACCAATAACGTTAATGTGGATGCAAAAATACCCACGATTTTGAATGCACAACCCAGATGAACGCTGCGTTGATATTTTCTGAATCGCTTGAAATTTTGGGTGCGCATTCCAACGAACACGTAGAGGTGTGAACGCGAAGATGCGATTTAACGATATTGATTGTACGTTCTTGGATGCACGTTGATGTATCAAGACATTGACGCCCATGTGTAGGGGTCTCTTCCTCAGATATCTTGCCAAACAGTTTGACAGACTGGACAAAACTATAGTTTTGTACGTTCGTGTGTACGCAAACAGGTTACACATTATTGAGTGCACGTTTTTGGATGCACGTCGATGTATGAAGACGTCGACGTCCGTGTGTAGCCCGCCTAATGTTTATTTGTGCAGTTGAGTTGTAAAAGATGAAGATATTAACAACTCATCATCTGGTTTGTCTGATTATTGAAAAACTAAGCACATCAGCTATAATTTTTTTATTTTCAATTTTTTTTTGGATTGTGAAAGTTTTTGAAAAAAGCAGTAGATAATGAATGAAAAAATGTTGAGTAATAGTACCCATATTATACGATACGACGGTGTTCGTAATAATAAATTGGACTGATTCTTTTAATATTTATCGGAAGATATAGGTATAAGTTTGATGTAATAGATAAATGTATATCCTCATTGTGTTTACTTTATTTAAATTTTGATATGTCAATACAGGATAACTTTATTCATATTCCGTTATATATTTCTTGCGTTAGGACGAGATTTTCCATAAAAATATGTAAATAGTCAATTTCTTAGATCAAAGAACTTTAATAAACAATGCTGGCCTATTTTCAACTATATCTGTTAATCCGAAATTACGTTCTCTAAATATATTCTAATAAAGAATAAATCAACCTATTTGAGTAGCAGATTTCACATTGGATCAAGAGTTTTCATCAAAATATGTAGAAGAAAACGAAGTATTCCAACAAAATTTTTCCCTCTACTATAATGATACATTTACAAAAATATTGACGAAAATCATGACTAAATTTTCATTTAGGTATATGTTGATACAAGATAACTTAATATATATTTCAAGAACAATTCTCACGTTGGAGAGGGAATACCCATGAAAATAATTAGAGGGTAAAAAGAAGTACCTACCTATTTCGATAACTTCAAGAGTTTTTCTAATCGTATATTGACAAAAACCTTTCTCATCACTACAATATTATTTTGAATTCAACAAAACTCAATGAGTAGTAAATGATGAATTAATTGATAATAATAAGTTATCGATCAAGATTCAAAGATTTCATGGAAGTCATAATCAATGTAGTAATCAGACAGTATGAATGAAGTTTGTTAACAATGAATAAATATGAATAACATATCAGTTATTATCGATAAACCAGATATCAATATAAATTTCCCATCGTTTCTAAACTTGAAAGCATAATATCCTGACAGTTGAAGTATTTCACTTATAGGCCAAGCTCCAGAGATTTTTTCATGTAAAAAGTGTTAGAAGAAAACCAGCTCCGCCATTGTGTGTAGAATAGTTCCATATGATATAGCGATATTTTTTTCACTCGACTTTATTATTTATGTCTTTGTTATTAACAATTTTATGCAAAAAATCGCGTTTTTTAGTTTTTTGCTTATAAAATTGAAACTATCAGAGTAATCGTGATGGTGACAATAGACTTATTGTAGAAAATGAAAATACAAAAAAAATTAGAGGTCGGACGACTCGATCAGACCCTCAGTCTAAGGGAAAATTGGAAAAAACCGGCCAAAATGCAGTTTATTCAAAAGTTCATAACTCGGTTGTTTTTTGAGTTGTAGCGTAGATCCTCCGGTTAGTATTATTTATAAATATAAACTTTATTTGTGCGAAGAGCAGGAACTGTCCGATGCATAGTTTTTGATCTGTGGCCATTTGAATATTTTACTATGCAATTTTCCAGCAAACCTGAATGCGACAGGTATAGTCTGATTTCAATTTACAAAAAAGATTTTGAAAGTAGAATTCTCATAGTCGAAAACGGTCATCTTGGTTTTACATGAAAACGCTGAGAAATATGTTAAAAATAAAGCTGAACATGACGAAAAACGGCCGAGAAACAACCGTCATGTTCAAAATGCCGACGCTTTCTAATGTCGTGCTTATCCTTGCCTGCTGCTCTACCCCCACTCTTCAACTATTCTCACGCGCTCGGCCCTTTTTCGTCATGTTCAGCTTTATTTTTAACATATTTCTCAGCGTTTTCATGTAAAACCAAGTAGAACGTTTTGGACTATGAGAATTCTACTTTCAAAATCTTTTTTGTAAATTGAAATCAGACTATACCTGTCGCATTCAGGTTTGCTGGAAAATTGCATAGTAAAATATTCAAATGGCCACAGATCAAAAACTATGCATCGGACAGTTCCTGCTCTTCGCACAAATAAAGTTTATATTTATAAATAATACTAACCGGAGGATCTACGCTACAACTCAAAAAACAACCGAGTTATGAACTTTTAAAAAAACTGCATTTTGGCCGGTTTTTTCCAATTTTCCCTTGGACTGAGGGTCTGATCGAGTCACAGGACCTCTCATTTTTTTCGTATTTTCATTTTCTTGCATAAAATTGTTAATAACAAAGATATAAATAATAAAGTCGAGTGAAAAACATATCACTATATCATGTGGAACTATTTGACAAACAATGGCGGAGCTGGTTTTCTTCTAACACTTTTTGCACAAAATGCTCACTCTAAATTTCTGTAGCTTGGCCTATTAGGTGAAATATTCATCATGTAACAAAATATCAAGTTAATTCTATTATCAATTCGTTATTGCTTGATTATATTCAGATTTAGTCCACTTCCACGGCAGTAAGCAGGGAAGTCGGAAGGTTAGTAGCAGGGGCGGCTAGTCAAAGGAGGCTAAGGAGGCTAAGCCTCCTCAATAATATTCCGTGTATCACTAATATATTATATTGAATAGTCAGCATTCAGCATATTCATATTAATCAAAATCATATTATTTTATGCACCTACCTTCCTTTCAACCTACATTATATAATATAATTTATTAATTACGATAGAAGGTATTTACATTTACTGCATTTCATTCATTTCAAGATTTGTGGCAACGCTGCGGAGGCTCAGAAAGGTATATTCTCAACGTTCATTATGCCAGCCACAGAAAAGCAAACAACGGTGCAAATACTCCGAATGAATACTTCATTGCAATAGACAAGCAAAACACATGTAAATGGCAACACCGATAGGAACCCAGTCTCATACAATGTCGACCAATTCGTCGAGTGAATTCGTTGGAAAGCATTAATTGAATCGTAGTGTGTCGTAGTGTGCTCGTAGTTACTATAATGGCCGAAAACAGCAGCGTGCTCGCGTATTGTTTTAAAATGAGTTTGGTTACTGAAGTTAATTTCAAAAATTTCAATGGTGACTTAGTGGAATATTTGTTATCCCATAACTTTAGTGCACTAAGTTATGAGGATAAAGTTTTGATAAAAACATTGCGACCTACCCCTGAATTAAACAATTTGGTGCAGCGTAACAGACAACAAAACCGCGGTTTTAATACAAGGAATTATGAGAGACATCCTTGCCTAACCGGAATCACAGGTAAAAAATAAATTATTTTGTTGGCAGTGTTTACTTTTTACTAGTGAAAATGTTTCTGTTTGGGGCCGCTTAGGCTTTGAGGATTTAATTCTATACCTAGTTGAAAGTGAGGAATTTTTCACCGATAAAGTAAATTTAAATACAGCACGCGGATTAATATCTTACTTACAAGATAAGGAATTTATATATTTTTTAAACATATTTATATTAATTTTTGAACAAACAGAAATAGTTTTTCAAATCTCACAGCACAAGTTTTTAGATGTAATTTACTCACGAAATCGGCTCAAGTTTCTTTTGGAAAAAATTTCAGAATTTCGTGCAGAAGTTTATTTTAAAAAACTATTTTCTGTATTTCAAACTACCGATGATACGACTCAATTTAGCCCAAAACGAAAGAAATTCAGTTACGCAGATATGGAGCTTCACTATAAGCAAATATTTTATGGAATTTTGGATACTATTAGGGGTCAAATAGAAATAAGGTTCTCTGATTTGAAAGAACTGCATTTCTTCGACTTACTCGATAAAAATTTGTTAACCGGATTTTCGGCTAATTTTCCAGATAACCTTTTGGAAAATTTATGTCAAAAATACACTTTTTTTGATAAGGTGGCCATAAAAAGTGAACTGTGTGTTGTTTATAATGACAATGAAATTTTGGGGCAAAATGAAAATCATGTGAGGACTATTAAATACCTTTTTGATAATGATTTGAATCAAGATTTACCCCAAGTTTATAAACTCTTATGTCTAATTGTTTCTATCCCGGTGACATCGGCTTCCGTAGAGCGCTCGTTTTCCACTCTTAAGAGAATTAAAACTTATTTACGAAATTCAATGAGCCAGGATCGTTTGAAAAATATTAGTTCGTTGTCTATTGAAAAGAAATTGGTAAAACTTTTGGCGAAAGACAAAAAATTTTATGAGGATATTATAGATCATTTTGCTAACGTTAAAGATCGCAGAATCCCGCTAATCTTTAAAAATATATAATAACTTTTTATTTGCCCTCACCAGCTGTTAACAAATTCGTTAAGTAGGTAGGTAGGTACCTATTTTGTGAAAGAAAAAATTTGATGAATAGATGAATTGATTAATTGGCTGAGAAGAGTTTTTGTGAATATTGTAAATAGGAGTTCTGGGTCTCAAGGTAGACACTCGAAAGTGAAAACAAATTTATAGCTTAGGGTGCTTGTTTTAATTTTGATTTTCTTTAAATTATAATTTTCGCCTTTGGTGTATTTTTTAACACCTCTTGTAGCCTCCTCAAACCAAAATCTCACGAGCCGCCACTGGTTAGTAGGTATTGGTAGTATGTAAACGGGTTGTTCTCACTGTCGTTGATCATGCCCTTGCCACTGTCGCACGCTCCCTTCGAAGATAGTATTTTGAACGGAAGTCGCCAGTCGGGCAGCATGATTGAAAGATATTGTTTACATGCTGCCTTTGAATATACATGAAATCATTTTACCGAAATTCCAGTTCTGAATTAATTCAAATTACAATGTACAAGAACATTAACAAGTATAAAAAATATAATGAAATTACAAATACAGATTCAGGGAAGTCTCCCAGAAATTCTTCACATTACTGTGGTCGAAATAATTCTACCTTATTTTTTAAGTTAAATTTCATGACGAGAGAAGAATGAAACAATTTTCTCCTACAATGTATTTCTATCACATTTTTCTTTGATACATGAATGTACATATCACTGCAAATTTGAGGTCATCCATTGCTGAAAAATTGTCTGAAGTGGAGCAGCTTGTATTCACTCTATTCAGGGCAGGACAGCGGGCAGCGCGAGTAGCAGCGGCAAGAGCTGCATGTAAATGGGGGTAATATAACGAACGTTCAGCTAAACAGCGTATCATAAGATTGTCTAAATAACATCACATGAAACGAAACTTTATCAACAAATATACACACCAATTATTTAATAGTGAATTACGTACCTATTAATAATAATTTACACCTTGGGTTCGTTTATGATAAACTATTGTAATTTATCTTTCTCAACTATAAGTTACCTATTAAGAGTTCACTAATTATATTAATTTAAGATCCACTATCAATTATATTGTTACAATCAGGTAAGAAAGGAAAACCTATCAACCTTTTGGATCACAAAAAAGCGAATCTCAGCTGGGAATTACCAAGTTGATTTTCGTTTATCCCTGTTTTTGAATCTGTCATACAAAAGAGCTTTTTGCTTACTTTTATCTTATTATTGATGATGGGCTACTTACCCGAAACGTACTGACAAATAACTACTTTATGATCAATTATGATAACATATTAAAAGTTGACTGGTTGTATTTCTTTATGATCAACCATCGAAAAAATATTGAACTACTTGCATAAGAGGATGAAGAATGGTGAAGATCCAGCTATTCGTATACATCGGTAATTTTTGATCAAAGAGATATTCAAATCCTCAAATGATATATTTTTTAAATTTTTTGCATCCGATCGCGAGTTCATAGATATCCATGAAGCTATGGTTCAAGTTACCCACCCCTCGACATAATTGCACACCCCTCGGTGTAGTTTCATTCTTCTTGACATTCTTGACCAAGTGACTCACCAAGTACAATTTCCTTCACTCACAATCACTATTACTGTCCCTCATAGGGCAACATATGAAAAACATTTGTGTGTCCCGACAAAAAGCACAGCAATCTCCTGAAAAAATCCTATGAAACTAGGTTTTTGGACCCTAGGGTTGAAATAAGTCATCTGCTGTTCAAGCGATGCAATGTATGTTCATCTAGAGATAATTCCCGAGCTCACAGTACCAAAAACTGCATGATTTAGTATCGTTATCCTGGTGATTTTCTACTAAGATAGGGAAAAATCGTTCTTAACAGTCAAATGGACCATTTGACCCTCCTGTTCCAGAAGAGGGCTGGAATAACAAGTGTGGGTAGACATCGTTAGCAAGATCTTGCTAAGATCTATCGAACAGTGCGTACACCATCAGCAGCTCCTAGGATCCACACGGTGTCGATTTGTGATTTTTTTGATTTTTTGAGAGCAAAGAACTTGTGAATTAAGTTTTGGAAATTCAATTTACACCTTGTATTTTTTAATGACTAACTATCAAGTAGTAACGATTGAATAAGTTGAATACATCAGCAGGACATTCATCATATTTTATATGATAAATTTTAGTCGCCCATCAGCAACTGAAATCAAGCTGAACCTAAAACCAGAGTGGACCTTTGGGAGAAGGCCTCAACCAGCACTGGATGAAGCCGAATGAAGAACTAGCACCAGGAGGAGGCGAAAAGTGGGAAACCTGGAAGGTGCTAAATAGACTACGGACGGACATGGCGAGATCAAGAGATAACCTAAATAAGTGGGACTACCCTGTGGACTCTAATCTCTGCGATTGTGGAGAACTGCAAACCACGCAACACATGTACACTTGCCCGCTGTGCCCCGCTAGATGTACCATAGAGGACCTTATGGCAGCGAAGCCGAACGCAATTGACGTCGCCCGCTACTGGGCAAAATGTGTTTAGCTCACGTCTGAAGTGACGATAGACATCTAGTATATTTTATATCTTATATTTATATTTCCTTTTGTATGATGCTTCTGACACAAATAAATGAATAAATAAATAATATCATCACTACATGGCATACAGAATTAATTAATCAGGTCCTATAAAAATGATTCACCAGTATTGAGATATTGAATGAACCTGAAATGTATTTTTTGTTGAAACAAAGAATATAGTACAGAAATCTTATAATTAATTCAGTAATCTTGAAAATTTTCATTATTATGAGTTAATTGTATAATGATTTTCCATGATATCTTCTATAGGTATGAGCACTTTTAGATTTGAGACATTTCTCTTACAACATTATTGGGTACTCATTTTACAGTTTCTGCAAATTAGTACCAAATTTGTCTCCACCTATTTGGGACACAAAATTTCAGAAACATGAGCAAACGCTCATGCGAAAACTTCAAGCTATAGATCAGTAACTTTAGATCAAAGAAATATTTGTTTCCAAAGATATTTAAGTACCGAATAAAGGTTATCTGTCAAAATTTGTTTAATCTTCTAAACTAAGCTATTTTCTGGTTGTACAACGCAAAGTGTTATAATTTAAAATAGTAAAATTCAGAATCGTTTCATTTGGAGGAAATTTGACCAAAATTATCAAATTTCAACTCTCCGCTCGACCCAGATAGCGCCTGAACTAACGTTACCAAAAAGTATATAATAAAGTATCATTCTTTTGATGCTTTTCGTCTGAGAAAAGGGAAAAATCGTGCGACACAGAAAATCAGCCTTTGGAGGGCTCTTCTGTCACAGAAAAAGAAGAGTAGGACAGCGTTACTTCAATATAAAAGTTTTGCCAAGATCTATTCAACTGTGTGTATGATATAAGAAAAATAGATTGTTAGGGAGAGTTGACTCTGCCTAAGAAGAGTAAACTCTCACTAAAAGCATCAGTAAAAGTTGATCGAAAATAAACAGATCAACTTTTACTTGAATTAGTTAACTATGCCTGCTATGGTTAAGTAAAATTTTAATCAAAGTTGTTGTTCTGATTCTTGCTTACTTTGGACGAAAAATAACGAATAAGTTCTAAGATGTTGTCGCTCGATTATCTTCTTTTTAAAATTAAGATACCCTAACTTAACTTGAACTACAAGAAAAAATCGAATTAATGAAATAGAATAATTTAAAGACAAATATCGTTGATAAGTTATTTCGAAATTCGTGTTCATTTATGTTATTACTAGAATAAGTGATCTACATACCTAATGCATGAATTTATGAGGATCAGCCATTTCAACATGGCAATGTCATTGGTCATGGTAAACTCACTCTGCCCTCGATATATGTCTTCAAAGCGACAATGTACGCTAAATAGAATTTTAATACATAATAAGACATTACGTATCCATAGGAACAAAAGTGCTTTTTATGAAAAGAATCCCAAATATGTGTATGTTACTGTTTGTAATAAATTGCTATTATTTCTAAGAAGCACAAGTAATATTAAAAATTTCAAGAAATCGGTTTTTTAAGTGAAGCATTTTATTCATTTGAGGAGTTTTATTTCACTTAATTGCATGCTGGTATTTTTTTTACGCAAGTTTGATATATATATAAATATATATATATATATATATATATATATATATATATATATATATATATATATATATATATAAATATGTTTTCATTTATGTGTGCATTTATATTATTATGACGTACGTGCTACTCCAAGGAATGTGTGAGAGGTTTTTTGGTGAGTAACCAGCAACATCCAGAGTCTCACACACCCTGAGAATGCGTGCAGGATACTCTCAGGGTAGTCTATAAAAGAATTTTCCTCTCACACGGACGTAAAAAAAAAATTATAATTATTATTATTATTATTATTATGGTTCAACGCTTCATTCAAAAACTCGACTTGTAGTAATTGTTTTGAAAAAGGTTAGCTTTATGTTCACTGAGAACGACTAGTTCCTCTTAAATGCTACTCAACTTTTCTCTTGAATTGTATTGTAATATCTTTTTGGTTATTTCTTCTTTCTGAATTTTAAATTCAGCATCAGTGTTGATTCAGTGTTGATTCTAAGGGTGTTGATGGAAGGGTGAATGATGATTTCTGCCAACAACTGTTGTTTACACATTACAAAAATAATGTATTTATGAATGCTCGTGAGCCTTTCTTATACCGTTTGCAATTACCTCTTTTTTTAATGAATCTGTTGCTGTTCGCAATACTAACAACTCTAGAATAGCTTGCATACTTCCAAAATGTCAATGTTCAATGGAGCGTAATTTAACAAAAGCCTTATTATCATTTATATGTTGATATGCAATAGAAACAACTAGTTGTTGTTTGTGCTCTAAATTCCTGAATTTTAAAAGTTAAGTAAAAACATTTAATCTCCTGATTTCGGACTAGTTAAAGTCCACATCGCTGAAATAACGAGAATCTCATCAAATCTAGCTCAAAGCTCAAACCGATGCACTGCGGTCGTTGGCGCGACGCCGATTGAAGTCTCGCTTGGCCACCCAACCACGGACGCTGGCCGTCTGCCCCGGAGGCAACGAAGACGACGGCAAAGTTTAACCGGGGTTCTTTTGCTCACTTTCAAATCGTCATCGTGCATGCTTCCACATAACTGCATTTAAATCGCATTTCCTGCGTCGCGCAAGTTCAATGACAACATATATACGGTTAATATTGTACAATGAAGCTATGATTGCTCAGTATATTATGACCGTTCTCTCTTACCGATTGATTAGATGTGTTAATTTTCACACAAATATTAATTTAGATCTCCATTTTCTTTTTGTAACGATTAGGTTGTTTGTTACTGTGTGATAAAACTGACACATGTTTAAGAACTGAACCTATATTAAGACTATTTTCATATTTTTGCATATAAAATGGGGGTTGATTAGAATTGGAAAACCAGGTTAACAAACCACTAACGCCAACGCTTTTCAGTACATTCCCATAGTTAAGACGTAAGCCTCGTTCTTGAGGGTTGAGCCAACACCTCCTAAAGAACAAAGGCCTCGGGGCTCAAATAAAAATTGTCGTGACGTCATAAAATGTAGGCTTGGAAATTTGCCATAACAGAGCATTGAGCAGTAACTCTGCGAAATATTGATATGCCATCGCGGCGAGCGGGACGTCAACTCTAGTTGTGCGACTGTGTTTTGTGATGATGCGCCTGCGCACACGTCACCACGTGTTTGTAATTTCGATTGTTTACTTCGCCGGTCGTTGGTTTTTTAATCAATTTTAGGTCGTTTCTGTGTAATCTTGTTGTTGTAAAAGAAGCCCGTTAATATGCCGTTTAAGTGTTGTGCACCGGGATGCCGCGGAAATTACGATAATGGGCCAAAAGTTCATGTTTTTGGTTTCCCCAAAAATTCCGAGTTGAAACAAAAATGGCTGCGAGCCATTCCGCGCGATGATTTAGTGCCCAATAAAAACACCAAAGTTTGTGAATTACATTTTGCTCCTGGGTGTATTGAATGGATAAATTCCGAGCAGGATCCTGTGACAGGTAGGATTATTTCAGTTACTTTGAAAAAATCTAACTTTGGATGAACCTTGTATTGTAGAGGATTCTTATAATTTAATAGAATCCTTAAATCGTGGTGCTCTCTTATATCCCTGTGAACAGGTGGTAAATGTAGTTTCAACAGCTTATATTATATTTAAGAAACTTGTTTACGAACATGAAGAGACCTTTCTGGATATATACAATAAAAAATCATTTCTTTGTGAGTTGTTTTCGAGGTACTTCATTAAAAACAAATATTCAGCTCCTTTTGAAAATTGTCAGACACACTCAAAAATTTATATTTTGAAAATCTTTCTTAGTAGCATTTCCAATACATTCCTTAACAATTATTGTTCGAAAACTAATCATAACCGACCTAGAAAAACTAATAAAAGAAAACTGCAAACTTTTAGTACTTTAAGGCTTAAAGTAGTTTTCTGAGAGATGGGTAGAGAGAGCATGATTAAACACTACATTTATAGATATGGCATAATCCTTCCAGCGAGTGTTGCAACATAAAAAAAAAATTTAAAAAATAACAAAAAAATCTCGAAAAAAATACAAAAAAAGCAAAAAAAATATAAGCGAAACCAATCTATCAAATTTATTTCAACATTTAGACTCTAATATTTCAAATAAGTAGTTTAGTTTCAATTTTGCCAATGTTAATTTTTTTACACTATTTAAATTAGGTATAACATCTAAATTTAATTTTACTTTTTTTAACACTTAATTTTTATAGATTTTATTTCAAATATATGTATTATCACATTTATAATGCACAAAATAAGGTTATCAACCTTTTTTAATTTCATTAAAGTAGTTTTTAACATCTGAATTTGTAAATAATTTTTTCCAAAATAAATTTCTAAATTATATAGTCACAGTTCTCCAAAATGTTTCAAAAAAAGAGAAATTTGGTCTACTATTTAATTTGATAAAAATATATCTTAAATTTTTGTATAAATATGACCATTTTAACATAAAAATATGACACATATTAAGTTATCAGAAAAGTTGGGTTTTTGGTTTGAAATTTCGTTTTCCCGAAAAAAATAATCGAATGGGGCGCGACTAAGGGTTCAGTTCATGTCTGGCAGCCCTGTTTATACCGGAAACCCTTAATACCTATTAAATATCCCTTATCGAACTCATTTTATCATAAATATTATCATAGTGCTCATATACAATGCTTAATAAAATCAGCCTAGATTGAATGACGTCACGCGCAAGCCCCGAGGCCTTTGTTCTTTAGGAGGTGTTGGTTGAGCTCTGTCACTCAGGTAGGCCAAGTGCGAGTCGGACTAGTGCAGCGAGGGTTCCGTACAAATTTTTTATTATATGATTTTTGATTCCCTTGTCGAAAGTTTGCGGCATAAACGGCTGTATATCTTTCGATTGCGTTGGCTTAGAAATTTGTTTTTTTCACAGCTACAAGGGACAATAAACCTGAGTATTTCATATAAATTCCAGCTTGACACCTTCACGCATTCCTGAGAAAAAGGGCCTTGACAACCAAGTGATCCTATAAGGGTTCCGTCCATTTTTTCCTTTAAAGGTACGGAGCCCTAAAAATTAGAAAATAATTTATTTTATTGAAAAAATATTCGCGAAGTGCATCACGCACTGAAGAACCCATCTAATTTTCACACAAATATTAATTTCTCCATTTTATTTTTGTATTGATTAAGCTGTTACTTTCTGTGATAAAATCGACACACGTTTGAGAACTGAAACTGTACCTATCTTATGAAATTTTTTACATAGAATAGGGTTGATTAGTCATGGAAAACAAGGTCCATCATTACCAAACGACTAACGCTAACGCTTTTCAGTACATTCCCAAAGTTCAGACGTAAGCCTCTTTCTTGAGGGTTGAGCTCTAAGATATTTTTCGCAGAAGTGCATCTCGTGGAGATATTTGCGAAGTGTATCCCGTACTAAAGATCAACGCTTTAATAGAAAACCGTAATGAAAATTAGAAAATAATTTATTTTATTGAAAAAATATTCGCGAAAAAATATTCGCGTACTGAAAAATCCATATAATTTTCAACACAAATATTAATTTATATCTCCATTTAATTTTTGTATTGATTAATCTATTACTTTCTGTGATAAAATTGACACATTTTTGAGAACTGAAACTGTATCTACCTATCTTATGAAATTTTTACATAGAATAGGGTTGATTGATCATGGAAAACAAGGTCCATCATTACCAAACGACTAACGCCGACGCTTTTCAGTACATTTCCAAAGTTCAGACGTAAGCATCGTTTTTCAGGGTTGAGCTCCGTCACTAAGGTATTTTTCACAGAAGTGCAATTCTTGGAGATATTTGCGAAGAGTATCGCATACTAAAGAACCACGCTTTAATAGAAAACCGTAATAAAAATGAGAAAATAATTAATTTTATTGAAAAAAAATTCGCGAAGTGCTTCGCGTATTGAAAAATCACGCTTATGTTGAAGCAAGCGTAATAAAAATCAGAAAATCAATTATTTTATTTTTTTAAAAATGAGAAAAAAATGAGAAAAGTGCATGCGATTCGAAGGAAAAACCCAATAATGTGAATAAAATTTGGGTTTTTGATTTTCACTATATTTATTCGCCAAACACCGTGGTTCTTCAAATGATTAACTCAACCTCGAGTTTGAATTACTCATCTGAAGAAGTCACTGTGTTTGATGGCGAAACAATTGTTATGTTTAACAAAATAAAAGGAAAATCAAATACCTAAGTTTTATTTACATTATTGTGATGGATTTTTATCAAATATTAGCCTCTTACTCAATCTGCAGAAGTTGTGAAGGTAAGTAAATTTTCAAAAACTAAGACAAAACAAGAAATATCTACGTAGAACTAGAGGAGGTTGAAAAATTTCCCAAATTGTGATTTCTGACTCAAAAACAGCCCCAGATAACAAATTTCTGCTCATTCTTATTGATAGCAGCCCTTCGAGATTCCAAAATTCCAAAAATTTTCATATCTCTTATATGCTATATATATATATATATATATATATATATATATATATATATATATATATATATATATATATATATATATACAGGGTTGGGATAAAGTGTTGAACGAAAAGGAGAATATTTATGAAATTTTGCAGGTCTAATGACGCAAAATGCATCTGATGTATGATTTTTTGTTGATAATATACTTCCGGTTGTACCGGAAATAGACCCTTATTAAGTCGCTTATTTTAAATGGGATACCTTATATATTTTTACATTTTTGGATTCTACTTAAGATTCTAGGCAGATTCTATGCATCATGTCCTATACCTAAGTCTAAGCGTTTTTGACATATTTAGGTTTTTATGTCAAAAACGACGATTGCAAATCCTAATATAATTATCAATTGTTCCTATAAGGAAGCTTTTTTACTTACTTTGTGTTAGATTCCTTGTTGAAAAGGACCTACTTATTACCTATTATTTAAACTTATTCATTATTTATAGACAATGTGATAAAGTTATTTCAAGAACATATGATACATTTGCGACCCGATATCCTCATAAACAAAAACCATCACCAAATACTATTGAACGAATTATAGAAAACTTCTTTTTAAATGCTAAATGCTACAAAATAAGAAAAATGGGGGGTTTCCATTTGAAAAAATTGATTTTTGTCAGTTTTCTCAATCTCATTTTAGATCTTATTTTTTGAACACTCTGTATGATTAGTTATCTAAATATTATACAAAATCTATTAAAGTAGGTCCTTTTCAATAAGGAATCTAACCCAAAGTAAGTAAAAAAGGCTTCCTTATAGGAACAATTGATAATTGTATTAGGGTTTGCAATCGTCGTTTTTGACATAAAAACCTAAATATGCCAAAAACGCTTAGACTTAGGTATAGGACATGATGCATAGAATCTGCCTAGAATCTTAAGTAGAATCCAAAAATGTAATAATATATAGGGTATCTCATTTAAAATAAGCGACTTAGGGTCTATTTCCGGTAAAACTGGAAGTATATTATCAACAAAAAATTATACATCAGATGCATTTTGCGCCATTGGACTTACCTGCAAAATTTCATAAATATTCTCCTTTTCGTTCAAAAGATATTTACTTGGTTTCATACTTTATCCCAACCCTGTATATATGTACATATTATAAATTTGGTACCTGGTATTGTTTCCGTTGCAGAACGAAAGTATCAAAATGTGAGTAAATTTCTGCAACCGTCACCATTTTTACGTAGATATTTCTAATTTTCATATAAATATCCTTCCCAGTAAATACTGACATCTCCAGCAGTTCGTATCACACCAAATGATCTGAAAATTTGGTAAAATTTTTCCAACCGCCGCCATTTTTACGAAGATATTTCTTGTTTTTTCACTCCGCAGCTTCTGCAGATTGAGTTAGAGGGTTGAAGTTTGGTATGTAGATTGAGTTTATGTTGATTTAAGATCCTTTTTTGGATTCAACTCTTTTTCTCAACTGTTCTGCATATTGTGGTGAATATTCGATTCAAATTTCATCTCAATCTGTTTCGCTATCAGTACGCGAATTTTTTTTTACGATAGAAGCTTGAAATTTGGTATGTGGATTGAGTTCATGTTGAGGTGCGTTTCTTTGTTGGATTCAACTCTTTTCCTCAACCACGGTGCAGTCAGTGAATTTTCTTTTTCTAGTAGGATAAATTATTTTTTACTATTTAATTCGGTTTGCTATAAGCGTGATTTTTCAAAATATAATTCAAATCGATAGAATCGCATCTCGACGCGATGCATTTCGCGCGAAAAATACGACTCTAGTGATGGAGCTCTGTTGATCACGAAATTTTTTAAGTTTGTATCACACATCCTTGATGCAGGTTTCCTTTCTCGAATCCTCATTGCAATATTACAATAATGAGACAATATAATTCACGTATGAATCTTTACAAATAAATTGATGGTAGGCGTGGATTCTCTGAATTATCACTTATAATCTCCCTAGAGCATGAATTATTTCCGGAAATTTTCTCGGAGTGCGAATTTTTTGAAATTTTCTTAAAAAATTCACTACTGAGGAAAATTTCCGGATTATTAATTCATGCTCGCGGTAGATTCGGTGAGAAAATTTTATACCAAAACTTTTTAATTATTATTTTTCATTTATTAATCTCGGATTTGTTGTCAAATATTGTAATTTCCCTATGCTCTATTAAAATGTGGTTTAAATAATTAAATAAAGGAGCAAATATTATACCAAAATCACATAATTTTATAGTACTAGAGGAAAGGGACAAAAAATTATGGTCTACTTCTATCGGACGTTAATAATGAACTACATCGGCGATACCTTCATTTATTAACCTTGGATTTGATATCATATATTGTAATTTCCCACTGCTCTAGTAAAACAAGGTTTAAATAATAATCTAAAATAAATATTAGTCTTTATACTTTTTTTAATTTTATACTACTAGATACAAGGAAAAGTATTAAAAGAATTAAAAATAATAACGCATAAAAAATAAATGATAATTTTACGAGTTATAAAATTAATCAAAGTTGGCTATATATAGTGACAGTGACAAGTTCCTTATGTCTATGGTTTCTTATAATTAATTGCATTGTTAACACTTGGGTGTCGTAAAATACAAATAATTAATTAAATTATTATTAATAAAATGAATGGCGACACGTACAATCTTTGTTCCTTTTGTACAGCATATTAATGTTTATCATAAAAATGTAAAGTATTTAACTGATTTGGTGAAAAATTCTGGCCTAAAACCTGGACAAGAAGATCTATTTAAGAACATGAGCAATATTCTTTGTGAAACTATTCCATATTTCACCCATAAATCCTGTGTGGAAAAGAACAAAACGGTGTCGTAGTATTACTATTATTTCATGATGCATAGACATTTAATGGAAAAAACAACGGATCCTTACATTACTCGCCATTGAGGAGAAAAGACGTGGAAAAGGAATTTCTAATACATTTGAAATTTGTAACAGATAATAACATGTACCTATAATTAAGTTATAAATAAATATCTATCAAAAATATTTTACGCCACTGTGTTTATGACAGCTGTCAAGCCAGAGGGAAATTTCCACTTATTAATTTCCCTCTACGCAGGGAAATTTCCGAAGAAATTAGGTTATTGCCTGAGCAACATGTCAAAATGCAGGCATCTGATTGGCTAAAATTAACTGGTATAAAATTTTCCACAAAATTTCAGCTAACTCCAATAAATTTCGTTCGTACTATATGAAATGATTGAAATTCACTGCTGTCAATTTGATTCCTTTTATAAACTCACACATACATGCTAGAAGTTATATACCACTTATCCCACCCACTGATAGTTACTCTTCATTATTGATTGAAAATGAACCTCAACTAAGTATTAACGTCCGTGTATTATTTGAATTATACATGAAATTGAGGATATTATATGCAATTCAACATAATAGAAGGAAATATTTGATTAAAGTTCTCTATGATATCAAATTATCTATCATTTTTTCTTGGTATCCATTGTTTCATGAATTCTCGAGAACACTGACCTCATGTTATAACTCTCTATGTTAGATTTATGAACAATAATTGATGTACAAATGTTAAATGCACAGAATTGAATTTTTCCGGATTGGAAACTCGTTTTGTGATTATTTGTATACAAATTTTGAACATCTTTATTTGTTTCTCATTCTATTAATTGAATCCATTCAGAAAAAATAAATTGACATGAGAAAAAGTCTTAGTGTACGTAAAAATTACGTAATATTATTATAATAATTATTTCTTATAGAAAATACACATGAAAATTTCATTCTAGAATTTCTACAAAAATTTTTACTGGGACTAAGTGGCAACACCGAATTTATAGACTAGCAGGTTTTCGATACATTTTGTTTTTTAGTGTGAAATTGAATTTATCTCACAGCTGTTTGCATTTCGTCTAAACTCTTAGACAGAGCCATATGTACTCAATCTTTTTTACCCATTGACCTACAGTTTAACGCCGGTTCCGAATAGCTTATGAGCTTGTAAACACTGTACATTGCCCAACTTCTGAATTTTTGAATCAAACCACTGGTACTCACTCACAAACATCCATACCTAACCCAGGATTCGAACCCAGCACACCTTCTTCACAGCCAGTCAATTAACTTCTGCTCCACAAGGCGTGTGTGTGTTGAATCTTCATTAAATATTGATTATTAGTAGATTATTTTGCTTACAAGTATATGAAACCTTAAATGATATTAATTTATACTGATATTTAAAGATATATATATATATATATATATAAATATATTTTTTTTTTCTCGGTACATATTCGCATCTCCAGCGGCTTCTATCAAACCACATCAGCAGAAATTGGGTATCTGGAGATGTTTTCGAGGGAAAACTCAAGTTTCGGGTAAATTTTTCCAACCACCGCCATTTTCACGTAGATATTTCTTGTTTTTTTTCTGTCAATTTTTCTTCAATAAAATTAATTAATTTCGTATTTTTATTTCGGTTTGCTATTAAAAAGTAAGTATTTTTTTGACAGCAATGAAAAATTTTAATTTTTTGAAAGATAGGTGCTAACTGACAATATTATTAGTTTTATCTGCTCATTACTTTTCAGGAGACAACAGAAATGATTGTGTTACGAATTCATACTTATGAATCATTTATCAGTTAAACTTTGAGAAAAATTGAAAAACTTGTATTCCTTAAGTAGAATAATTAATCTTTTATTATACCTTCTGAGGAACAAACAATAGTTCATATGTTACATGCAGTATCTAACGAGTTTTGAAAAAAGTGTTTGCTAAGTCCACAGACACCATTTTTATATATGAAGGTGCCTTGAAATAACGTAATTGATTCAATATTTATTTCCTTAATTGCCTTGCCGACGCATTTATTCATTAACTCAAACTCGATTAATCGTGTTGCTTCGTGAAGTATGTATATTTATATAATCTCCTTATTCGAACAAAGTAAGTTATTACTGCTATATTTCTATAATTCTGAAGCCCCAACTTAGACCCATTAATAATTTGGAAAAACGAGTGAGCAGTTCCATCACTGTGATCGTATTTTCCACTCATTCTTGTTATTCTTTACATATAGATTCCCAATCACCCAAGTCAATTTGAAGGTGCTGAAAACTTGCAAAAAGCTTGAAAACCCGCAAAAATTATGAACATTCTACATAAAAATAACAACGATGAGAGAAATCATTTGAAACGCCCAAATAGCACTTTCCTAACATAAACCAAACGCAAGAAATTTTCAGGGTACTAAATGAATATGTTGTGGCTGTAGAAAGGAACAATTCTCAAAAATGTTTGAAGTTCAACTTAAAAAAACTCATCCGCAAAAGCAGCGAAGGTGCACAACAAATAAAAAACCACGGACGTCAGAGAAAAAAGTTTATATTACCAAGAGGTAGTTCTTGAGCATCAACTCAAACCACGTACAAATTTGCAACCCTCTAACTCAATCCTTCAAAAACCATATATATATATATATATATATATATATATATATATATATATATATATATATATATATATATATATATAAATATATATTATATATAAAAGACTGGCAACAAGGTATTTTTTTAAAGACTATTAAACGTATAATCATTAAATTTCCCTCAGAGGTGGATTGTTTGAAGAGGCGTAATTAAGTGGCCGGCAAGATCTCCCGACTTGACTCCACTTTATAACAGACATAACTGATTCCAAAACTCTCAAATGTCCTGAGATACAAACAATTTCTACATACATAAATACAGATTGTATTATTGCTAAGAAACAGGTAGCCAATATTTTGAGCTCCTGTAATAAGGAAACTATTAATATTTTTGTAAGTTAGTATGAATTAAGAAATTACATATTGTATGTCTTTGAAAATTGTTTCTCTATTTTTTTTAGTAATTTGATAAGTATTCTGTATTTCTGAAAAGAGGACAATATCAGCTGTTCTACGATATATCTCTCGACCTATGGTGCTATTTGAAAAATTCAAGATGGTTGCGGTACACTGAATGCTGACGTCACTCAAGTTTGACAGGACATATGAAAAACGAAAAATACAATCCTGTGCATAACCCTAAAATTTGATAATTATACGTTTAATCGTTCCAAAGAAAATACCTTGTTGCCAGAATTTCTCGCTACTTGGTATATATATATATATATATATATATATATATATATATATATATATATATATATATAAATATATATATATATATATATATATATATATATATATATATATATATTATATATATAATATATATATATATATATATAGTATAAATATATATATATATATATATATATATATATATATATAATATATATATATATATTATATATATATCTATCTATCTATCTATATATATATATATATATATATATATATATATATATATATATATATATATATATATATATATATAAGCTGACCCGGCAAACGTTGTTCTGCCATATAAATTATTTTTATCTATCTATCTTTCTATCTATTCATCTATCTGCCGATGTATATCTACCTATCTAACTATCTATCTATCTATCTATCTAGATAGTTATCTGTCTTTCTATCTATCTATCTACATATCTTTCTAACCCGGCAAACGTTGTTCTGCCATAAAAATTATTTTTATCTATCTGTCTTTCTATATATTCATCTATCTGCTAATAAATCTCTATCTATCTATCTAGATAGTTATCTATCTTTCTATCTATCTATCTATTTATCTATCTATCTATCTATCTATCTATCTATCTATCTACATATCTATCTATCTATCTATCTGACCCGGCAAACGTTGTTCTGCCATATAAATTATTTTTATCTATCTAAATAGGGGTTGATCGTAGAGGATTGTATATATTTTTGAATGCTGTATCATAAAAAAAATAGAACAGAAAATGTCAGAAAAATAAAGAAAAAAATTGAGGGGTGGACTACCCTTAACATTTAGGGGGATGAAAAATAGATTTTGTCGGATTCTCAGAGCTAAGCGATATGCACACAAAATTTCATGAGAATCGGTCGAGTCATTTCGAAGGAGTTTAACAAATAAAAAATAGGGGTTGATCGTAGAGGGGTGAAAATTTAGAATTGTATGTATTTTTGTATGCTGCATCATAAAAAAATAAAAACAAAAAATTTTGTCTAAAAAATAAACAAATAAAATTAGGGGTGGACTACCCTTAACATTTAGGGGGATGAAAAATAGATGTTGGCCGATTCTCAGAGCTACTCAATATGCTCACAAAATTTTATATATATATATATATATATATATATATATATATATATATATATATATATATATATATATCAGACAATATTTCGAAAATTTTGCATCTCGCTGTTGACTTGCATAGTATATTAAGTTACAGTTCCACCGGAGGAATATTGAGGAATATTTTGTTGCTGAATGTTTCTTCTTGTTGCCAAAAGTAGAAACTTATGGCAACATACGTAAACTTCTTGTTTCCACTGAAGCAACTAAATTTTTCAATAGTTGCATATTATTTAGTAGAAACAATCAAGATTTGTTGCCGAAACATAAAGAAATTTTAAGGAACTTCTAGGAACATTTTGAAACATTCACGGAAACAAGCAACAGCAACAAAAATGTCCCTCCGGTGGAATCGTAGCTTGAAGGGTGACAAGTAGACACAGTCAACATTTGTTGCCGAAACATAAAGAAATTTTAAAGAACATTTAGGAACATTTGGGAACATTTTCGGAAACACGCAACAGCAACAAAAATGTTCCTCATTGAAAATTCTTCAGAAGACTGGGTAATAAAATATATGTGGAAAAACGTTCAAGGGTAATTTATTTGTTTACTATGGAGAATGTTTTAAATGCAAATAAATCAGAGGGAACATAATAAAAAAATTAATTAAATTTTACATTATAGTACCATCTATCAAAAATATAAGCTGAAAGAGATTGCTGACTTTGAGGAAATTTAGAGCTTACAGGTAGCTAAAGTTCGTGCAGCACAAATTCCTTTTAGAATGCTTAAGCGCCATATAATGTGTTGAGAGTTTGTTGTGTCTGTGGGGGCGGTCGTTACTTCCTAGAAGGTTTATTTATAGATTTTGGGTGTTGGAATGTTACATTTCGAAATCGTTCGCCTTTGCGCTCGGTCTCAACCGGCCGTATTGTATTATTGTGTTCCAAGAAATTGCACTTCAGATTGTGGGTCAGGTACAAAATGGGGAACATACGAAGGTAGTCTGGAAAGATCCTAGCCTAACAGGGAAACAATAATTTTTTTGTAGAATTCAGTTTTTTTCTAATCATAGTATCCACGTTATTTCATATATTTTCCTGGAGATGCTCCCAGCTTTTTAATTCCTACCAATAGTGAAAAGTATTTAGTATCATGTAACGAAAAATAGTGCCCTTAATAATAATAATAATAATTCTTTATTTCTTTAAGACAGCCATAAAACTGTATAGAAAAAGTCAATACAGAAAAACAAGAGGGAAAAAAATACATAAAAATACAAAAAAAGAATACACAACCATATACATACTTGACAATTAAAACAAATAATCTTTCACTTCATAATAACAATTTTCTGCCAAGAAATGCTTCAACTTTCTTTTGAACATATCAGTGGATCCACAATTATTCAAATCCGTTGGGAGAGCATTAAACATTCTAGGTGCCATATAATTTGGTGATTTATAAGTTAATTGATGTTTAGCAACTGGTACAAAATAGTCTTCTAGCTTATCTGCAGTAAAGAGTACCTAATAAGTAACTGGGGACTCGATTTGATGAATACGATTGGTGATTGATTGAAATAGATCTTAATATTCGATTTTTTCAAGTAGCTTTCAATGAATAATTTTTTTGTTGTAGAAAAAACCTCAAATTCTTCGAAACCTGTAGTTTTTTCACTTATCAATCTTTGATTCTGTCAGTTAGGAATGCGTAATATACCTAGGGTGACCATATTTTTCTTAGGAAAAAAAGTACAAAAATTGTAATTGATAAAAAAGGTGAGAAATTCATGTCGTTTAAGCTCAAATAAAGGGTAAAAAGAAATATGAATCAAATAAACGTAATCATTTTATTACATTTTAATCAAGGAACAAAATACAAAAATTAATTATTATAAAATATAAGAAAATAAATTAACAAATAATTTCTTCTAATGAAAAAAAAAAGATTATGTACGTAGTATGTGTATATAGTTAATTTTCCCTGGATTCCCAATAATTATTAATGTTGGAGAATAGTCTCTCAATCGATGCACTTGTGCCAGGAAAACAAAAAATGAACTCACATAAGATCTGCAAATTTTTAAAATTATTTTGACTTGACCCAGTTATTTGTATAAATTTTTCAAGCCGAACCTGACCGACTCGACGAATTTACAAATGGCTAAGAACTACGTTACGTTCCACTCGAGTCGATTTTAAATTACTGTCCTAAAAAGTAGTACATTTAGGTGTACTTGATGAACCTTTTAAGTACAATAGGACAGCATGAAAAAAGTAAGTACTGTCCTATTAAAATGAGTACATATGGTCACCCTAAATATACCCTGTGAATTTTATTACCATCTCAAAAATTTCGGAAAATATGTATATATCGGGTGGAGCATTTGAATCTGTACGACTGAAAAGTTTATAAATATGGTAGGGAGTTTTCTGGAAAACCCAAGGACAGGTCGATTTTTCCTCTAAACAGGGAGACAACTCTTCAGAAATGTTGAATGATACGTGGTTCAAGTGGAATCTAATTTTGAATGCATATCAATTCTCTCCAAAAGCTTGACAAATTGTTCTGCTTTGAAATGAAGTTAGAAACGAATAGAGCAGAAAGTTTTCAAATGAGTTTTAATCAATTAAATGTTCAAATTAAAAGCCACACACTTCCAAACTGTACCTTATCAAATATAACAATATTATTGTTCATTTTTATTTGAATAATATCTCAATTACTTAAAATATCTCATATATCCATTGTGCATCGTGGAAAATTTCGAAAAATTATCAAATTCAAGAGAATGATGTATTTTTTTCAACATGATGGCGCTCAACTATATTAGGCAGTCCCTGTAATACGTGACTTGTTGAATTAATATTTTCCCGAAAATGGGACTGATTGGAGTGGTTTCATTGAATGGCCCTCATGATCGCCAGATTTTACACCATTTGACTTTTTTTCATGGGGTCATTTGAAATATTTTATTTGTAAAACGGAACCTACCTCTTAAGAAGGTATTCGTCGCCGAATAATGATAGCATGTAGCGAAATAATACAAGAAATGTCACAAAACGATCGGGAAAATGTTAAACGAAGATTTTGTTACTGAAAGTAAATAGCTTGCAATTTAAACATCTAATTAATTGGAATTAGTTTGAAAAATTTATATCTTTGGATACAGAACTGATTTCAGTTATTTTTAGCATGATCTATGTTTGTTTTCTTTTTTTAGTCGTAATTAAATGATAGACTACTGAAGCGTATCGAAAGTCAACAGTCGGGAGTAGTGTTTTTAATCAATTTTAGACCTTCTGGACAATGATATTTAAATTCGGCATCTCCAGCGGTTCCCATCGAACCAAATAATTTTAAATTTGGTATCTGGAATTGTTTTCAAGGCAGTTAACGAAACTAACATTTTTACGTGGAATATTCCTCTACTGTCAAAAATTTCATGTAAATGGAATGCAATTAATGCAAAATTACAGCGAATATGTCCCTCCTGTCAAGAATCCCTTGTAAATAGAATGCAATTATCGAAAATTACAGCGATAATTGCATTGTAGAAAGCGAAAGAGCCCTGCGATAATTGCATTCTAGACCGATAATTGCATAGTAGCATAGTTCATATTACGTTTTTTGATGACAAGCTGAGAAATTATGAATTACTAAGGTCAGTTTGACAAGTTGAAAGTTTATTCAGGAAATATTCCCCCAAATTACACTCGTGCATCAAAATAACCGGATAATTTCGCATTCCAGCGTGTTGTCTTTAAAAAACTGCATTCGGTCATTTTCATATTTTGGAGAAAGACCTTCGGTGTCGGGCTCTTTCTCCAAAAATGAAAATGAACTCATGCAGTTTTTTGACAACACGCTGTCATGCAAAATTATCGGTTATTTTGATGCACTTGTGCAATTACTTGCGATAATTGCATTGTAGACAGCAAAACATCTCTGCGATAATTGCATCCTACGTATCTATGGTAATTCCTATTTTAAAATCATTGTTCTATTCGGGAAATATTCCCCCGAATTACACTCGCGCATCAAAATAACCAAATAATTTCGCATTCCAGCGTGTTGTATTTGAAAAACTGCATTCGGTCATTTCCATATTTTGGAGAGAGTCCTCCAACTTCGGTGTCGGGCTCTTTCTCCAAAAATGAAAATGAACTCAGGCAGTTTTTCGGCAACACGCTGTCATGCAAAATTATCGGTAATTTTGATGCACTTGTGCAATTACTTACGATATCTAATTGTGTTTCCAGTTATAATATCACAAGAGCATCGAAAATAATCGATTATGCTTCCGAGTCACGAGAAGTATTTCGCGAAACATCACGAGAGCAACTCGAGTGATGTTTGAAGAAAATACGTCGAGTGACGAGGACAGTATAACGGTTATTTTCATTTGCTCGAGTTGGAATTCGTTACGATTATGTAACGAATAAACAACATCGCCAGAACTATAACCTAAGCGTTCAATAATTTGAACGAATTTTCACCAAATTTGAATATTAATTTTTTTTGACAAACTTCAAAAAATCGTTCACATTTTGACAGGAGGCGAAACACTAAAACGTCTATATCACGTCGTCAATTCACTTATCGTCGTCAATTCACTTATCAATACGCAGTAACTATGTAAAATTCACGGATTCTATTGGCTTATTCATACATGAGTTATGTAATCATTTACCTATATATTTTTCGCGGTATATATTGTCATCTCGAGCGGCACCCATAAAACCAAAAGAGCCGAAATTTCTCATCTGGTTTTTTTTCGAGACAAAACTAAACTACCAAAATTTGTGTGAATTTTTCCAACCGCCATAAATTTTAGGTAGATAAGTATTTCTTGTTTTTTCGAAGTTTTTACAAAGGACCCCGCACATTTAGTTAGAAAAAATAACGACAGCTAAATTCGCTAATTTTTGGATATATTATAGATACTGGCTACCTACACAACATATCAATTTTAAATTCTGTTCCCACGACTGGTTTAGGATATAGAGTGGTCCAAATATATATGTCCAAAAAAATCATATTCATAATTTCAGAAAATGATGTTAACATACAAATTTTTACTGGAATATGATAACTTCCCTGAAAACCCGTTTTTTAAAGGAAGCCATCCAAATACTTTGAAAATGAGCCCGGCATATACAGGCTGTTTACTCGATGAGTTTGTGTATGCGGCTTCAACTTCGACAGTTTTATGCCAAAAAACTCTATTTCTAGCCTCATTGATAACAAACGATGTCTAAAACAGTGTAACAAAATACAGCTTCCTAACACGTATAGTTTAGAAAAAAAAAGTGGTCCAAAAGTTAAAATCACAGAATTTTTTTCTTTATTACTTGAAAACTTTTTATTTGTGAGGTACTGGAGAGTAAGTAAGTCGAATAGTCTATAAAAAGTACATATCATATTGAAACTGACGTTTTTATACCGTATGTTCATTTTTACAGGCATACCTCGTAGATAAAAATGTATTAATTATTTTTCATCTTGAGGTGATCAAGATATTAATTTAGAAATTGATGAAGCTCATCTCGATATTAACCTTGTTAGGTTGAGACTATTTTCGAGATATAAAAATGTTACAAAGTATCAGCTATGGATTCAAATTAATGAAGACCGAGAGTCGGTGTCGACTACTACTGTACCTGTAACTATACCTGTAAATCTGTACCTGTAAATCTACTGTACTTGTACTTGTAAATCAGGTCCAAGAACACTCGGAACATGTGCTCATGTGGCAATGGTGTTGTGGTACCTTGGTTATTCTGGTATGCTCCCGCACGTGAAATATCCTTTTACTAAAATTATAGATTCGGTAAACAACGCGATTTCAATTGATATTCAAATGTGAAAATAATTATTCATTCAGGATACTAGACTTTTGGTCAAAGAACGTATTTCACTGTACCTGTATCTTGAAAAGTGAGTCTATGGATCTGGAAGAAGCGATTCCAAACCACCCTGAACAATACAAACTGAATATACTATTCTTACTTCTCTCGTTGAAATCCAATCAGTCCCATTAGAATCATTAGATACACTCTCATTTTTCGACATCAGGAAACGAACATACGGTATCTGAACTTTAGTTTTAACATGAATGTGTTTTTTAACTATTCGATTTGGCAATGAACTCATTCATTTTTCCAGTACGTCACAAATAATCCCTGTACAAAATATAAAGAAGAAAAATTCGATGATATCAAATTAGACCATCCTTCTTTCTAAATTGTACATGGTAGACAGTTGTACTTTCCGTCTACTATTTGGAGTATCCTTTGTTATTATTAAGTAAGAAATAAAGCCTTTTGAAACATAATTGTCGCAGTTGAGACCGTGTACACAAACCCATCGAGTAAACAGCCTGTATATGTCAGACTCAATTTTGAGTTATATGAGTGACTATCGTCAAGCTATAGCTTTCCACTGAGGTTATCGCATTTCACAGAAAGTCTGTATGTTAACAGCATTTTCTGAAATTGTAAAGATGGTTTATCGAGACATTGACATTGACATTTGGACCACTCTATATCCCAAAACAGTCGTGAGAACAGAATTTAAAATTGATATGTTTCATAGCTGGCCAGTATCTATAATATATCCAAAAATTAGCGAATTTAACTGTCGTCATTTTTTCTAACTAAATGTGCGGGGTCCTTTGCTCAACTCCACAGCTTATATAGATTGGGTTAGAGTTTTGAAAACCATAATTTATTGATATTAATATATTTTTAAATATCTGTCTGTAGAATTAATAGCATTGTACGCCCAGTTCTATACCAAACATTAGTGGTATTTGTATTCTGTTCAGTATATTCAGAGCTAATTATCAAACAATTGTTCAGCTCTGTGTTTCCACTGTAACTGGCAATGCATTTGGAATATTTAATTCTGTAGATCAATAATTTGTAATATATTTCGTCTTCCAATTTAAAATTTCACGAAAGTCTACCACCTGCATCAAAAATAGCATTTGTTAATTGCAACAGTTCCAAGTAACATTCTAGTAAAATGAATCTGTTCCATAGAGAGAGAAAACCAGCATTCCTCCATCACTGGAATTCTTGCGAGTAAAATGCTTAGTAGAATTAATTGATATGTACGAGAAAATGGACACCGATTTGACAGTTGAATATACGTGTTTGTGTAACGCATATGTTATTTTTCTAAATTAATTATCTTTGGAGTTGAAGAACAACTATATTACTCCAATGTAGAACTCGGTATATAACGTGCCTGTTTAAACTAGCTCGCCAGCCAAACCACACATGACTCTATGACCGAGCTTATAACAAGTTGAATCTGAACTGAAATCTAAATTTTTATACTCTCCTGTGTGAAAATGGGTTTTAGTTACAATTTCTAGCAGAAGGCTGCTTGAGAAAGTATTATGTTACGTATATTTATATATATATATATATATATATATATATATATATATATATATCTATATAATTACAGTAATTTTTCATTTATAAATAAAACTAACTTTTCCTATATGGAAATAAAACTTTGATAAAAAACGTAACTTTTGGAAACTTCTATCTATAAATATGTTCCCATCGATCAAGAAATCATAAAGCTAGGATGGAATCGTGTCAAAATAAGGCAGCTTCAAATATACTAGCAAATGTTAATTTTGGTTTTGTGAGTGCAAAAGCACTAGGAGTAGGAAGTACCCACAATGAAAACTAAATTACAATGACTCGCTGTGCAATGCATTTTTATGATTTGCTGATGCATTATATTCCTGCGCAGTGCCATGTTCCATGTTGTGCCGGTGTGGTATAGGTACACAGTATATGAGTTTAACTATACACAAACTTTTTGATATCGTTATAAGTTAATTTAGATCATTATCATTCGCGTTTGGGAATCCACAGCTGTATTTATGAGACAGATAACGAAATAAGCATTTTTTAAATTAGCTTTTTACTATTTTCTTACGAAGGTTATAACGATTTATAAACATCCTGAGTTTTATTTCATATGTGTTAAATTTCACATGAATCAATATTTATTGAATATTTGTTACAGAAATACTTTCAATATTTATTGCATATACAGGTAGGATAGTGAAAAATAAACGATTTTATTAATTTTTCAAAATCAACTTCACTAGCAGTTACTAGTTATTAACAACACCAGAATGCTAATATAGCCTCTTTTTAAAAGGGTTTTACCAAAAATCATAGGCTCTTCAACATTACTGTTGGGAAAATTTTAAATTACAGATAGGAAGAAAATATGATTACACAGAATTGCCACTGACCTTTAGTTGTCACATCAAACACAACAATATCTTTAATTTCACAGGGACACGCACAAAAGGCACATCAGAACATGTCGATATTTAATGCACGACTTGGGCAAATCCGTGATCGGATCCAAATAATTGAGGTGTAAATTCGGCGAGCGGTTCGTTTCGTCCACAGACGTTGACGGTCTGACAGCTGGAAGTGCAGTGATGCAGTTGTGTAGTGTGTGAAAGTAGGGACATGGCCAAAGACAAGTGAGTTGGTTCACCGCCCCAAAGTCGATGCACTACTGTGACTGTGAGAATGCGGTGCTAACCACGAGCTGATGGCCATTCAGGAATGTGCTGTTCTTTACTTTACTAACGGGAGAGAGGGAAATTGAGGAATATTCCGTGTTTCCATTCATGTCTTTGAAATGCCTTCGCCTTCTGTCCGCTATCGTTTTGTTTTTATACCGTAAATGGAATGTATCTTCGTCTCTCTATTTTTATGGCGTTGGAAACAAATACCACGAAACATAGTGTTATTTGCAGGTTTAGTTCAACAACTTCCTCTTGAAAATGTTTGAACGGTAGATAAGAATGAAAGAAACGAACGGCGTGGAAAGATATGAATTAATATTAGGGTTGCCATCACCTACATTGCCGATGCCGGACAAAAATTTTGAAAACCCCGGACATTTCTGTGAAATTTTGTTTTTCCCCGGACACCCCGTAAAAAATTTGTTTTTGAATAAAATGAAACATCGTTTATATTTTAATTCTTTCATTTATTCAAACTTTACATTGCTTGTTTGCCATATAGACAGAACAACAAAAAACAAATAAAATTCTATTACACACAGTTTACAGTTCTCTCCTTTTTTTTGGTATCAGCAAATAAAAAACCAACTCATGACGATAATTTTTGGTAGATCAAAAATCAAATAGACTAGATTCTACATTGTAATAGCAAATTATAGGATAGATCATCTAGTTCAGTTAGATAGATTAGGTACCCAAAAGTCTAAATTATGTATTAACTATAAATCAAAAGTAAGTAACAAGTTTCAATTTTAACGAGATCAGGTTCTTTTTACTAATTCAACTTATCTTGGAATTTTTCAGACCTGCCAATTTTTTCCAAAATGTATTTATTTTTCATCATGAATTTGTAAAAGTCGGAGCAACTCAAGTCTTTAAATTAGACTCTATTTTGATCAGAGAAGAAAGCGTATGTGTAATTAGCAAGTTTCTCTCCTTCCTCCATTACTGCGACCCTAGCGAAAAACTCACTCTACATTCGCATTGTGAGCTGGCATACAACCATATTACTATGTAATTTTGAGCAGTTCAGAATATAGATGTTTCGAAAAAATTCGGCCACAACTGGTTTGCGTTTAATAGCTCATCTTCGTCACTCTAGCTTCACACACCCGGACACAAAATTTGTCCGGGTTTTACCCGGACATATATTGAAAGCCCCGTCCGGACGACCCCCGGACGCCCCCTAAACTAGGACAAATTCGGGGAAACCCGGACGGATGGCAACCCTAATTAATATAGATAAATACTAGGACTTGACATAATTGGTTAATTAAGTACTTCCTACAGAATTGAGAAAAGTGATTAAAGTTTTTTAACTTAATGTTTCGGGTGTTCAGCATATTCTTAAGAGCAGCATTTCCTAATCCCTTTCATTCAGGGACCCCTAGGAAATCAAGCGCAATTATCAAGGACTCCCTTATTAATAAATAGGCATAAATTTCGGACCATTTCTTGTAGTACTACACATTCAAAAAAATACTTTTACATACGAATATTAATGTTGAGGTTGGTGTTGCTTTTTTACTACTACATAAGTGATATTCGGGTTGCGTAAATACAAAGTTGTATTCTCAAATCGGATTCCACTTCCAATCTATTTTTGTATTTAGTATACACAAAAGCATAAAATGCCTTTTCACAGATTTTGAGTTTGAGAAAAGCAGTAAATATTTCAGTTCTTCGTATATGTCCGCATAATCTTTCTTCACATTCACCCCAAAACTTTTTGTTTTTTATCTCGAGGGACCTACAGTTTAACGCCGGTTCCGAACGGCCAATGGGCTTGTAAACGAAGTACATTACCCAACAATTTATCTTTATAAATAGAACCACTAAATTCCTGACATACACAACACCCAAGAGCAAGGTGGGACTCGAACCCACATCCTCGGCGTACAAGCGGTATACCTTACCGCTGGTCTACCGAGGCCTCACCCCAAAACTTGATAAAGAGAAACAACTCTGTTGAACGGGTCCGATATCCAATTTTTTTCAGGTTTGAAAAATAATTTCGAAACGAGGACCTTGAAGCTCTGAGGTGTTTAATCATTTTGTCTTGTATATGTTTTGGCAACATTGCTCCACCAGAGGATTGCAAAAACGCTGTCAGTGTAATAATGCGATTAAAGTTTTTTGAATCGTACGATTTATTCAAAGATCATTTTTAGCATAGTTTCAATTGTGTCGTCAGCTTGAAAGATGTTGCTATCTCTCCCTACATTCATTTATTATTGTTAAATAGTCCATAGACGAAACTGCGGACCCCCATACATATACTCGTGGATCCCCAGCTGTCCGCAGAACACAGGTTAAGACGCTGCTCAAGTGCATTACAATACTACAATTCTACTAGTTGGGATTTAATTTAAAAATAAGAGGTTACAACACAGGCGGTAATTTGTGGTCTACCTGTGCACTGCGTAATGGAGATTTGTTAATTTGATCCTCAGTTGCTTCCATCAACATTTGGATGTTCAATATATTTCCTTTGTTACCTAATGTACGCGTATATACAATTGTATGCTTTGATTTGGTTGAAGGATCTTCTTTCCATAAGTCAAGCAGCCTGTCTCCATCACACATACTTAAGGGAGGAATGAAACACTTGGCATTTTCTCACCTTTACTGGGTAAGAACATTCAGTTTTGTTTGAATCATATTACCATTAAGGTCGAATCTGAAACGAACTCGAAGAAGAAAGTTTAGAGCCATCATAGTTTCTGGCAAGTCAATTATGTTGCTATAAATAATATTTTCATATAACTAATAAGAATTTAGTAACTAGGTCTTGAAGGAGTATTTATAATTCCAGTAAAGATATATACCTCTTCTAGATATTTCACAACTGAAATAATAAGAAAAGGAAAAAAGTTTTCATTTTTATAGAGATAATATCGAAATATTGAGGTTTTTCGATATTGAAAATGGAAAACTACGCCAAGAAAGAATAATGGAAAAACGCTTTCATTTTTTAAAATTGTTGGTCACTCTTTCTGGTTATTACAGTTGGAGATTTGATTGTTTGAGCTAACGTTATTTACATAAACTTTTCGATGTTCATTATCTTTCCTGAGATGTAACCTAATTTACTATTACATGCAAATGTATCCTTTGATTTGGGTGAAGGAATTCCTCCCCATAAGTCAAGCAGCCTGCCTCCATCACACATACTGAAAGGAGGAATTAAACACTTGGCATTTTTTTACCTTCTCTTGGTGAGAATATTTGGTTTTGTTTGAATCATATTACCATTGAGGTCGAATCTGAAACGAACTCGTTGAAGAAAGTTTAGAGCTGTCATATTTTCTGGCAAGTCAATTATGTTGCTATAAATAATATTTTCATATTACTGTTAGAATTCAGTAACTAGGTCTTGAATGAGTATTTATAATTCTTATGAAGATATATACATCTTCTAGACATTTCACAACTGAAATAACATATCTTATTTAGAAGTAAAAAAGTTTGAATAAAAGTGCGTCTATATCAATTGAGGTTCCTTTTCCTGTGGAAAAAGTGTATATCAATAGCGTGAAAAAAATTTTCATTCATTTAATTGCATACCTATTGATGACGCGCTTCGAGGTAGGTACCGTACCATCTTCAGATACAAATTGTAAACTATTTGTGAACAGTGTTTTTCTTTAAGTAGACGGGGAACATTCATTATCAAGATGAAATTATGGAGGTAGTTGGAGCTGAAATTTCTCATATAAATATTTTCAAATTCCTCCTATTTCCAGCTAAGTATATTGAAAATACAAACAAACTTTTTTATTTTAAATGGCAACTTCAATATTGTATCTAAATTTTGATTTTGAAATTTTTTCAAGAAAGTTCAAGGAAAACTGTATTTCTTTGAATCTTTGTTATTTTCTGCAGAAAATTTGAAACAGTTGAGAGCACTTTTGAAAATTTCGGATGGAACAACCTTTCGAATTATCCAGTGTGAGCCAAAAGATTACACTACTAACTCGTTCCTAGCAATTATTTCGAAAAAAATAATATTTCATTAGAATTCCATCACCTTGTATGATAAATTTAATTATTGTAATTTGCGTTATCTTTTATAGGTTCGCCCAAAATTTCATTAATTAAGGGACAGACATAGTTACAAAGAATTAAAGTAACACATTTATGTGTCAATTTCCTTTGATAAAATTTAAATATCTTCAAAACCACTTAAAGATAGCAACCAACATGTAGGTATGCATAAACTCTGTAAAATATGCTTATTGCTATAGTTATTACATAACGCTACACATGAGAAACTGTTCACGTGTCCAGATGTTATGCCTTATCTAAAATACGGCAAAATACGGAACTGCCGCATGAAGTTGAGCTGTCCCCCTAAATAATATTTCAGGAAACAGTTGGAAATTTAAAGAATCTTGAATAGCTAAGACGCAAATTTTCACGGATCGATTCACATGCATCCGGTGTTTTTTAGGCTTTCGTCCGTATATGTAATGTTTGAACAGGATGGATGTGCGTCTACCGACATATTATCCTGTAGAATTAACCAATCAAAGAAACAATATATATATATATATATATTTTTTTTTGATAATTATTAGCAATAACAGGCTTTTGAAATATTGAAATTTCTTTGACATTCATTGATTTTCGGCTATGGCCGTTCTCTGTTATTTATTACGTGTATTCAGTCCAATATTTACATTCAAATCTGTTATTATTAGATGGTAAGGGAAACCACAGAAACCTTTACCCACGAAATGTTCGAAATAGGTTCAAATTATTTTGATTTTGAAAAGTCAAAGAATAGGGTACTATTTATCTTTTTTTCAAAATTTTTTTATTACGGCTGTGGCCGTCTTTAGTTATTAATTACGTGCTATTTAGTCTAATAAAAACAGTCAGGTCTGTTGATATTAGATGGAAAGGGAACCACAGAAACCTTCACCCACGTAATATTTCAAAAGTTTTGAAAAAGCCACGAATGTCGTGGCGAAACGTCAACTTTTTAATAAAATCGAGTTTTTTTGAGATTCACCAAGTCTGTTATTGTTAATAATTATCAAAAAAATAAAAATAGTTCACAGGCAACAACAATTCGAATAAATAATTATATATATATATAAATATAAATATATATATATATATATATATATATATATATATATATATATATATATATATATATATATATATATATATATATATATATATATATATATATATATATAATATATATATATATATATATATATATATATATATATATATATATATATATATATATATATACTTATATATATATATATATATATATATATATATATATATATATATATATATATATATACAAGTATATATATACGATAAAATCAGTAGCATTTTTCAAATGTACATAATCAAATTAAAATAAATCAAACTCAATTTAAAAAACACCTCACCTTGGAAAAACACACATTGTTTATAACATTCTTTGTGACGTGTTGCTTTATTGAAAAATATGGAAAGGATTAAATAAAAGTATCGGCGTTTAAAGGTAAGTTTTGAAAATTATTATAACACAAATTGGGAGCAGAATTAGAGTTTGTGCATGCCTCATATGCTGTAGCTTATTGCTTGAATGAAAGTTTATCAGTGTATTAGTATATAACAACTGATCAATATTTTAAAAATTGTCTCAGAATAGATGATAATATTTGTGAATAAATAAATTAGATAATGGTTCAAAATAATTTTCCTCAAATTTTTTGTACCAACAGCTAAAAACCACCGAAAATACTTTTTTTGTAATGCTTTTTCATTGAGTAAGTAGTATTTTTTATGGACTAGACCGTGAGGAATTACATTGTAGTCAATAACCAAATAATGTTAGCAAAGTATAAGTAGCTATGCTTTGAATTTAGACAATCATAACCATAGCAACGGAATAACAGCTTATAAAAATGCTGCAGCTACTGCTACATAACCTAAAATATTGAAGTTTAGGTACGTAAATGTGTATAATCGAGGTGAATATAGAAGAAATGCAAAACTATTACAGAGGATGTAATTTTGTCTTATACTCTATGCAGAAAAATATCAGAAAAAGCAAAACTAGTTCAGTGGACATAATTTTGACTTATTTTGAAGAAAACTCAGAAATGTTAGATCTTCTACACTGTGGAGTAAAGACTAATGTAAACATAGCCATGCCTTTGCTCTCTGAAGGTGATCGCATTTCTAGAAAGGAAGAACGTTAGTTTTGTAGCAGATAAATCAAAAGTTTTCAATAGTAAGCAGATCAAAAAAGAAAAAAAATTAACTTAGTTTGTGTTCACTTTCAGGCAGCACTAATTATATTCATCAAAAAAACTGAATCCCTTTGATGAAAACAATTTTTGAATTTCGGCATAAATATTAATATAAACAACAGTTATTATGTTCCAGATATAAATATTATTCAGAATCGTGCCCTACTCATTTGATGATCTGCACAGTTGCCGAAAAGATGGTGTAGAAGAACACGCCCGGAAACTGTATTTGGACTCGCAGACTTCCATCTTGTCTACTCGAATATTTTAAGCAGTAACTTCCGTGAGTTACTATTCAAATATAAACTTCTTGTAGAATAAGAGTTGAACTAAATTGTCAAATACACTTTAACTGCGACAATTCATCATTGCTAACTATCAACTTAATTGTGAAAAGTTCCTGCTCTTGTCTGAGTATAGTTTCTATTTTCATTTATATAGAAATAATATCCAAATATTGAGGTTTTTCGATATTTAAAATGGAAAACTACGCCAAAAAAGAATAATGAAAAACCATTTTTTGAAATTGTTGGCCACTCTTTCTGGTTATTGCAGTTGGAGATTTATTCCTTTAAGCCTACGTTATTTCCATAAACTTTTGGATGTTGGATCTTTCCTGTGTAACCTAATTTACTCGTACTTGCAAATGTTTCCCTTGATTTGGCTGAAGGAATTCCTCCCCATAAGTCAAACAGCCTGCCTCCATCACACATACTGAAAGGAGGAATTAAACACTTGGCATTTTCTTACCTTTCCTTGGTGAGAATATTTGGTTTTGTTTGAATCATATTACCATTGAGGTCGAATCTGAAACGAACTCTGTGAAGAAAGTTTAGAGCTGTCATAGTTTCTGGCAAGTCAATTATGTTGCTATAAATAATATTTTCATATTACTCTTAGAATTCTGTAACTAGGTCTTGAAGGAGTATTTATAATTCTAATAAAGATATATACATCTTCTAGATATTTCACAACTGAAATAATAAGAAAAGAAAAAAAGTTTTCATTTTTATAGAGATAATATCGAAATATTGAGGTTTTTCGATATTGAAAATGGAAAACTACGCCAAGAAAGAATAATGGAAAAACGCTTTCATTTTTTAAAATTGTTGGTCACTCTTTCTGGTTATTACAGTTGGAGATTTCATTGTTTGAGCTTACGTTATTTACATAAACTTTTCGATGTTCATTATCTTTCCTGAGATGTAACCTAATTTACTATTACATGCAAATGTATCCTTTGATTTGGGTGAAGGAATTCCTCCCCATAAGTCAAGCAGCCTGCCTCCATCACACATACTGAAAGGAGGAATTAAACACTTGGCATTTTCTTACCTTTACTTGGTGAGAATATTTGGTTTTGTTTGAATCATATTACCATTGAGGTCGAATCTAAAACGAACTCGGTGAAGAATGTTTAGAGCTGTCATAGTTTCTGGTAAGTCAATTATGTTGCTATAAATAATATTTTCATATTACTCTTAGAATTCTGTAACTAAGTCTTGAAGGAGTATTTATAATTCTAATAAAGATATATACATCTTCTAGATATTTCACAACTGAAATAATAGATAAGAATAGTATATTGTTTTATTAGGAGTAAAGAGAAATTGTTGGCCACTCTTTCTGGTTATTGCAGTTGGAGATTTATTCCTTTAAGCCTACGTTATTTCCATAAACTTTTGGATGTTGGATCTTTCCTGTGTAACCTAATTTACTCGTACTTGCAAATGTTTCCCTTGATTTGGCTGAAGGAATTCCTCCCCATAAGTCAAGCAGCCTGCCTCCATCACACATACTGAAAGGAGGAATTAAACACTTGGCATTTTCTTACCTTTCCTTGGTGAGAATATTTGGTTTTGTTTGAATCATATTACCATTGAGGTCGAATCTGAAACGAACTCTGTGAAGAAAGTTTAGAGCTGTAAAAAAGATGTTAGATGTAAAAAAACGTAAAACTAGATTGCTTTGCTTACTAGTTTTGTAGGTGTCAAGGCAACTCAAATTTGACAATGCAACAAAATGATTGTCAGAATCATTTAATAGTATATTACATAATAAGTGTGGTAATTAGGCTTTTAGCACACGCTAAGTGAAGTTTGAAAAACGAGCCGCAGGCGAGTCTTTTCATTCACTTAAGTGTGCTAAAAACCTTTACCACGCGAGTTATGTATACTATTTTATCTACAACCGTTCGTTTTGATTAAATACAAATTAATTATTGTCTAAAATTTCCCAACTTGGTCACCAGCAATGTTTTAACTTTTTTTATTGTTATGAAAATTAGGATGTCATAAAACGACAAAAAAAGCAACGCCACTTTGAAGTTGTCAGTCAAAATGTCAGTCGAAAATATGGAGATTTCACGGCTAGTTGAAGCAGCTACGGCGAACTTGCTACCACAGAAATCCGGAATTCGCTACGAAAAGGCCTATGATATGTTAGTCGAATGGTGCTCCCATAAAAAAGTGGATAACATTAATGAAGATGTATTAATTGCCTATTTTGAAGATAAGTTCAAGGAAAAGAAGTCGCTTTGGTGCTATTATTCAAAGTTGTTAAGTTTTTAAGTTATGTTTGTGAGTTAATTTAAAATTGCCAATAATTATCATTTCAATAAATATCAACAAAAATTTGTTTAATAACCGCACTAGTGCGCTAAAATAATTTTTACCGCACTAGTGCGTTAAACTGATTTTTACCGCACTAGTGCGTTAAAGTAATAGTTACCGCACTAATATGGGCGTGTAAAAACATAATTTACGCACGGTTGTAGATAAAGTCATTTATCTACGCATTATAGGACTCTGCGTTTCTGGTAAGTACCCGAGTATTAAGAAATAACTTGTTGTAGTAAAATATATACAATTTCTCTTATAGATTACATTATGTCGGATTTGGAGCACAACTGTACCTACGCCGCCCGACGTTGTTGAAATTGCCATGAGCGTACAAAAAAGTGTACTTTTTTGTACACTCACGGTCGGACAAAAAAGTAAAAACAAAATGACTTATGTGAAATCAAACTTAACACTAAGAACTGAGGTTTAAAAAAGTCGTCATTTTTTGTCATTTGCGGAAAAAAAATTTTCATTTCAATAGAGATAATATCGAAATATTGAGGTTTTTCGATATTGATAATGCAAAACTACGCCAAGAAAGAATAATGGAAGAACGCTACAATTTTTAAAAATTGTTTTTCACTCTTCCTGGTTATTGCAGTTGAATAGACAGGAAGTGGTGTTAAATATTTTTCGAATACTCTATTTCCATGTTCTACGAAATTTCTTGTCACGTATGTACACTCGACGTCTGAAACCGCGATTTATAAATTTAGATTCTCAGAGTGTTACATGCCGGGCTCAAAAATGCAGACGATGATTGTGCAAAAGGTCGTTTCTATTTGTTGCGGACTAAAAATAGTCTCCGTCTGACCGAAGGCGCCGAGACGCTCCCCTGCGAAGAGCGCCAACTTCCTGTTGGCATCTCGCTCGCTAGAGACGCAAGACTTAGGAATTCTCGCTACGAAGATTGGCTTAGTAGAATTTTTCCAGACGTTGCTTTTATATTCAGACGGATGGAATTCAGAGGAGGTGAGATGGAACATTCTTTATATTCTGTGAAATACTGCCTTGCTTTATTGAACACATTTCGATTGAGGAAATTTTGTAAATTAGGTAGGTAGTTGACACATTGAAGCTAAATGTTTACAAGTTTGTCAATTGTTTTTGAATGATAATAGTAATTTGCTGAATTAACTGTGAGAAATAGTATATCGTGGAGAATAAAAACAAAAGAGAAAATTGTGCAAGTTATTCATTTGTTTTTATAAAAACAAATGTTTGATCTTCTTCCATTTTTAACATTTTTTCTGTCAAAAAATAGATGATTCAAGTAAGTCTAGAGCAGAGGCTTATTTTTAGTCATATTTTCCTACAAAATAAAAGACTATTTCACAATATATATACATATATATATATATATATATATATATATCTATACATAAATATTTATATATATATATATATATATATATATATATATATATATATTATGTATGTATATATATATATATATATATATATATATATATATATATATATATATATATATATATATATTATATATATATATATATATATTATATATATATATATATATATATATATATTATATATATATATATATATATATATATATATATATATATTATATATATATATATATATATATATATATATATATTATATATATATATATATTATATATATATATATATATATATATATATATATATATATTATATATATATATATATATATATATATAATTTTTATATATCCCAGCTTTGTGCATCTCTTCAGCACCTACAAATTAATTTAGGGGGTTAACGTTTAGATGTAAAAAAGAATTAATATTAAAATAAAACCTAGTAGATGGAGCTCTGCTGCTCACGCGTTTTTTTACTATTAAATTGAGATTGATCAAACTACATTATTTGCATCATTACTTTCATATACTAATTGACATGAGATTGGGTAATAAAACTTTTTTCATGTAAGTACTGTAAAAAAAAATATTATGATTGAAGTTGAATGTTATTTAATGCAATGATCAAAATAGTTATGGTAATAAAAATAAATAAATGTTGTACTGCAGTTCAAAATCTATAATACCATAAACCCATGTTTCATTATGTTTAAAAAATTGGGAAGACATTAATTAATAAAGTGTAATAGACTCTTTACTATCAATTATTATATTTCGCTTTTTTACATATTCCATTATACCGTAACTTTTTTTGATATATATTTATATATATATATATATATATATATATATATATATATATATATATATATATATATATATATATATATATATATATATATATTATATATATATATATATATATTTATATATATATATATATATATATTATATATATATATATATATATATATATATATATATATTTATATATATATATATATATATATATTTATATATATATATACAATATTTATTTTCTATTTAATGAAAGTACTGACCAAAATACTCAAAATGTTATGAAATGAATGGGGGTTTTTCCAGTCACCGCAGAACAAGCAGCAACTGTAGGCCATAATACCGATGAATAATTTCATAGTAGATTGAGAAACGCGCACCTCTCCTTACTTGCTATTGCATATTTTTATGAACTAAATATGTGGCACCGAATGGCTTTGAAAAATTCTGTTGAAAAATTTATAATCCAATTTTATAATACAATAATGAGGTGAAAGTGTGTCTTCAACTTAGATAATATTACTGGAAATTTGAAAAAGGCTATTCCTGAAAGTACATAAAGAATTACTGAAAATGTTTCAACTTTCACGTAACACTGTCAGTGATATTTCAATGTTGCTACAAAGTGTATCTTCCTCTTCATGTTTCATATTATTATGATTCTCATGAGTAAACCTCGTCCCACCAAATGAGATAAAAAAAATTCTGTTGTGAAATTTATTATTTGATTTTATAATACAGTAATGAAGTGAAAGTATGTCTTCAACTTAGATTAATACCACTGGAAATTTGAAGAAGGTTCTTCCTGAAGGTATATAAGAATTAATGTTAAAATTTTTTATTTCAAGAAACATTGTCATCGATATTTCAATTTTGCTAGAAAGTGTATCTTCCTCTTCATGTTTCATAATTTTCTGATTCTCATAAATAACATCGTCCTGCTTCTCCCTACTTCCTATTTTTATGCACTAAGGAATTCCCACCAAATGGCATAAAATAAGATCTGTTGTGAAATTTATTATTAAATTTGATAATACAGTAATGAGGTGAGAGTATATCTTCAACTTTGGTAATATCACTGGAAATTTGAAGAAGATTCTTTCTGAAAGTACATAAGAATTACCAGTGGCGTAGCGTGCCTTGAAGGGACCCTGTATCAAAATTAGTTGCGGGGGCCCAAATTAAGGATTTCTCACAAAAAAAACAAATATGCTTACGTTAAATTAAAATAAATGTTTATTGATCATAAGTTATCAATTCCTTCTAGAAATTGAGCTAGGAAACAATTCATATTAAATATACACATTTCTTTGCTTTTTTTTTCGACAAATTGATTTATTAAATCATCTATAACTGAAGACGATTTCAGTTTTTCTAACATTTATGCCTCTATAGACAATAGTGACAAGTCTGATAGCCGTTCTTGTCCCATCGAAGTCCTTAGGTAATTTTTTATCAGTTTCAATTTCGAAAAACTTCTTTCAGCTATTGCTGTTGTCACTGGTAAGGTCAAGAATAGAAAGCATGATGTTATTACCTCCGGGAAACTGGATGCAAGGCTATTGAATTTTTAAAGCAATAATTTCATAAGTTCCTTAATGGAATAAATTTTTTGAATTTCAGCTTTCAAGCATGTTTTCAGGGCAATTAATTGTTCATAAAGATCAACTGAGATGTCTTATGTCAAAAAACCTAATTCACCCTTCGCTAGTGGTAGATAAATGAGTAGTACTTACCATTGTACTCACAGAAGCTGATTGCTGAAAAAATGAAGAAATTTTGGGCATTTTTTTTCATAATCTCCTCCCTTTTCTGTTTACATTTTTTTTCATAGCTCTACTCTTACTTTTCTTTTCACAAATCAAACTAAGTAAGCAACAAATAATCAGAAGAACAATATTGTATTGTATTACAATGTAATAATAATAACGTTTGAACCGGGATGAAATAAAACTTGTGAATATTATTGCTCTCCGTGGTTTGTCATTGTACATCGGTTAATGCGAGATTCTCCCGAGGGAATGACTTGAACGGGGGAATCCCGCAATAACCGATGTACGATGTTGGCAATTTTTGGGAGCACGCTTGACCCGGAAAAAAGCTTTTTTCGACTTTTCTCATTTCTGAAGTGAAAACTCTGTAGGCACGTTAGGGGACCCTGTAGATCGGGGGCCCCGTATCATTGATACGGCTGATACGGCGGTAGCTACGCCCCTTAGAATTACTGAAAATATTTTTACTTTCACGAAACATTGTCATTGATATATCAATGTTGCTAGAAAGTGTAGCTTCATGTTAGATAGTATTATGATTTTCATAAATAACCTCGTTCTACTCCTCCCTACTTCTTATTACATATTTTTATGCACTATAAAGAATTCCCACCAAACGGTATAAAAATGTTGTGAAATTTATTATTTAATTCAATAATACAGTAACGAGGTGAGAGTATGTCTTCAACTAATATTAATATCACTGGAAATTTTAAGAAGGTTCTTCCTGAAAGAACATATGAATGACTGAAAATATTTTTACTTTCACGAAACATTGTCAATGATACTTCAATGTTGCTAGAACGTGTACATTCACCTTCATGTTCCATATTCCCTACTTTCCATCATATATGTTTATGCACTAAAGAAGTCACACCAAATGGCATAAAACAAATTTATTATTTAATTTAATAATACAATTATGAAGTGAGAGTATGTCTGTAACATATAGGTATTAATATCACTGAAAATTTGAAGAAAGTTCATCCTAAAAGTGTATAAGAATTGCTGAAAATATTTTTACTTTAACGAAACATTGTCATTGATATTTCAATGTTGCTAGAGAGTGTAGCTTCATGTTTGATATTATTTTGATTTTCAAGAATAATCTCGTCCTGCTTCTCCCTTCTTCTTATTACATATTTTTATGCACTAAAGAATTCCCAACAAATGGCATAAAAAAAATTCAGTTGGGAAATTTATTATTTAATTTGATAATACAATAATGGGGAGAGAGTATGTCAGCAACTTAGATAACATCACTGGAAATTTGAAGAAGGTTCTTCCTGAAAGTACATAAGAATTGATGAAAATATGTTTACTTCAACGAAACATTGTTATTGATATTTCAGTGTTGCTGGAGAGTGTAGCTTCCTTTTCATGTTTCATATCAATGTGACTTTCATGAATACACTCACCCTGCTTCTTTCTACTTCCTATTACATACGTTTATGCACTAAAGAAGTCTGTTGGCATAAGAAATTCTGTTAAGAAATTTATTATTTAATTTAATAATAATAATAATAATCTTTATTAATCCTTTCAGACATATAAAATAAAATGCATAGGACACGTCAACTTACAAGGTAATCGGAAATCACAATCATCATTGGAATATTCATCTACAGCGTAGTAACATTTTTGATCAACTTAAACTTAACTACATTTCTAAATTTAATATTCGTTAAGCATTTTATAGCATCAGGCAAATGATTGAAGACATACATTAATGAGGTAAGAGTATATCTTCAACTTAAATTAATATCACTGGAAATTAGAACAAGGTTCCCGAAAATACATCACAATTACTGAAAAAATATTTACTTTAACGAAACATTGAATTGATATTTCAATGTTGCTAGAAAGCGTAGCTTCATGTTTCATATTATTTTGATTTTCAAGAATAACCTCGTCCTGCTTCTCCCTACTTCCTATTACATATTTTATGTAGTAAAGAATTCCCAACAAATGGAATAATAAAAATTCCCTTGTGAAAGTCATTATTTAATTTGATAATTCATTAATGAGGAGACAGTATGTCTTAAATTTAGATAATATCACTGGAAATTTGAAAACGGTTCTTCCTGAAAGTACATAAGAATTACTGAAAATATTTTTTTTTAACGAAATATTGTCATTGATATTTCAATGTTGTTATAAAGTGTAGCTTCATGTTTTATATTATTTTGATTTTCAAGAATAACCTCGTCCTGCTTCTCCCTACTTTCTATTACATATTTTTATGCACTGAGGAATTCTCAACAAATGGCATGAAAAAAATTCGGTTGTGAAATCAAATATTTAATTTGATAATACTGTGATGAGGAGAGAGTTTGTCTTCAACTTAGATAATAGCACTGAAAATTTGAAGAAGGTTCTTTCTGAAAGTACATAAGAATAATGAAAATATGTTTACTTTCACGAAACGGTGTCATTGATATTTTAATGTTGCTAGAAAGTGTAGTTTCATGTTTCATATTATTATGATTTTGAGGAATAACCGCGTCCTGCTTCTCCGTACTTCCTATTACATATTTTCATGTACTAAAGAATTCCCAACAAATGGAATGAAAAAAATTCCCTTGTGAAAGTCATTATTTAATTTGATAATACAGTAATGAGGAGACAGTATGTCTTAAATTTAGATAATATCACTGGAAATTTGAAAACTGTTCTTCCTGAAAGTACTTAAGAATTACTGAAAATATTTTTTCTTTAACGAAATATTGTCATTGATATTTAAATGTTGCTATAAAGTGTAGCTTCATGTTTTATATTATTTTGATTTTCAAGAATAACCTCGTTCTGCTTCTCCTTACTTTCTATTACATATTTTTATGCACTGAGGAATTCCCAACAAATGGCATGAAAAAAATTCGGTTGTGAAATTAAATATTTAATTTGATAATACTGTGATGTGGAGAGAGTTTGTCTTCAACTTAGATAATAGCACTGAAAATTTGAAGAAGGTCTTTCTGAAAGTACATAAGAATAATGAAAATATGTTTACTTTCACGAAACGGTGTCATTGATATTTTAATGTTGCTAGAAAGTGTAGTTTCATGTTTCATATTATTATGATTTTGAGGAATAACCGCGTCCTGCTTCTCCGTACTTCCTATTACATATTTTCATGTACTAAAGAATTCCCAACAAATGGAATGAAAAAAATTCCCTTGTGAAAGTCATTATTTAATTTGATAATACAGTAATGAGGAGACAGTATGTCTTAAATTTAGATAATATCACTGGAAATTTGAAAACGGTTCTTCCTGAAAGTACATAAGAATTACTGAAAATATTTTTTCTTTAACGAAATATTGTCATTGATATTTAAATGTTGCTATAAAGTGTAGCTTCATGTTTTATATTATTTTGATTTTCAAGAATAACCTCGTTCTGCTTCTCCTTACTTTCTATTACATATTTTTATGCACTGAGGAATTCCCAACAAATGGCATGAAAAAAATTCGGTTGTGAAATTAAATATTTAATTTGATAATACTGTGATGAGGAGAGAGTTTGTCTTCAACTTAGATAATAGCACTGAAAATTTGAAGAAGGTTCTTTCTGAAAGTACATAAGAATAATGAAAATATTTTTACTTTCACGAAACAGTGTCATTGATATTTCAATGTTGCTAGAAAAAGTAGCTTCATGTTTCATATTACTTTGATTTTCAAGAATAACCTCGTCCTGCTTCTCCCTACTTCCTATTAGGTACATATTTTATGTAGTAAAGAATTTCCAACAAATGGAATAATAAAAATTCCCTTGTGAAAGTCATTATTTAATTTGATAATTCATTAATGAGGAGACAGTATGTCTTAAATTTAGATAATTCCACTGGAAATTTGAAAACGGTTCTTCCTGAAAGTACATAAGAATTACTGAAAATATTTTTACTTCCACGAAACATTGTCATACTTTAATGTTACTAGAAAGTGTACCTTCACCTTCATGTTCCATATTCCCTACTTTCTATTACATATGTTTATGCACTAAAGAAGTAACACCAAATGGCATAAAACAAAATTCTGTTAACAAATTTATTATGTAATTTAATAATACAATAATGAGGTGAGAGTATGACTTTAACTTATATAATATCAATGAAAATTTGAAGAAGGTTCTTCCTGAAAGAACATATGAATTAATGAAAATATTTTTACTTTCACGAAACATTGTCAATGATGTTTCAATGTTGCTAGAAAGTGTAGCTTCTTGTTCCATATTATTATGATTTTCATGAATAACCTCGTCCTGCCCGGTAGATAGAGGAATTTCAACGATTATACGGACACTAGCGTTTTATTTGAACGGGCAGTGCGGTCGACGACATAATGAACGTGATGGAATTCGCAGGTTTATATTTGGTCTGGTCAGCAGCGGGTGATTGTTATATGGTACACACCATGACCCACGTTTCATTTCTTTACACCTTTATCCTGTACGATGAAATAAATCTGAGTGAGCTACAAAATCCTCATTGTTGAAATAACTTGAAAAAAATAATGAAGAATAATAAATGCCCCTGATTTAGGATAGCACAAAAATGTTGTGATATTTGTGTAAATTTAAAGAGTTTCACAAAAACACAAGGTTTTTACGAATTTGTTGTTCTTGTTAATATTTTTGAAGATTTACACATTTATTTTTGTTGGAAATGAAATTTTGAAGATTCTATAAAGCAGGACTTCCCAACCAGGGGGGCACACCCCCCTAGAGAGGCGTAGAAAAATATTAGGAGGGGCGTTAGGGGAGAAGTTCAAGAAGAATTTCTAGAAATGAATGCTGATTCGATCATGAACGATGACTTTCATCTCTTGACATTAGAAAAATTTTGGATCAAACTATTCGTTGTTAATCCGAAAGTTGTTTCTTTTGCTTTAAAAATACTTATTCCATTTTCGTCCACTTATTTATGCGAGGCAGGTTTTTCAGCTCTAGTTTTAATAAAAACTAAGCAGCGTAATCGCCTTGCCGTCGATAGCGATTTAACCATAGCTTTAGCAACGACTGAACCCAGAATCGACCAACTGGTACAGAGCATGCAAGCTCAAGTATCTCATTAGCTAGTACCTTAAAAGATTTTATTTATTTGTTTCAAAATTACTTTAAATTAAAAGTTGTTTAAGAATCATCTAATTATAAAAATATAATTTAAAATATAAAAGAATGTGAAAGATAAAAAAAAACTATTGTAGCAAGTAATGATGCATGGTAGGCCAGTACAGATAATTTAAAAAAAAAATTACAGGATGAAACCCATCTAACAAAGAAGAAAATATAATTAAAATAACAGGAAAAATAAATTACGGGTGATTTGACGTCGGGAAGTGGGAGGATGTGGGCTTTGTAGGTTTGAAACGGGTTTATCACGATTCTTCAAAAAATCCAATGTGCCAATTACAGTGCAATTGTGACATAAAAACGAACATTTTCACCAAGATTCATAAAAACCCGATTTGTTTTGTGTGACAGAAAAATAAAAAACCCAAAATGTCGGTTATTCAGATTTTTGTAAAAGTACTTAATGATTCAAATGTATTCTTTCATTCATTATCCTTAATTGATATATTGTATCTGTATTTAACCTATTTAAAATACCTAAAAATAAATAATTTAATTAATAAATAAAATGTGCGTTCCTTATTTATGTTGAAACCTACCTAAGGGGGGCATGACAATATTATTTTTAGCTCGGGGAGACTTGGCGAAATGAAGGTTGGGAAAGCCTGCTATAAAGGATGTGTACCTAATGTTTTTTTAATTCCCGATAAACAAATGTTTTTTTTCAATATATCTCATTAATATTATGTTAAATGCATCATCTAACGTCCTAATTTTTGCCAAAAATGAATATATGGATGTTAAAAATTTTCTATTGAGATTTACCTAAAAAAAAATATCAGGAAATATTTAACGACATAGTAATTATTTTCGTGTAAACTGAGGATAAACACAAACATTGTGTGATATTTATGTAACTCTCAACAAACAGATGTTTTTATTATTTCTTATTGAAAAGGTTTGGAGTATATCTAATGCCCTCTGCAAAATAAGTAGTCCATTATTATTGAAAATCAATGGATACCAAGTAGAGAGAAAATTATATTCGTAATCAACGAAAAATTTTCATTGATTAACCAGATTTTTATTGTAAATAAATAATATTGAATACTTGAGAATTATTTTTAATCTTTTACATCTTTTCTCAATAAAAATTTTCGATATGGTCAAAAATTAAGTTAAAAATTCCATCTTTGGTGAAGCCGGTTTCATCAGTGAAAAGGATATTAGAAGTAAAATGTTCAGCAATCTTTGTAAAAACCCATTGACAGAATGTCTTTGTGGTTTGATTATCAGAGGGATTAAGAGCGTGCACGCGTTGAATATGGAATGGATAGAGAAGTTGTTAATGCATAGTTCTCCAGAAAAGAGGGCCATTTATTCCTACTTCCGCTGAAATTCCTCTTACACTTGTACCGGGATTTTCAGTCACAATATTTAAAATTTGCTCTTTAACTTCTGGAGTACTTACAGATCTTGAACGTTCAGTATCCCAAATTTTTTTTTGTTGACGATCGGGTTAAGCCTTTGCTTAAATGCGACGTGCTTAAGGACCACTTCCGGTGGCACGGCTATACATGAAAACCATATCACTCATTTCAATATTAGAATAAAGTATTTCGAATTCAAGAATTATATCTTTTTCCTAACAACAAAGTGAAAGAAAGTAAACAACTCGAAACGGATGCAAAATACTCAATAAAAGTAAGTAAATGTCATATGAAAAGCAAATGTTTGATGCCAGCTGAGATTTTTAGCAGGTTTTCATTCCGAAAACCTGCTTATTAAAATGGGTGCGATTAGCAAACTTGGACCCAGGACCAAGATAGTTTTTTGTTTCATGGCTTTTTATGATGCTTGGCACCAAAAACTCAATTTCATATATCTACCTATATATATATATATATATATATATATATATATATATATATATATATATATATATATATATATATATATATATATATATATATATATATATATATATATATATATATATATATATATATATATATATATATATATATATATATATATATATATATATATATTTATATATATATATATATATATATATATATATATATATATATATATATATATATATATATATATATATATATATGTTCATATGTGTGTATGTATAAGCTCATGTATTTTAGCGTTGTTTACACGATAAAGGGCGCAATTTTTAAGCAATAGGGTTGAAAGTTTGTAAATAGGTAGTTTTGTATGATATCTTGGATGGGATTGCTTTTGGTTCGAATTGGTTGAGGCCCCCCTCAAGTAGGGCTGGTTGTCCTAAATATATAAGAGCATTACTTTCATTTAGCTTTCAGCATCATTGTTTTGTTGTTCTTTTTGTACCTTTTTTCAGGATATTATTTTGAAAAATCAAGGAACCAAACTCAATTATAATCAAAATACTCACCCAATAGGAAATGTCTTGAACAAATTCTAGCATTTCTCAGCATACTTTCGCTCAGAGGACCCCTTTTAAAGCCCTAACGCATAAGTCACGTCGTTGTTTTGACAAGGCATTTATATAGTCTCCACGGTTTTTCAGCGCGGAAGAATCGAACCTGGTCTCTTTCAGATCTCATTGAACACTTAACAACACAACAAAACATTGGCATTTTAATAATATATTGCAAACTCCGTAACGACTTTTACACTGTTAGCATAGGCCGAAATGTTTGTCTGCCCACCAAGTGAACATGGCGGATTTGTTTTGACAGTTGTGACGTCATCCTAAAATGATCTATTGGTTGAGTGTTTGACCCCCTGGGAAAAGAAAAATCTTGTTTACACGATAAAGGGCGCAATTTTTAAGCAATAGGGTTGAAAGTTTGTAAATAGGTAGTTTCGTATGATATCTTGGATAGGATTGGTTTGGGTTTGAATTGAATGGAGGGTTGACCCCCTGGGGGAGGAAATAAACCTTGTTTGCATGATTAAGCTCGCAATTTTGGAGTAATAAGGTTGAAAGTTTGTTAGTAGGTATTTTCGAAAGATATCTTGGATGGGATTGGTTTTGGTTCAAATTGGTTGGGGGGGGATGACCCCCTGGGGGAAGAAATAAATAATGTTTAAATGATAAAGGGCGTAACTTTGGAGCAATAGGATTGAATGTTTCTGAGTAGACGTGTGATATATTGGATGGGATTAGTTTTGGTAGGAATTGCTTGGGGGGTTGACCTCTAAGAAGAGGAAGTAAATCTGACGATAGAAGGTGCAATTTTGGGACCATAGAGTTGAAACTTTGTATGTAGGTAGTTTCGTATGATATCTTGGATGGTATTCATTTCGATATAAATTGGTTGGGGGGTTGATACCCCGGAGGAGCAAATACATATTTTTTACACGATAGAGGGTGCAATTTTTGTTTTTTGGATTTGGAATAAAAATCATAATTGAATGAATAGATTTATTAAACTGGATAAGTTTTGAAAACCTGCTTTTCTAATGCAGCTCGCTTCGATAGTGTTTTTTATTCATGAACCGACTGAAGAAAGTTCAGTAAACAAGACATCTGAAAAATGAAAATAAATCGAATATCGCTTTCGGTTGCGCTAGTAGTTGATTTTGAAACCGAAAATCGCCTATATCTCCATAACGGCTCATTTGCAGACCCATGTTTATAATGAAATATTTTACTTACTTTGAGGGCTATAATCAGCTCCCAAAGTATTGAACTGTTAGTTTTTAATACCCTGTATTTTATCATACTTTTCACCTTCCTCTCGTATGTATTTGTTAGATTCCTTCTACTTAACCCTTGGTATGAATTTGGGAACCAATACATTTCGAACATTCATATTTTCTACATTGTATGAGTGGAAAGAAAATACAGTATCTAGTTGCAATTCTGCATCAAACGCAGCTGGTATTCATTCACGTTTAATAATCTCGGTGACATTGATTGTTGTAATTATGAATGGAACTTCAATTCATGTGTCATTGTGCAATCTCTGTTTATTTTTAGATTTAATACGATACATTATTTATCTTACATTGTTATGACTCAATGCGCATTTTATATTGTGGGAATATAAAATTAAATTATTTCTATGGCATATAGGAATGACTTACTAAAACTAATGTAATTTGGCAGATTTCTTTCTTCTACAGTGGGAACAACGAAAATTGCGTTTCACACAAATGACAACAATTGCTGCAACTCAAAATCGTAGTATCATTGAAACTATGAGGTATAGACTGTGAATTCTATTATTTCGTAATGAATAATGAGTTCATAAAGCAGATAATTTTAGTTGTAGGGTAAAATAGACGGGTTCCCCACAGTTATCTTTTACGAACGGAATATCATTTAAATAATTCGTTGTTCCGTTAACAGTTGAATAATTTGAGCCACTTTTGTCAATAGTACTCCATTTGCTTAAAAATAATTTCTTAAACTTTCACTAATCAACTACGACCTCTTGTACTATGGAATTCTCACAATTAAGTCAAGACTACCTTTATTTAATAAGTATATCTTTGCACAAGTTGACAATAATTTACATTGCATTAAATATGACATTTTCTTTGTAGTGCGAACAGAAAATAATGAATCTATCATCTAACACATAATCTGTAATGATTCTTCTAATCCTTGCTCAGACAAGAAACAATTCTGAAGCTTGAATAATAATAATTTGGGTACCTATTCAGTAATCTGTAATTGCGTATGTATTTTACAATGCTATATTTAATTGGAATCCAATATCTTTCAGTTAAATTTTGGAACGAAGATCTTTTTGTAATGTAACGAATAAACCTTATCTGCTAATTCGTTTTGTAACGGACGATTGACCAATTATATGAATCTTCCTCGGAATACACCACCAAAGGTTGTTAAGGCATACTATTCATATTTAAAACCAGAGTTTTTAACACGTATGATGAAGTGTTATTGTTTTAGGCCAAAACAGTGTACCATTTATAGCAAATAATTACTGATTTGACTGAGAGAAAAAGTCACGTAACGATTGATTAGTTATAAAGTGTTTCGTCGAAATGAATCATCAGATGGTTATCGGCATGATGTGAAAGATAATATTGAAATAGGACGTTTTTAACGCCGTTGACGAAATAAGATTTTGGAATTCCTACAGAAAATATAAAATACTCACAAAACTCGGCATTCTCTTTCCTTGCTTTGTAAACAATACCAACTTTTGATATAGTGATTTCTATGACGTTTTGCGAGAACAACTATGAAAGTTCGATAGATTAATAGGAAGAATTTATATAAGTATTTCCTTCTTTTCAAATCATATGTTCAAAATTCTATTTTTTGGGGTACGAGTCAGTTTCAGAAGATTTTTATTTTGCAGAAAAGTTTTAAGAATTGTAATGGATACGTCATTTAGAGAATCATGCAGGGGAGTTTTTAGAAAAGGCAATATTCTCACTCTATCTGCTTTATATTATACCCTAATAAAAGGAGACTTCAACGCCAAGCTAGGACTAAAAGAAGATGATAGCGAAACACCTATGGGACCTCATGGATATGGAGAAAGAAACGAAAGAGGTAAACGTTTTCTTGAATTCTTATCACAATACCAGCTACATGCAATGAATAGCTTCTTTAAAAAAGCTCCCCAAAGAAAATGGACCTGGTCAAGCCCAGACGGTTTGACTAAGAACGAAATAGATTTAATAATATCCGATAACAGAAATATCATACAGGATGTCACAGTCTTAAATAAGTGTTCCATAGGTAGCGACCACAGAATGGTGAGGGCAAAAGTTATAATAAACATCAGGAAGGAAAGGAAAAAGCTTGTGACTAAAACAACTGCAAATTTGTGGAGTTCGATTACAAAAGAAGAGAAGTTCCAAAAATTAGTAAACACTAAACTACCAACCTTAGAAGATAACATAAGTGTAAATGAAACAAACCAACAGATTATAGAAGCAATAAACTATGCCGAGGAAAATTGTAGAAATAAAAGTAATAAGATTGACAAACTAAGCGCGGATACAAAAATGCTCATGAAAAGAAGAAGAGAAATGAGAGAAAAACATCCAGTAGACTTAATTGAGTTACGGCAACTAAATAGAGAAATATCACAAGCGATCAGACAGGATGTGAGGAAATATAACACGCATGAAATAGAGAAACTAATTGAGGAAAACAGGGGAACAAAAGTGATGAGAAGGACCATAGCTGAAGGCAGAAATAACATTTTTAAACTGAGACGTTCTAACGGAGAGATTACTCGAAACAGACGTCACTTTGGACGAAATAAGAATTGCAATTAAACAAATGAAAAACAATAAATCACCTGGTGACGATGGAGTGGTTATCGAGTCCATTAAGTGCGAAGGAGCTCTTCTTCAACGAGCTATCTGTAAGCTGTTCAATGCATGCTTGGAAGGAGGAATAACACCTTCTCAATGGGATCGAGCAATAATGGTAATAACCCATAAAAAAGGAGACATCACCAACTTATCCAATTATCGCCCCATAAGTCTGCTCTCCCATGTATATAAACTGTTTATGCGTATCATTACAAACAGGCTAACGTCAAAACTCGATCAGCCTCGAGAACAAGCTGGCTTCAGAGCAGATTACGGGTCAAACGATCATCTTCAAGTCATCAAAACACTGATAGAGAAAAGTATCGAATATAATAAGCCTCTCATACTAATATTTATAGACTATGAGAAGGCGTTCGATACGATAGACCAATACAAAATGCTGACAGCTCTGGCCGACTGTAGGATTGACCACAGGTACATATCGATCATAAAACATGTATACGACCACGCAAAGGCATATGTTAAACTGCACGAGAACACCACCGAATTCAACATAGAAAGAGGGGTGCGTCAAGGAGATGTCATTTCACCGAAGCTCTTTATAACTCTGCTGGAGTACATGTTTAAGCGAACTGAATTTGGCAACGCAGGTATAAATATAGATGGCGAAAAGCTAAGCCATCTCAGATTCGCTGACGATATTGTACTTATAGCAGATAATGTCGATGATGCCAAAAGAATGCTTGAAAATTTGTGTACAACATCTGGTAAAGTCGGCTTGAAGATAAATAGACAAAAACACAATACATGACAAATCTTGTAATGAGCGAAAACCTATATGTAAACGGCCAGAGTATCGAACAAGTATATTCCTATAAATACCTAGGACATGAAATCCGCATAAGTACAGACAATCAGACTTGTGAATTGAACAGGAGAATAGGCTTAACTTGGGCTGCATTTGGTAAGCTTAACCATGTGTTCAAATCTGAAATCCCAGTCTGTTTGAAGAGAAAGGTTTTCAATCAATGCATTTTACCTGTATTAACCAACGGCGCCGAAACCCTAACTTTGACGAAGACCACCATAAACAAAATCCAGGTAATGCAGCGAAGAATGGAAAGAGCGATGTTAGGTGTATCCTTGAGGGATAGGATACCAAACGAAACATTAGGCAGGAAGACAAGAGTAACTGATGCGGTGGAAAGAATAACCTGCTTGAAGTGGAATTGGGCAGGCCATGTGGCCAGAAGAGGTGATGGACCAAGAGAATTATAGAATGGAGACCCAGAGCAGATGCCTTTAGAAGCAGAGGACGCCCACCAACACGCTGGTCCGACGACATAAAGAGGGCAGTCCCCAGTTAGATGACGGTTTCTGGGGACCGTTCAAGATGGAAAGGATTAAGGGAGGCCTATGTCCAGCAGTGGACGCGAATGGCTGTATGATGATGATGATGACCTGCTTTATATATTCATTTCTGTAGGTACCTATAATTTGTATGATGACTCTTCTTCAAACAAAGTTACCAAACTAGACGTATGAGTTATGTTTATCCAAAACATTCATCGTCCTTTTATGAAAGTAGCCCAAGGTACTATAATATATGAGTATTAGAATTTACCTATGACCATCAGGGATACTGTTCAATTCAAGAAATTTAAAAAAAATGTAATCCAGTATCTTTGTTCGATTGTCACCTATGCGTCTTTAGCATGGTGGACAAAAACCGAAGAGGTCACCACATGCAACCGGCTGCAAAAACTGCAAAGGCTGGCCTGCATAGGTGTTACGGTAGCTATGCGTACAGCTCCCACAGCAGCGCTTGAGGTCATACTCGATCTGCCTCCCTTACGTATACATGTGAGGAAATGCAGCCTGCTGGAAGCAATGAGAATATCCCTTAACGGGAAACTCCTACCTGGAAACTGGGTTGGACATATGAGGATACTGAATCAACTGGATTCAAAACTCTTGGCAAAACCATCGGATGTTATGCCAACTATCTTCGATTTCGAAACGCCCTTTGAAACGGTCATAGCTGACCGCCCTAGTGCAATAAGTTTCGTTAATCGTTTGGACAAAAAGTCTTCCATATGGTTTACCGATGGATCAAAAACAGAGAGAGGCACTGGCATTGGGGTATATGGACCTAAACTGAGGATCTCTAAATCCCTGGGAAGTGATCCCTCTATTCTACAGACCGAAATAATGGCTGTTTACGTATGCGCTCAGGAGTGCCTCAGAATGAAACTCAAAGGGGCGCATATCTTTATCACCACGGACAGCCAGGCCACGCTGAGGTCCCTGGAATCACATAGCCAGGGATCTCTACTGACATGGGAGTGCCGTAATACCATAAAGCAACTGGCCAGAGGCAATAAAGTGACTCTACTGTGGGTGCCAGGGCATTGTGGTGTTGAAGGAAATGAAAAAGCCGATGAACTTGCAAAAAGTGCATCAAGGTTAACACCTGCTGGACCTGAGCCTTTCTGTGGTCTTGGAAAAGACCAATATAAGGCAGCGGTTCAACAATGGGAGTTGGATAATAGAGTAACCCTCTGGAGAAACACTCCTGGACTCACGCAGTCAAAGAAGTTCGTAAAGATTTCACGGACCTATGCCAGAAAGCTCCTGAAGCTGTCACGAGCTGAGCTTCGGGTGATGGTTGGACTGCTGACAGGGCACTGTCGGTACAAATACCATTTGTACCGTATGGGAAAGTCAGCAGATGATATTTGTAGGCTCTGTGGATCAGAAGCAGAAACAGCTGAACACATGGTATGCAAGTGTCCAGAGTTGGCGGGACTAAGAACCACTCATATGGGGAAACCTGTCCTGGATACCCATGAGGTAACGGCCAAGGCCCCCAAGGATGTTGTCGGGTTTATCAACACCATTGACGACCTCCTTGGGTTTCAATGAATGGGTAAGGTAGAGAACAAAAGATCTACATGGTCGCAGTTCCCGGAAGGCTAACCGAGCCACAACGACCCCGGATATAAAAAAAAATCCAATATCTTATAGAGCTGGAACCGTATACGTTAGAGAATACTTGATGTAGTTTATTTCATATTTATTTTGTACCTATATTTGATTGAATTTTTCCTGTGAGTGACACAATTTCCATTCAAGTCACGAACTGTATACTCTTTTGTTGTTCATGATATTGTATTTGGAAATAAAGCTTATTATTATTATTATATTGTCTCATTATTGCAATGAAGATTCGAAAAATGGAACCTGCAACAAGGATGTGTAATACAAATTTAGAAAAGTAAATTAATAAATTATAAGTTAACAATTCACATATATTACAGAAAGATAATAGTGGAATCATAAGCTCAACGTCAAAGCGAGTATAAAAAGCGAAAGGAACTTCAATCCTGACAGGGGTTCAGACCACATACGTTTTTTTTTTTTTAGAATGGTATCATCTCGAATAATTTCATTTTTACTATAGTAATTCCCAAATGGTTTGCCTTTTATTAGAAAGTTGACTTTATGAATGTTTGATTGATTATTTGATTTATTAAAACTCATAGTGACAAAGTAGTAATTTACGAAATAAGTCCCGATAATACTGTTTATGTGGTCGAGTAGACAAAAAACAGTTCCCGAGCGTTACATACACTATTTTCTCGGCAACCATGTGGAACATCAAATGAATAAAGCTCATGTCTTAATAATATTTATTTATAGAGCAAAATTAGGAACCCTTAAGTTCTAAATATTGATATTTATATTCCAACAATTGCAAATGGATTGAATTTATTTGAAGTATTTGATAGGTATATTTATATGACTTCAGTGATCATGAAGCTGAAGGAATTGTTGATACCTGAAAGTGAAAACAAACTGAGTTTATTCTTTCCTTAAAATCGTAATTTCTTTTTAAAATTACATTCAGCATTAGATAGGTTTCGTCGTCTGTTTCCATAATAAATTTGTTGCTCACTGTTTCAGCGTGAAAATGCTATTTTCTCAAAGAAAAAAGAGTACTTTCTAGACAGTTACCGAAAAATGTAGTCCCGGTTTTTTGCTTCAATCGTTGGACCTGTAGAGCAACTTTATTATTGTCATTTTATGAACCATTTAAATCGAATTTTCACGACATACCGTGAATTCGAACCCAGCCTTCTTCTGAGTATGAGATTTTTCGATGAACAAGTTGGTCTTGATGATTTGAGTAAAACAGTACTTTTCCAAATATTTAAAATCTTCTAGTTATTATATTGAGAAACATGTTTATTCATTTATTTCATACGTTATAATTTTTTTATCATATTTAGAGAAAATACAATAAGATTCGGTAGTTTTTAGTAGTATTTTCCTCGAAAACAAAAGGTGCAGGAGTGTTTTATACACTTGGACCACGATTTGCGCTCTTCCTAGAAACTATTCGATGCTTGATGTCGTTGCCCACTGGGTCGATGATACACTCCTGATGAGGTCGTTTCAGAGCAGAGCGGAACAGCCTAGTGCTTACATGTCGAATTTTCTAATATTCTCCCTTGATGGATGAATGGGAATTCCATGTCGTCGGATCTCATGAAACTAGCTCCGTAGGAGGGTTAACTTTATTGATCATCAATATGAATTTCCCAACGTATAATTATTTAAATATATATATATATATATATATATATATATATATATATATATATATATATATATATATATATATATATATATATATATATATATATATATAATCTCTTGATAATTATTAGCAATAACAGGCTTGTTGAATCTCAAAAAACTCGATTTTATCAAAAGGTTTTGATAAAGCCACGAATGTCGTGGCGAAACGTCAACTTTTTAATAAAAACAAGTTTTTTGAGATTCAACAAGCCTATTATTGCTAATAATTATCAAGATATTAGAAATAGTTCACAGGCAACAACAATTCGAATAAATAATTATCTACTATATATATATATATATATATATATATATATATATATATATATATATATATATATGTATATATATATACACATACATACACGTATATAATGGTTCAAATAGAAATGAAAACAAATTTAAAACGTGTGATTTTATTATTAAATACATCATGACTAAATATCACAGTAGTAGTTGATAAAATTGGCATCGCTGGACAATATCATCATGAAATGATGATGAGAATACAATTAATATAAGTACAACTACACAACTGTTATTTATAAGCAGAATAAATATATTGTCGTTAAAAAAACATTTCGTTTTATTTTATACATTGCGAATAGGAAAATTTACATTGTACTATATCATTTCAGGAATACTTTGAATCAAATGATGCATATACAATTTTCATGAACATAACATTTGAAAACAATAAATTTTAAACATGAGAGTGAAGGAAATATCGAAATGACATATTTACAATAGTATTTACATTTATCTTCACTATATTTTAAATCAATGAGAATTTAAGTGGGTATGCTGATGATGAATGTGAATTGATAAAAACGTAAACAAGTCACATTACAACTTTTACAGGGTAAAAAAAGGGATTAAAAGTTTTTTGTATTGAAATATTGTCAATACAAAATACAATGATCCCTTAAACTTAGTCTAACATAATTAAACAAACACTCATACGATGCTTTATTCATTGAAGGCTTCTTTCATGCAATTTCAAATTGATCTAAAATAGATAACAGGGAGAAGGCATTAAAAAAATGACCTATTTTTAGAAATAGAAATCAATTTTACCTCTTTGAATTTTTTTGAGAGACAAATTTTCTACATTCCATACAAAGAATAAAACACAAAAAACTGAAAATTTTAGAAATCTGGAAGAAATGTAAAAATGCATGAAAACTGAGCTGAATGAATAAAGCAAAAATGACTATCAGAATAAATTAGCCACAAACTTCCAATTGGTCAATATTTTTAGTTATTTATGATTGTTCTTCATACTGCCAGTTATTCTTTATTTTTTTTGTTAACTATGTCAACGAATCAACACATCGATAACAATGTAGTTTATTAGTTTCACTCTAAATTCATGGGTTGGTTTCGAAATATAACCTACATTATCAACAAGTTGAATATAACGAAATTATAAAGATTCATAATTACAAATAATCGAGAACACCTAAAAAAATAGATGATTTTCATTATGACCTCAGAAAACATTATGAAATGTCATTATTCCAGAAAATTAAATTCTCTTGAATTTTCTTTTCGTCTTTTGGATTTTTATTGACAATCCCCCTTATCGTCCCTTATCACTCAAAATATTTAGTACTTTGAATACCTTGATCGATTCTTCATGAAACATAATTCGTACAATACACGAATTACTTACAATATATCAATTTTGTCAATTTTCATGCCGTGAAATATATCCGAAAAATTTGAAAATATTTTCAATCTAAAATGGAATAAATTTTTGATGTGAATTCATTTTTTCGCAGCACAGATAAAATATTTTAATGGCAGCACTTGATTTTTCTTCACAAAATGAACATAGGATACTCATTGCAGAGGACTGTGCTTTTTAGTTTCTATTCACAATAGTCTGAAGCTTACGAAATAAAGTCAGGAAATCAAAATAAATTCATTTCTTAATGAAACAATATGAATATTCTGAATTCAGCATTATAATGCATGAAAACTGATTAAATTCATAATTATTTTACTCAGATGAAAACAACTTGAATAATATATCAATTTTGTCAATTTTCATGCCTTCAAATAAATTGAAAAAATTTGAAAATATTTTCAATTTGAAATGGAATAAATTTTTGAGGAAAATTCATTTTTTCGTAGCACAAATAAAATATTTTAATGGCAGCACTTGATTTTTCTTCACAAAATGAATACAGGATAGATATTGCAGAGGACTGTGCTTTTTAGTTTCTATTCACAATGATCTGAAGTGACCGAACTCTCATCGTACGAATAAAGTCAGGAAATCAAAATAAATTCATTTCTTAACGAAACAATATAAATATTCTGAATTCAGCATTATAATGCATGGAAACTGATTAAATTCATAATTATTTTACTCAGATGAAAACAAATTGAGTCTACAGTCCTAAAATTTCGCTGAAAACTAAGTTAATCACATTAATGATGAACACGGTCTAAAAGAAAATGTACTTCAAAGAACTGAACAAGTTAGAGATTCATGAATATTTTCTGAGATAAAGAAAGAATTACGTGATTTGAAGCATTCAATATAAATTAATTGAGCTATTTCCTATTGTTTAGAACAGTCTTATTTATATCTTCGAAACCAACCGAATCTTCCTTTAATTGGAAATACTATTCCATGTTTGATGATTTTTGAATTTGTTTGAAATGTAAATAACTTGCAAATTTTAACATTTTCAATCGAGCTATCTTATATTTCATGTTTGATGGTTTTTGAATTTGTTTGCGATGCAGAAAATTTTAACACTAATATATATATATATATATATATATATATATATATATATATATATATATATATATATATATATATATATATATATATATATATATATATCTATATATATATATATATATATATATAATTATATATATATATTTTTATATATATATAAATATATATTTATATTTATATAAATATATATATATTCATATATATATATATATATATATATATATATTATATATATATATATATATATATATATATATATATATATATTTATATATATATATATATATATATATATATATATATATTTATATATATATATATATATATATACATATATTAAAATCAAGATTTCAAAGAATCTGCTTGCAGTTGTAAAGGAGTATTCAACTCAAATTATCTTCAGACTTGCCTTACTTCAAATGGCGTGTAATTTGTTCAATGTTTCTCATTTCCAATCCATATTTATGATAAATAAAACGTTCACAGATTATTTCAGTAATATTTTGGCTACATTTATTACAATAAAGTATTTGCTAATTCTAGCTTCATAGTGATACTGGCATTTGTAGAGCAAACATACTTGTCCATATGTTAAACTTTTTAACAATTGTATAGTTTAAAAGCGGTTAAATTTCAGTCACTTACAACATGAAATTCATAAATAACGGCTTATTCCATAAAGTCATGATTATAGAATATATTTCCTGTAAATTAACGGTTATTGACTGATTACTTCGTGAGAATAGCTCTTAAGTAGGATGTGTCACAAATGCGAATCAATAACCCGCAATACGAAAATCCGAGGCTACCGAGTATACGTGAAAATTACTTTAGGTATTGTTCATAAGTGAATATTGAGGGCAGTTTCTTGATGTTAATTCATCAGGAATTAAATAAAAATATTTCGATTCAAGAGCTTTAAACGAAATTTCATAAATTTTGCCTTAGTCTAGGAGCTAATAGCAGTTGAATATGCGAAATTTCCTTTCGATATTTGTGCAATGGGTGTAGGAATATGAGAAAATTTATGTTTCCAGTAACACGGGAGAAGGATGATATTGTTGCACTATAAAACTTTCCAGAAATCGGCCGTAGACGTAGGAAACTGAGAATATTTTTAAATTGTTCAGATTTAAGTTCTTTATCATTTTACAACATCCGATATCCCAAAAACGCAAATGAAATTGGAAAGCAATTGCAAATCGCTCGATTTGTACAATTTCCCTGGGAAAGAAATGAGCTTTGTCGAAAAATTATAAATAAATAAATTAGTAGACAAGAAAAAAATTGTAGCGTTGTCGAGCTGATTGCTATTAATTACTAACTTTGACCGCGTTATTACGGAAGACGAAAAGTTTTTTAGGAAATTGTTATCAGAGTAAAATAATAGAGAAATAAATTTGAACAATTTTACACAAATTCTTACGATTTCTTACCCTCCTACCGCTTGACTGCACATTCTCAGATGGCAACATACATTTTCCCTTATTCCAGTACCCCTTGGACTATAATCAAAAAACTTCTTTTAGGGATAGTTCGGCCAGTCGTGTCCGAAAGAGCCCAGGTTTTAAAATTTGGTGTAAATTCCCCAAAATAAAAAGTTTTGAGATGATGAGCTAACGCTCTCTTCTCTATCCTTTAAATAAGGGTCCTGCTGTCTTTCACTCTGTGCAATCTGGTAATGGACGATATACTTCGATGCATTACAAACACTCGATATAGGTACAGTGAGTTTCGAAAAGTTTGCACGATATGGAAAACTTCTTTATTATCCATTTGTCAGAAAAGTTGAAATTAGTGCATTGCGGAAAACTTGGCTTCAAGATGTAAAACTTTTACATATCTGAACGGTGTACAGGGTAGAACAAAAAATAGAAATTTTGATAAGAGAAAACTACTATTATTTTCGACATTATTAAAAAATTTATTCGAAAAATTTCTTTAAATTTGAATACAATATTCAGGATTTGAAATCACAGTCACCTACACAACAAAACAAAAATTTTTTATGGTTCTAGCCTCAAAAAGAGTACTAGCATCTCAAATACTCTTTAGGTGCTACCCTCATATTACTATAGTAATACGTCAATTTTAAATTTAGTCCAATTTATTTGAACTAGTTCCCCGATGTTTGTTGTGAATGGTTTGAATTTTGACTCGTTTTTTGGTGCATATTTGATATGTGTGATTAATCATGCTTACAAATTCAATGATACAAATCTGTAAGTTCACGAACACTTTAATCATGTTACCTTAAAGGAATATTGTTTTGTTGCGTAGGTAACTGTGAATTCAAATCTGAATCCTGTTTTCAAATTTAAACAACTTTTCTAAATGAACTTTTTCATTAATTTCGAAAATAAGAGTAGTTTACTCTAGAACCAAATTTCAATTTTCTGTTCTCCTCTGTACACTGTTAAGAAATTTATAATTTTGACATCTCAAATCCAAGTTTTCTAAAATCCACCAAATTTTATCAAGAATAAAATTTTCTGACAAAAACTTTTTGAAGCACACTGTATAGTATTGATGTATTGTTAAACGCTTTGAATTATCGAATGAATCGATGTTTTTCATTGGGTATATACTTAGAACTGACGAACCTAATTGCCCTTTGTTATGAGTTGTAAAATATAACGTAATTTCTCCATGCATTTGCACAATTAATTTCTTTATATCGGAATTTAATCCATTCCGTGAATCTGAAAGTGAATTTATCGCTTCGAGCTAAGCAAAGTCCATTAAGAGGTTTTGGTGGAAAATTTCAATAAAATTTGATGAAAGATAAACAACGAAGAATAAGTACATGAGCTGATTTGATATATTTTTGAAAAAAAGAAACTAGCAAGAAAAAAGATTATCCAATTAATTTTCTGAACTAGTTGAAGATTGTGTTAAGTACAGTAAATCATAAGTGCCATTTGTTCGAAAAGCTCTCTAATATATAAACTCACCTGTAAATTTCCTAGGTAATTTTAACTAATGCCAATTAAGCACGAGATACGGCATACTTTCTCCAAATGTTGATAGGTAACGAGATACTAATTTCACACGCCCTCCAAATATTAAATAAACAACAAAATGGATTCAAAAGACTTTCTACACGATCATTTCCGTCTCCGTTTCAGTCAGTTCATCCGTTTTTATTAATTTCTTTTGATACGTTTCAGCTGTCACTTTTAGTCAATTCTGACATATTTTGATATAAATGTCACCGTGATTTTAAGTGGTGAGTTCTAGTCCATTTTGACATGATTCGATACAATTCTCACCCAAATGAATATTAACGTGATTTTACTGACCTGAAATAAAACAAAAAGGTAGGGCCATCCCGCCAATTCTCATCACAAAAGTTATCCCTGTCCCTTTTCGTTTCCCTATCAGTTTTTGCTTTTTGAATTATTTTTATATAATATAGCTATTTATGTAACAAGTTGCGAAATGAATGTATTTTAAGCACGGGACGCAAAATTGTCCAACGAAGCGATAGACGAGTTGGACAATGCGTCGAGTGCTTAAAACACTCTTTTCGCAACGAATTTCATACAAGATCTTTTGTGAAAGCGGAGAATTCGATTTTTTCATGAGTTTATTTGTGTTTTAAACATATTTAAAAGTGAGCTGGTAATCTGTTTCTAAGGCATTGTTTATGCATGTTTAATGTTAAGGTTCTGTCACTCTGAAACGTCGCGGTATTTCCTACAAAGTATTGTGAAAAAATAGTCAAAAAAAGAGTGATTATGACGAGTCTTTGGATATTGTACATAATTTTACCTTTAAGAATAATTATAAATAAATATTATCATTGTTTTTAACGTTTCATTATTACTTTCAGGCACTAGTGCCTAAAACTGTCACTTTTAGGTACTAGTGCCTAAAAGATTGTCATTTCAAAACTCTAATAAAGATCGAAAACTGTCATTTTCGAAACACTTTCACAACAAATCCATTTCCGTCTCCGTTTCAGTGGAACTGTCAGTTGATCCGGTGTGTAAAAAGCAAAAACTGATAGGAAATCTGAAATGGAGAGGTATAACTTTGGTTCATTTCCGTTCGCTGATATCACGTTGACGTTTATTTGTTATATTGTTTCATTATGAATATTAATTTTCACCAAGTATCGACCTCGTAATATCAAATTATCTCAAAATTAACTAGAACTGAAAACTGAACGAAACGTGTAAAAAAAAATTGACAAAATCGGATTAACTGACAGTTCGACTGAAACGGAAATGAGAACTGAAATGAACGTGTAAAAACCCTTTTAACGAGAGAAAGTAAATGAAATTTTGGTTTTGTTACAGGAAAAAAATATTTGGAGTACTTGACGGACTTCATTTCTGTGATTTGTCTCCTCAGTTAAGTCTCTAATTAGCCGCGTCCCCGAATATGTTCGCGTAAATGTTTCTTGTATTATTCAGAATTTTTTAATTTTCATAATTAATAATGGAAGTTTTTAAGTTCATCCATACGTAATTTTTCATTTTAAGTCATGTTATAACTATATTTATATACCCTCAAATCACCACATCGATGTAATACACATATCGATGCATTTTACGATATGTCATTCAAACATAAATATCGATCTTTTTTTAAATTAAATTTCTATATCTACTCTGAGCAAAACTTCAATAACATCTTATTTATTGTCAACTACATGACGATAGGAAAAAGTCGAAAATTGAAAATATTTTTTGAAACATTAATCCGGTACTGATCGAATGAGATCATTTATTGATAGTTAACCTAAAACGCAGTAAAATTAAATACGCAGTTACTTACAAATTGAAACTTTAATATTACGTTTGAATGAAATCTCTAATCAACAAGTTTTTGAAGAATATCTTCTTTTTCATGCGTGCAGGATAGACCAGTTTTAAGTGAGAAATGCTGGCTCCATAACCGTTCATTTTCGAAAAAACGTTACTTATACTATATCCAGAAAAAGTTGATAATTGAAAAAACTTTACATTTTATAATGTGGTTAATGACTCATTAGTGAAATTGTATGAAAATAAATAAGAATAATTCTGAATCGCAGTGAAATTAAATACGTAGTTACTTATTGTTTGAAACAGGAGAAATGTAATATTTCAGATGTAAGTTGAATAAAAACTATTAAAATTGGTTCAGGCTTTCGCAGCCAGTTGATGAGCTAATGTTGTCCTAGTTCGGGTTTAAGGGCCGTCGCCGGTTGGAATTTCTTCCTAACCTTTCGCTAGCCATGTAGTGTACATACAGAATCGGAGATGGAACGACCTCTGAAGAAGCTCGACACTCTTCCTAGCGAAACGTTAGGAAAAAATTCCAACAGCTCGAAGACAGCCCTTAAACCGGAACCAGGATGACACTAGTTCAAAAACTATACAATCAACAAAAGTATATGAAATGTCTTCTTGTTTCCCGCATAAAATCAGAACACTTAAATAGAAGGATTAATAATTATTTTTTTTTTAAGGCAAAACGATCTATATACTTTTTCGCAAAAAACATACTTGGTTCAACCCCATATACCTAAACAATAGATTCTAATAAAATATCTTTTTATTGTTATAGATTCATGTGTGATTTTTCTTAAGCTATTCATTTGAATTTTTCATAAAATTGAAGATAGATGAAAAGTGAGTTAAAATTTGGTAGTATTTGAAGATAGAAATGTTTACTTTTGAATGTTCTAAGTTGAGCAATAGATTCATATTTGATTTGGAAATATACATGATCGTCCTCACAAATAACTGTTCATAGAAATTTCTCTTTTATGCAAAAATTCCTAGACTACATATAATTAGAACAAAAGTATAATAAATGAGGTCCCCAGTGCTGAAAATATAAAATACTATTGTTTCAGATAAATATTCAAAAAGTTAGTTGATATTATATTATCTTGTCAGTTATAATGATATCGAAAAAAATTTTTCAATAAAAAAGTTGTTTTCATTTTCTACTGCGAACTATTGGAAACTGATGTTTCTGTTGTGATTTGTTTTTGATTCTGTTAATTCAAATGATGATTATGAAATTGATTAATATAATTAAATTTTGTCAAAGAATATACACTGATAAATAATTTTTTTTACCAAAGTGAAGCAGCAACTATGCTGATTTAAAAATATGGAATGAGAACAATGATATGTAAAAATGTTTTCCATCAAATGGAACCCATTAAACTCCTCCATTGATACAAATATTTCGAAAATTCATTCAATTTTTGCATTCCATTTTCTTATGCTAAATCGAGAAATTATTGTACTTCATGAACATATCTCAACATTTTCACTCTGACACAAATCCTAGGTTTGAAATGAATTTTTGATAATTCCTTTTGCAGTTTTTAGCATATACATATCTACTTCGTCTAACTACGTAAATATAAATATTTTCATTAAACTTTGATCATAACAACGAAAAAAAGAATTCCTACTGACAAAATATTTTGCGCTGTGGGACTTCCAGAATAAAAATATATAAAGAAAAATACTTCTTCTGTATAACAAAATAGTTCTTACAATTTTCATTTGCAAAAGCGATTAAAAAATTCTGGAACAGGATGTACCTATACAAGTCTTCAACCAGAGTAACATTTTTCATAATATTAAATTTGTTGATTCGTACTTAATAATAGGTAATAGATATTTCTTATTCTACGCTAATTTTTCAAAAGGGGTAAGTCATATTTCATTAGGCATCTAGTGAATTGAACTATTGCATTATCGCATAGGTAACTGATCAAAACTATCCTAAACCTACGTCTAAGATCATCATGACGAGAAATCCCAAAACAGCTCCCCACGTGGCCAGCTTTCCATTTCCACTGAAACAAAAATGAAGATGTAACTCACATTATTAAACAAAATTGGAGTAAATCATAGGTACATAGGGTGGTATACACCAATAATAAACGCGTGCGCAGCAGAGCTCCGTGACTAAGGTCGTATTTTTCGCGCGAAATGCGATTCGAACGAAATAAATTATACTTTGAAAAACCACGCTTAAATATCAAACCGAAATAAAACTTAGTAAATAATCTATTTAATTGTAAAACACAAATTATGCACTTAAAGAACCACACTTCAATAGCAAGCCATAATAACAATAAGAAAATAATTAATTTCATTAAAAAAAATTAAGTGCCGCGAGATACGATTCGAACGGACAAGTCGAAAAGGGCAGCGCGGATGACAAAAAAAAGTTGAAACCTTCAAAAGAACGTATATTATCATGAACTCAATCTACGTACCAAATTCAAAGCCTTCAACTCAATCCAGAAACCTTGGAGTTCAGTAAATTTCAAAAGCCACGGAAAAACAATATTTACTCAAATAGCGCGGCAGTTTTAATAGTTTAGTTCTGCCTCGAAGACAGTCACAGATACCAAATTTCAGCTCATTTGAAAACCCGAAAAATATATATATATATATATCATTATATATATATATATATATATATATATATATATATATATATATATATATATATATATATATATATATATATATATATAAGTAAGAATTATTCGTGTTAAACGAAAAACACGCCCGTGGTTATAAAATTAAGTGAACTAGGACATTTATTCGAAACTAATCAAACGAACCTCCTAGCGGAGCTGGTTATAAGAGTTCACGAAGCATCGAAATATCAACATCTACCCTAGACGGTAATTGTTAGAACAATTAGTTTCGAATAAATGTCCTAGTTCACTTAATTTTATAACCACGGGCGTGTTTTCCGTTCAACACGAATAATTCTTACTTATATTCATTTGCCATTGTGATAAAATTCGGAGCGACTTCTGCTTGTGGTGTGTAATGTTGAATCACATCGAATTGATGAGTCAACTTTACTCTTGCTTAGCAAATATAGTAGCCACCTTCGGGTGTTCCGGACATACTAGTTCTCGTTGCCGAAATGTTATCGTCTGTCTGAAAGATGTGGTTCAATTGTTTCCGACTGGTGGCGCTGTGTCATATTTATATGTCATGGAGTTACTAGAAGAAATATGTATGACCGTTTGAAATGTTGGTTTGGTTATCACTCTCGGTGGATGGATGATACTGATGAGCCCCAATAAGGGCCAAACAGTCTGTCTATCAATTTCCATCGATTGTGATAAACAAATTAACATTTCTAACAATTACCGTCTAGGGTAGATGTTGATATTTCGATGCTTCGTGAACTCTTATAACCAGCTCCGCTAGGAGGTTTGTTTGATTAGTTTCGAATAAATGTCCTAGTTCACTCAAAATTATATATATATATATATATATATATATATAGGTATATATAGGTATATATAGGTATATATAGGTATATATATATATATATATACCTATATATACCTATATATATATATATATATATATAATATATATATATATATATATATATATATATATAGGTATATATAGGTATATATAGGTATATATAGGTATATATATATATATATATACCTATATATTATATATATATATATATATATATATATATAGATATATATATATATATATATATATATTTATTCGAATTGTTGTTGCCTGTGATCTATTTTTAATCTCTTGATAATTATTAGCAAATAAACAATAACAAAGAAATTAGTTGCGGGAAAATATTAAATATTTACTCGTTCTTAGATCTCGCGGATAGCATTAATCGCCTCCGTGGCAAAGTTTGACCAAATCTCCCATACCGGAGAGTTCAAACAATAAACCACAATTGTGTGATTATCTTCCGTATCAGAGGTTTTTGTTTGTTGTACTATTTTCATCTTCAAATTTTCAATCCAATGCTTGGCTACGCCGTTCTGATGAGGACCAAAGAGTCCGAAACACGTGTCAACGGCTGCTTCCATATAAGCGTGCTATACCGATAATTCTACTCCACTTCTTTAATGTTTTCCCATGACTAATTTCTTTGTTGTTAGATAAATAGTACCCTATTATTATTATTTTCAAACATTACGTAGGTAAGGGTTTCTTTGGTTTCCCTTACCATCTAATGATAACAATTTTGAATATTAATATTAGACTGAATAGCATATACAAAGCAACCCTGTCTATTCAATTTTTTCAAATCAATAAATGTCAAAGAAATTTCAATTACGAATATCGTAGTGAAACGTCAACTTTTTAATAAAATCGAGTTTTTTAAGATTCAACCAGCCTGTTATTGCTAATAATTATCAAGAGATTATATATATATATATATATATATATATATATATATATATATATATATATATATATATATATATATATATATATATATATATATATATATATATATATATATATATGATATTTATACATATATATATACATTTTGATCTCCAGCTGAAATTTGGTATTTGGGTTTGATTCTGAGGCAAAACGAAACTGCAGCTGTGTGCTACGATGAATGAAAATTAACACTGTATTGTAATTAAAAACGTATTTTTAATTTAACTTTAATTAGAGCGAAAACAAAAAAAATCTATTTTTTCAAAAACCCAATTGTTTTCTTTCAACGCCGCTATGTTTATGTTGAAACGTCAAGCATTTTTGAGGATTTTCGAGCATTGCGCATCTATACAGTTCCTCTAAATTTGGTTGAAAGACTGAAAATTATTGTGAGTGACATCGGTTGATGTTAGGAAGGTTACTGTTTTCAAACCCTCCAAATTGACGTGGGGCGTTGAGAATTCGTTTGTAAAAAAACAAAAATGATGGAAAAATAAGACATTTAATGCTCCTCTTAGTAACTATGAGGTGATAATGAGGATTCTATGTGATTACCAACTGGCTCGATGGAAGGGACACTACGAAATATGAGCTCGTTGAAGAACGAAATAGACTGTTTAGTGTTGCCATCGTGTGTGGCACGGGTGTCGAATTTTCTAAAATTCTACCTTGAAGGATGAATGGAAATTCCATGTCGTTGACACAATCTCCATTGGAAATTTGATTGCATTAATCTTCGATTTTTCCAATGAATTTCCAACATATTATTTTTATCATAGACGAAATCACAACATTCTATATGTAAATATATATATATATATATATATATATATATATATATATACATAGAAAATCATATAAAATGAAATAATTGAAAGAAATAACTTGTAAGGAATGAAAACCACTTTAATCGAAATGTTGAAACTCAAATAACATTTTCTTAACTTGATTTCTTATAAATTATACCAAAACGGCAAATTAAAATTTCCCAATCAAGGTACAGGAAATTCAATCCGCTATAACTTACTTAATATGATATATTTATCGCACTTCCAAGAAGTCGTTCGAAAAATAATACCATTGTTGAATAAATATGTTAAATATGCAACTCAATGAGTCGTTTTCCAGAAAACCTTGGAATAGTTTTGCGTTCACAATTTGATTTTCATTGGAATCTCACTTATGATTATTCGCAGATTTTATGAATCATTACCACTTGTGAGTTTATTATGTATTGTACGTAAAGAACTGTGTAGGTTTCTTCAACATAGACGATAGAGCAATTCTCTACATCTACAATGACAGTTCGGACTTCAACATGGAAATATGCATCATGCCAAAATAGTCGAATGATTTTTATATTTTGTCGTCATTGCTGAATTTATGCAACATGAGGCAATGTGAGACAAGGCGATCTATTTATTTGAAACACTAGCGGCCCGCCCCGGCCTCGCAAGGGTATTTAACACTAGAATACTACAGTGTTTTTATCATACGGTATTACTATCGCTCGTCAAATTTAAGACTGTTAAAAAAAACAACATTTCCAAAAAAAGTAATATTAAATGTTTTATATTTATTATCTTACAATGAACATACAAATATTCTGCATTATATAAATGAAAAAGAAAAATTGTTTCAATATTCTATATTTATATCATTTATTTGATCTATGTTCTGCAAATATGAGTCATTTGCATTTATTGCAGTAAATGGTGGTCATTCTTCTTTTCTTTGATGGACAAATAGCCAATAGCGTATATGGTGCTTTTTCCTTTAGTATGTATATTTTCATTTATACTTGATGCAGCCTGTAGTTCTAAAATAAAATACTACCGTGTCGTAAATTTGACGACTGATCTTCCAACTATCTAGAAAATATTCAATATAAAAAGTTGACACGTTGCCATTGGCACCTAGATACCAACTGATGAAAAATCACAGGCGCACTATAGCTGCTAACAATAATAATCTCGAAGTTATATGATTAAATTAGTTCGACCGTCGTAATTTTGACGATCCATAGTATTCTAGGGTTAATAAATAATTTAAAATAATAATACACACACATAAACCCTTCTATTTGACCATTGCGTAGGGAGCCGACCCCGCAAGTGAGCACTTCATTGCATAAGGTGCTGCCTAGCTAGCCGAGCAGGGTGAGCGGCTGCCACGCAACTTTTTTCTAATACTTACATTTAAAAATAAAAAAAACACTAATTGTGGCATAACCATAATAGTTAGACATATGCTGTAGCGACACTTTGTAAAAAATGATATGTTCTGCAAAATCGTAGTACGTTATTTTATTCTATCATCAATAGTTTTCGAAGCGCACGCGATGTAAAGAATATTTTTGGTATTTGCCTTCACCTGGATCCCCAATTTTTTTAAAAATATAATATAGCCTACATCACCTGAGGAAAGTGTAGCTTCCCAACAATGAAATAATTTTTCAATCAGTTCAGTAGTTTCGGAGCCTATTCAATGCAAACAAACAAACAAACAACCAAATATTTCTTTTCTATAATATTAGTATAGAATAAAGTATAAAATGAAAAAAACACTTGGCTTATGTTTCACAATATAAAAAATATTTAGATACTGTATTTAGCAGTAACGAAAAGTCATTATCAAGACAAGTCTTGATAATGAGTTCATAACTCGAAACATGTCGACTTTTCGTTACTGCTAAATACAGTATCAAAATATTTTTTATATTGTGAAACATAAGCCAAGTGTTTTTTTTTATTTTAAAGTTTATACTTTATTCTTTATGATGTTTCACCAAGTGATGTGCGAGAATTCAATCTCAGTTAATATTAGTATAGGTCCACATAGAGTAACGGAATTAAGTTGTTTAATGATTTGCCAACAGCTTTAAAATATTGTGAATGCTTTAATGAATTCAAAACAATTGAATGGATTAATTTAAGTGGATGAAAATTGTATGACTAATGTAATAGTTTTTGGACCAAATAAACGGATATTATTATTATTATTATTATTATGTTACAAACATTACAACAACGAAATTACCGCAACGTATTAGGGTTATGAGAATATCACAAAAGAAGAAAAAGTGTTTCCAAGTATTCTCGTGTGTTGAACAGATCAAAATATTAAATGTGTGTGTATAAAAATCTCCTTGACTATGTTTCATGAACCTTTCGAGTTTTCGGTTCTCAAGCAACATGAATGCTGTATGAGATATAAATTATCATTTATATGTAACTGAAACGTGTCTCCATATTCATAACTAGGTACAATAGAACATTTTCGATGCAGAATTTAACTGACCACAAAACTCAATAACGTTTGACGTTTTACATCGTTATAATGTACTGATCGAAAAATCTATACAGGGCGTCACAGATGAATCTCTCACCTGAATATTTCGTTCCAAAAACAAGTCGATTTTTAATTTGAGGGTTGATAGTTTCGTTCTGCCTCGAAAATAACGCTAGATTTTGTTTTGATGGGAGCCGCTAAACCGGGGAATATATATTTATTTTGATAATTATTAGCAATAACAGGCTTGTTGAATCTTAAAAAACTCGATTTTATTAAAAAGTTGACGTTTCACTAAAAATAGAATTCACAAACTTTACAATACATTAGAAACATAAAAAGAAGAAAATATTAACAAAAAATATATTCCACTTCCATATATTCCTCATTTAAGTAATAAAATTTCACAAATTTTAAATCCACACGATATTAAAGTAGCCCACACCGCACAAAATCAAATTAAACTAATATATTCTAAATTAAAAAGTAAAACACCTCTTCTGCAAAAATCTCATGTTGTTTATAGTATACCCTGTAATAATTGTAATAAATCATATATAGGACAAACTTTTCAAAATTTAGGAGAAAGATTAAAAGCACACAAATATACCAGAACACAAACCACAGCACTAATAAAACATAAAAACAATGAGAATCATACTTTCAACTTTAATAGCACAACAATTTTAGAAATAGAAAAAGTTCAAAAACGCAGAGAAATTTTAGAAATGGTACATATTCAAAAAAATTTAAATAAAGTCGTAAATGATAGAACAGATATCAAACATTTGAGTTCAATATACGCAGATTTAATTCTTTAATTTTTCTAAGAAACAACAAAAATCAAAATAAATTAATTCAACAAACAAACTCTAACCATATCAACTCATCTTCTTAGAAAAAATCTAAAGATCTAGAATTTTCAATTTTTCTAGAAAGAAAGTATAGTTTAGAACATGTGATCTCCAAAATTACAAGTAATGTCTTTTTAAAGACAACAATCAAATATTTTAAACCTATTTTGTACATTACGTGGGTGAAGGTTTCTGTGGTTCCCTTCCCATCTAATATCAACAGACCTGTCTGTTGATATTGGACTAAATAGCACGTAATTAATAACTGAAGACGGCCACAGCCGCAATGAGAAATTTTTGAAAAAAAGATAAATAGTACCCTATTCTTTGACTCTTCAAAATCAAAATAATTTGAACCTATTTCGAACATTACGTGGGTAAAGGTTTCTGTGGTTTCCCCTACCATCTAATAATAACAGATTTGAATGTTAATATTGGACTGAATAGCACGTAATAAATAACAAAGAACGGCCACAGCCGGAAAATTTTAGTGAAACAGAGTAGTCTGTTTCTATTCAAATTTCTTCAAATCAATAAATGTCAAAGAAATTTCAATTTTTTCAAAAGTTTTGATAAAGCCACGAATGTCGTGGCGAAACGTCAACTTTTTAATAAAATCGAGTTTTTTAAGATTCAACAAGC
>JARQZK010001465.1:237500-325000 GCA_030704885.1 Cynegetis impunctata | reverse complement strand
GACAAAAAGTATTTTTTCAATGGAATGCCTTATATATTTTTGCCTAAAATAAAAAAGACTTTTTTCCAAATATACCAAACAATTTGATATTTGGTTCAAATGTTTTTAAGATATTTGAGTTCAAATGAGCATTGACTTTATTTCGAATTTATATACGGTGCCTTGATTACTGCATTGAATGCAACAACTTTTGGAACAGTGTGCCATGAAAATAAAAGAAACGAAGAATGTTTTTAAACTGACTTTGATATTTAAATAACTGTTAGTGGAACAAAATTTATATCTTGTAATAATTTCTTATTTTACAATGGTGTATTCTGTGACAGAAAAATGGAATATTATTTGTTCATTTGTATCCCGAAGATCCGATTACCACAAGATGGACAATCAAAACCTTTTACACCAAATTTAGAATAACGCTAAATTTGCAAAGAAAAAAAAGGCAACTAAATTTTTCATTATTCATCATTATGATGTTTAGCATATACTCATATAGCCAGGATAATTGATGATTTTCAATTATCAAATGATTTTTTTTGTTCAAGTAAGTCATTGTACCGTCCCAAATCGCAATGAATAATAATACCTATGAAAATGATGAATTAGTGACTTTTTTCGAAACCCGATTGGTAGATTATCAATTTTTGGAGGCGAACCCCAAAAATTGGTAATGGAGGAAATTGACAATCCGATTTCAAATTTTTTATTAAAATTTCTATCTCGAGCTACGGGGGTTTTTCGAAAAATCGCTCAAAACTATTTGATCGAATATCTCAAAAAGTATAATTTTTACAAAAAATTTGTAGGGAAAAAATTTTTTGCATTTCAAACGTTCTTCAAGCTGGTATTTTTTAAGAAAATTTGGTTCGTCTACTTTGCGAGGTATCACATTCAACTTTTTTTTTAAATATGGACCTGCATTTTTCATTCCAAATTAAAAAAAAACTTTTTTTTCTGATTTCAACGATGTATCACATGTCCATATTCGTTTTTATTCAAATGGTAAAAAACTAGTATTTAACTTTTTTGGCACTTTTTCCATTTTATCATAGGTTTAATCATAGAGCAAAGAGAAACAATTGCTTATAAAAGCCTGTGATCCGTAATACATGTGTCGTGTCAAAGTAAGTTTAAACCAACATGGTAGCGTTTTCCAATGGTGAAAAATTAGATTATTTTTTTGTTTTGCAAAAGCATTTCGAAGTGTTGAAAGAGCCCTTCAAATGTATCAAAATTCATACCCCGAAAGGCGCTTACCGAATAGAATAAATTATACAAGGTTAGAGCGAAATTTGCCACTATAAGGATCATTTAATGATCCTTTAGAATGGGGAACAACTGTAACGGTAGAGAATGGGAAAGATGAAGCAAATGCATTAGGTATGTATCATCCACTTTGAATTTTGGCAAAAGTAATTTTAAAAAATAAGGAAGTTTTAAGGTTTATTATATAACTTGGATTTAATTAAATGGTAAAAAGTTTGAATGTTTAAAAACTTAATAAACAGTTTCTTTCATTACACGCTGCAACAGTCTGTTTATGTTATTAAAATAGGCAATTGTTTTAGTGGTAGTCGAAGCCACCTCTGAAGTTCTCATTCTTTTTAAAACTCAATACAACTTGAATTTTGTCTTTTTATCATTAAAACGCAAACAAATATGAACAAGTGATACATCGTTAAAGTGAGAAAAAAAAGTATTTTCGAGAAATGGAATAAAAAATACAGGTCCGTATTTAAAAAAAGTGAGTTGATGGTAATATCTCGAAAACTAGACGAACCAAATTTCCTTGAAAAATATCAAAACGAAGAACTTCTAAAATGCATAAATTTTTCTTTCCACTAATTTTTTGTAAAAATTATACCTTTTGAGATATTCAATCAAATAATTCTGAGCAATTTTTCGAAAAACCCCCGTAGCTCGAGATAGAATTATTTTTCAAATATGAAACTACATTTTCAATGTCTCCAAAAACTGCATATATTGTCTAATTTGACCAATCTTGTAGTTCTTATAATTACCGAGATAGCAATAGTGGCCCATGGCAATTAGGACATCCTGTATATATATATATATATATATATATATATATATATATATATATATATATATATATATATATATATATATATATGGGTGTATCAGAACAGCAGTGGTCCAAGTCCATTTTACAAAGTTTTGTTAAATTAAGATTTTTGCGTTTGTGTTTATAGGTAATTACTTGTTATTTATTTCCAATTGGATTCATTAGATTCATTTTGGTGATATATTAAATTTTATTTCTCTTATACTTCAAGAATGATAAATTCAAAAACACCTAACTAATCAATCAATTAAGAAAAAAAAATGGACTTAGATAAGTGTTGCACTGAACGAATTCATATTAAGGTGTATTGTTTAATCCAAGTCACAAGAATAAAACTGAATTTAGCTAAAAGATTTTATGTTATTTACTTCACTTGCTCTTAAAACATTTTCTTGCAATTTCTCAGAAAATAAATTTGAATTGTAGAGTTACAAATTCATATTTGTGTTTATTAGGATTGCACAGATGTTTTTAGATTGAAACAAGTAAGTAAAATAAAATTTATATCAAAACAAAATTCTAACATGAATGTTAAGAAAACTAGCTACTCTATTCGTCGAATTGGTATCCGTTGTTGAACCCTTCATCACTCAACAACTGATTACTCTGATTCTGACCATCTTGGAAGAATGTTCTTGTATTAATTTTAACAAAAAGATTTTTATGAAATTTATGAGAAATAGGTGGTATAAAAGGTAGAAGCGATTTTTTATCGTTCTTCTTTACTAAAGTTATGGCTCGTCGTTGCATGTACAGAGGCTCACGATTTACCACTGCTAAAGATGTGAATTTCTTTCCAACGCACTTCTTCATTAAATCTCTCGAAAGTCCATAACATTTGAGACATTCTCTCTAAATTATAAGAAAAATGGTTGTCCATGTTTGAATTTGATGACTTGAATCTTCAGTTAATTAACTGAATTTTTAGTCACATAGTCACATCCACTAATTGAAGCAATACGTGTCCTGACAGGAAAAATAGGACTTGAGTCACCTTTGCTCTGAACAATTTCATTTTTAATTCACAGCAATACCAATCTAGTGGTATTTTAAAGGCAACTATTGAAAAGTGGACTTGGATCTTTGTTGCTCTGAAAAGGAACCGTATTGGGGGTACTGAATCGAGAATAAAACATAAAATCAAAATTTTGGACTTGAACCACTGTTGTTCTGATGCACCCATATATATATATATATATATATATATATATATATATATATTTATATATAAATATATATATATATATATATATATATATATATATATATATATATATATATACATATATATATATATATATATATATATATACATATATATATATACATATATATATATATATATATATATAGATATATTAATATATATAAATATATATATATATATATATATACAGTATTTCTTAATTGACATAGGCAACTAATTGCTATCACAGTAATTATAAGAACTACAAGATTGGTCAAATTATACAAAATATACAGTTTTTGGAGACATTGAAAATGTAGTTTCATATTTGAAAAATAATTCTATCTCGAGCTACGGAAGTTTTTCGAAAAAAAAAATATATATGTATATATATATATATATATATATATATATATATATATATATATAAATATATATATATATATACAGTCAAACTCGTTTATAACGAACACGGCATATAACGAAAGCTCGGTTATAACGAACAAATTCAAAATCCCGGCGAAAAACCCTATGTTATTACATATAACTCTGCCTGGTTATAACGAACTCGCATATAGCGAACGCTCGGATATAGCGATCTATTTTTCCACCAAATTTTGAAATATATCATCGGCTATAACGAACTATCGAAGATCTTTCGTCAGTTTGTTCCTAACCCTCGTCGTGTTCGAGTCCGAGCTACCGCTACGTTAGTATACGATTAATAGTGATTGAGTGTTGAGTGAGGGTATGCCTTCCAGGCTTTGATTCTTTACGATGACGGAACCAAATTCGGTGTTAGAAAGCAAAGCAATCAATTTATGTCAAAAAATCGATATAATCAATAAACTCCAAAATGGGGTAGCAATTGCTGCAATCTGTATGTTATAAATTGTCAAAGTCGACTGTCGCGACGATTTGGGCCAACGGAGAAAAATATGACAAAGTTCACGCACCTTCAATAACAAAACCACGAGGATCGTCCAATCTAGATATCGATCAGGCTGTGCTAAAATGGTTTTCTTTTAAAAGAAGTCAAAAAATTCCTATTTCTGGATGACATGGAAGAAGAAAATCAAAATGAGTTTTCATCGGAACCTTTAGCTTTGGATGCTTTAAATTCGCTTGACATCGTGAATAAGTTTGTACGCTGTAATAATATGGATAAAAATTGTGATCAAGCAGTAGGATAACTTCAAACTGAAATTCGAAAATCTATTTTAGTATCATGTGAAAATAAATCTAATATTACTGATTTTTTCCACATACTACTTAAGTGATGTTCTTAAAAGAAAATTTCTAGCTTTTTTAGTTTAAAATGTGTTAGTATGTTTTTATATCTTTACGAGATATTAGGTACATACATACTATTTGTAATAATATGTATGTACAGATACATATATAAAATACCTAATAATAATAAATACTCTTATTTGTGTTTATTTATAAATAAAATGTTTTAGGAGATGCTTTAAGTAAAACATAATGTTTATTTTGAAATAAAATTCACAACTCGTTTATAACGGCCATTCGCTTATAGAGAACACTTCCTAGTTCCCCTTGAGGGTTCGTTATATCCAAGTTTCACTGTATATATATATATATATATATATATATATATATATATATATATATATATATATATATATATATATATATATATATATATATATATATATATATATATATATTCCCAGGATATCTCAGAGCAAATCAATATAATGTTGAAACTAGGCGGAAAAAAAGTTTATAATGATTTACTCGCAGTTTCAACAGGAATAAGTGGAATATATTCTTTTCGGCTTCGTGGTTTTTTATTTTTCTCTTATTTCATCATATCAACATAGTTGAAAATTTCTCACGGATGGAAGTTACATAACCAGCTCCATTAATAGTTCGTCTAATGATTTTTAGGTTGATAAGTATATTTTACTGTATTTCACATATTTGTGCATCGTGTGTGAATTATCGCTAGAGCACATCCGCGTCTTTTTCCCATGAATATGTCAGGAGTTGTGTGAGAAATATTGGTTCCTTCCGATGACGTTGTAATTTTAATGACCTTTGTATTGCCCACGTGAATTTTTCTTGAGAATAAAACGAGTTGAATTGAGAATAATATATTTAATTCGTTAGTTTCAATTCAATTTTTTCATTTGATGGTGAAAATTAAGTCTTTAATTATTAATTGATGAGGCAAAATGAAAATTATTATTCATAATTGTTACAATATCGATAACAAATTTTCACGTGTATTTGTTAAAAATGCAAGAAGTTTTTGGAACGAAGTTCCTTACGGCAGGCTTGGAGGAGATAGGGATTTCGCTGCCAAACTGAAAAATATGCGAGACTAAAAGTGTGACGGGAGTAGACTGACGAAAGTAGACTGACTGACGAAAGTCACGCTTTTAGTTAACAAGCGAATATTGTATACCTTTCTCTTTCTCCCTCTTTCTTTCCTTCTCTCATCCCTTCTCTTTCTGATCCCACTCCGCCACGTCAATCGCCAATGCATTATATGTACTCATTAATTCATGTACAGAGTGGTCCAAATTGGACACTTTTCATAGGAAACACCAATTTCTAGAGGAGTTAGAGAAAAACTAGCCTACATGCTACGAGGTCGATTTTTGTGAAAAAATGAATGCCGAAAACCGCACATTGATATCTCGACTTGTTCGAAAGATACAAGGTACTTTTCAATTTTGTGCATTTCTGACCCAACCCCGTAATTTGTTAATTTTTGTATATTTCTTATTTCTGTGAAAACATTCTTCAGGCACTTTTTTGAGAGGAATTCAATGGTGTTCCTAGTTTTTCATCAAAAAATATGGTTTGGAAGCTATGACATAAACTTGTATTTTTTCTAATGGACCACCCTGTAGTTTTTTACATAATCGTGTTTGAAATAAAATTCTCGTTTCAAATATATATATAATAGTTGCTACTTTTCTTTGAAAACATTCAATTTGTGGCTGTTTTCGAATTATGTTAGATGAATTTTCAAAATCTGGGTAGCCATGCCTAAATACGAAACAATATAGTTCTACATAACAGCTGTTAAAAAGAATAATTACTGCCTATTTTGTAATAATTCATTAATTTAATCAAAAGATAGAATAACAAGTACAACAATATTTTTAAACTATTTACAACATGTGTTCGAATTGAGCACCATTTAAATCAAAACATGACTTCGCTTCCTAACATTATTGACAGCATTTATCAATTCTATCGCTGGTATTGAACGAAAGGCATGTCGCACTGCTGCTTCCAACGCTTCTCGGGAATCAGGATGGCGTTTATATGTGAAATCCTTTATTCTTCCCCAGAGGTAAAAATCTGGAGGTGTAAGATCGGGGGATCTTGCCGCCCAATGAACAGGACCCCGGTTGCCAAGCCAATTATTGTCCGTAAATATTTCGTTTAAATACGCCGTTATGATGTGTGCGTTATGACACGGTGCCTTGTCTTGTTGGAAGTATTCTCCAATTTGTTGTAATGGCAAATCATCCATTATTGGTTCAGCAAATTCCCGCAATATTTCCAAATATCCCGCTGCTGTAAGGTTACCTTCAAAGATATAGGGACCGATAAACCTTCCTCTAAAACTACCGACCCAAACACTGAAACTGTATCGGCCTTGATTTTGTGTCTCCACTATAATATGTGGAAGTCCTATTGTAGAAAGAGTTGCTAACGCATGCTTCATCAGTCCATATGATGTTCTGTCCAAAGTTTTGATACGGTTTGAATTTATACTTATTTAGAATTCGCATTTCTTCTAACTCTATCTCTATTACTTACTGGCTTCGTGAACTTTTGTCCTTGGTTTTGAAAAAGAACCGTAATTAACTAGGTTTTGCTGCAATCTAGTGAACATAATATCCCGAAACGGTTGTCTCCTTTCAGGATATCGGTCAAAGTAAAGATTAATGGCAGCCTGAGCATCTTCATGTGATTACACTTTAACATATCATATTTTTCGTAATTATCATACATTTTGAATTAACATGCAGATAAATATTCTAGTAAGTTCAAAACTCAGTTCAAAGAAGCACACTAAACTTGTGAAGCAAACTGCATTTAATAATAATTGTTTGACAGTACGCATAGACTGCAGTTGCTAAGGTAATTTGTTTCATATTCAGGCATGGCAATCCAGATTTTGAAAATATACCTAAAATAATTCGAAAACTGCCACAAAATGAATGTTTTCAAAGAAAAGTAGCAACTATTATATATATTTGAAACGAGAATTTTATTTCAAACACGAATATGTAAAAAAATACAGGGTGGTCCATAAGAAAAAACACAAGTTTATGTCATAGCTTCTAAACCATATTTTTTGATGAATAACTAGGAACACCACTGGATTCCTTTCAAAAAAGTGCCTGAAGAATGTTTTCACAGAAATAAGAAATATACAAAAATAAACAAGTTACGGGGTTAGGTCAGAAATGCACAAATTTGAAAAACACCTTGTATCTTTCGAACAAGTCGAGATATGAATGTGCGGTTTTCGGCATTCATTTTCTCACAAAAATCGACCATGTAGGCTAGTTTTTCTCTAACTCCTCTAGAAATTGGTGTTTCCTATCAAAAGTGTCCAATTTGGACCACTCTGTACAAGCAACTCTAAAACGTCAGATGTGAAACATGGAAATAATTTTGTATACGTTATATGCATGAAAGAACAGATTACGATAGGAATCAGATATGGCATAATGAAAAGATAAAGCTTTACAAATTTCTTCCATAAAATAATGACTACGTATTGTAGGTTTATATTCGATTATTTAGCGCAGCGATACTTTATCCTCTCGTTATATACACTCTTGCGTCTAACTTTTACATTACGTTGACGACCGAGTGGTGTAAGTACTGAACTCTGGTGTGCCGTATTTCTGGGTTCGAATCCCAGAGGTTACTCCTGGCTTTTAAAATTTTTTTATTTACAAACTGGTAAGAGCTCTTAGTCCCACATTTCTATATTAATTATTTCAACTTGGATAAGTATAAGTTATCACTTCTGTCGTGCGTCCCGACACGCACATGTTTCGTTTTCGTATATTGTGGTCTTTCTATAATTATCCGAAGAAATTTCGTTCCTACCTGGTGTTCCATGACACCGTTTTTCTTGTTCACTTTATGTGATATAGTCCAAGAGCTGGTGACACATTTAGACCACGGATTTGACACAACTAGCTATGTAACTCAAAAGAACCGTTTATGATAGTTACGTGTGGAATGGTTAGTTTGTTTAACTTGTACAGGTGAGACAGGTACTGCGCAGCGTAAAAGTCAGGTAAAATAATATCGACCCAGCATGAAATAACTCAAATTGTAATTTATTGTCAATAATAAACGTTATATAACATCAGCAGATCATTTGAATAGGGTGACACGGAACCAGACCACCCCAAAGATATTTTTTAAACGTATAAAAAAATAATTTTGACCCACGTTGAAAATTGTAAATCACATTTTTTAATAATTACCAAAATATACCAAAAAGCCAGATCATTTGGTGGTGTGAGAAACTGCCACACACGCTAAAAATATTCCTCTCATTGACTTAGACTTAGAGCGTCACGTGTTTGGACCAGATTACTAATATTTATTATAATAAATAAATTTTATAACTTAATAAATTGGTAAGTAATAAGAATTTTACACGTAAAATTTTTTAACTTATTTAACAGTTGGGATTATTTTGATTTTCTTTGTGAATTTTCACGACAATGTAGGTAATTATTAAAATGTATTTTCGATTTTTTCAACTATAGTGGTATTATTCTTAGTCTAAAAATATAATGACGAGAGTAAAAACGAATGATACATCTGGCCAAACCACGAGACGCTCTAAGCTAATTAGAGCGCAGCATTAACGCTCTCTCTCATATTCATTCTTTCCCAATTTCGATCTCACTCTATTTTCAGGAATATTTGTAGCTTGTCTGGCAGTTTTTTACACTATCAAAATGATCTGGCTTTTTGGTATAATTATTGAAAAAATGTGATTAACATGCTATTACATTTTCAACGTGGGCCAATAATTTTTTTTTAAAACTTTTAAAAAATATCTTTGATGTGGTCTGGTTCCGTGTCACCCCATTCAAATAATCTGCAGTTGTTATATTACGTTTATTATTAAACTAAAATTTGAGGTAATTCATGCTGGGTCAATAATATTTTTCAACATAAATATTTAATCTGACTTTTACGCTGCGCAGTACCTGTCCCACCTGTAAATGTTGAAACAGAATAACCATTCCATACGTTATTACTGGGATGCACAGATTTATAGGGAACAGGGGACACTCGGGAAAATTAAGTCAATGACGGGCCACTACAAACAATACTTATTAACACAAAAATTTTAATTTTTAAATAGTATGTCTTATAATGATAAAAATAAAAGAACATTCAAAAATGTTTTTGTAATTATGTAATCGTAATGTGATCTAATCATTACAGTGTTATATTATATGTTTCATTATTTTTATGCATGATATTGCATTCAACTATTGCCACACGTAAAATTGCTTCCAAATTTCCATTTGCCAGACGGTTTCGATTTTTGGTTTTGGTGTTTCATCACTGAAAACGTTTCTTCACAAATGTACGTTGATCCAAATAAGCTAGCGCATTTCAATGCGTTCATTCGTACCTCTTTATAAGCGTTTTTATCAACGCAACGGCAGAAGTTGAGTAAATTACCTTCATTAAACTTAAATTATCATCATTTTGCATGTCTTATTAATTCCAGTTACATTGATTCCATCGTATTTTCGGGTGAAATGTTGAGAGGATTGCTGAGAATGTCCTATAGAGATTTAACTTTTTTGAAGTTTACATAACGTTCTTGAAAAGCTTGAATCAAAATATCGATTTTTTCAACAAAAGCGAAATTGACGTCCTTTTTCTTGAATTTCTCCATTTTTTTTTGCGTCGGGGATGCGTGTTATTTATGTATACAGGTTACCAAACAGCGAGAAGCTCCCACATTGTTCGGGGGTAATACCGATGTCTTTCGTGAACCTTCGAGTAATCTAGTTGATTCGACAGATTTCTAGTCTCGAGTAACAATATGCTTGGACCGTCGAGTAGAATACCTGTCCTACGTAGTAAATATGGAAACATGAACAAGAAAATGGTAGGTACTTAAAAAAAGTTTCTCGAAAAATTTTTAAATTCGTTCGCGGTCCGCGTAAATATCGAAGGTAGGCCGCGGTCAGAGCATAGCTGCGTTATCATCATAAACGGTTCTTTTGAGCTACATAGCTAGTGGTCTAAATGTGTCACCAGCTCTCCGACTAACATAAGAAATTGACTATGGTCAACTAATATATTTTTTGTACAACTGTCAAAAATGTACATTCACAAATCGCTATGGACACTCAAAGTTTCTATTTTTTAACTAGTGAAAAATAGTATATTACATGCCCAGGTGGAAAGTGTTTCATTACTGTCGAGAGATGCGTTAGTAAACCGAGGCGCAGCCGAGGTCTACTATACTTCTCGAGACATAAATGAAACTTTCCACCGAGGTTTGTATACTATATTATTTATTTTTCACTTGTATATAATATGTTTATTTCACCTTGGATACGGTTGCTATAAACACACTCATTATGCCCTAGGCCATTATGCCCGCATTTGCGGGCATAATGGATTCAAAACGCCCGCTTATTGTACTAGGAGAAATGAAGCAAATTTCATCGATTAAATAATTCATAATCCTTGTCGTATACGACTCTGGATTTCTCTGGCAATGAATTATTCGCAGCTTTGGCTGCATTTTCTATGATATTCTTGGGTAAATTCATTTTCATTTCCATTATTTCTATAAGACTACACAAAGAAAGCAGCATGACATTCACTGAATATGATGACAAAAATATTCACAAACGTCAAACTATCAACAAATGACATGCCTACTATGAGAAGGTAAATGGATAGGAGCAATGAAACGATTTTAAAATCGCTTTTTCATCATAATATAATAATTTTTTCGTGAAAAATAAAATCTTGTATGCACCGCGTGCGTTACTAGATCCTTATGCCCATCGGGCAACATTCATCCCTCGGGCCAGAGGCCCTCGGGCTGAAAGTTTCCCTCAGGGCATAAGGATCTATATAACGCACTTGGTACATAAATAACTATTACAACCACTTTATCCACTTCCTATTACTCCGATATTTAGTTTATGAACGCACTCCAGGTGGTAAAATAACGTAGGTAATAATGCACATCAAGATGACAAATATCGTTTTTTGAGTATGGTTTCCATGTCACTAAACAATATAATTATTTATTGAAAACGTATGCGCTGTCAAAAATCTCTCAAATCCAAAAAAAGAATGTTATCAGATGAGGAATTTGAGTTTGCTGCTACTCCACCAGAAATTCGAGAAGCTGCGAAAATAGTGGAAGAGGATCTACCAACCAAAAGCCGCCCGATATATGACAAGGCATATGATGCTTTTAAGGAATGGTGTAAGAAAAACAAAGTTCAAACTCCTGGCTCTGAATCGGCGTTACTGACTTATTTTAGCGAATGTGCCAAGACAAAGAAGATATCAACGCTTTGGTCAGTATACTACATGCTAAGGACCACTCTATCAATTAGAGAAAAAGTAGACATATCTGAACACGCAAAGTTATTGGCATTTTTTAAAAGGAAAAATAAAGGATACAAGCCTAAAAAATCGAACACACTGTCTAAGAAAAATATTGGAACTTTTTTGGAACAAGCGCCCATGGAATTTCTTGTTCAAAGGGTATTATACTTTCCACCCGGGTGGAGAGTAGAAGTCAAAAAACGTCATTTTTCCACCTTTCAAAGATAGGTGAAATGTCATTATTACATGCATGGGTGTAAATAATAGTATATTATTTCATAAGGAGGAGAAGTGTCACTTTTCATGGCGAGCTTGAGCTTACCCGCCGAACGCAGTGAGGCGGGTAATTGAAAGCGAGCCACGAAAAGTCACTTCTACTCCGAATGAAATATGTTATTTTATTTTCAAACGTTTTGAAATTCATAAAAATCTGAATATCCATTTTTGGATCGATTCACATTTACGCACATAATTCTATCCTCTTACGATCGTTAAGAATTATGGAACATTTTCCTAGTTACGGTTGCCACACAAAATTGATTCTGACAGATATACTTAAAGTAAAATAATATTGATAGTTATAATTCGCAACCTGGTGAGAAGTGGTTTAAAGTGAAAATGTCTTCAGAAATTGAGGTTTTAGCCAAAGAAGCAGAGTCTACCCTTGGACCGTCGAAGTCTATTGAAAAATATTCTGCAGCATATGATCACTTCGTGAATTGGTGCAATTCGAAAAATGTGACAGTTTACCAAGAGAATGTGCTTCTAGCATATTTCAATTCAATAGCTAGAGAAAAAAATGGAAATCCTCTACTTTGTGGGCCCGATATTCAATGATAAAGTCGCAACTAGCGATCAAACATGGAATAGATATTGGTAAATATCTGAAGTTGCGCATATTTTTGAAAAAGTCCAATGAAGGATATCTTCCAAAAAAATCAAGAGTTTTTTCTAAGGAAGAGTTCGAACGTTTTCTCTTCGAAGTACCGGATGATTCGTATTTAGGATTAAAGGTAACTATCATATTTCAAGTAATTTTAATTTTGTATTTTTGATCACGTGGTTGTTTCAGATTGTTTTATTATTCGGAATAGCTGGTGCCTGCAGATGTGACGAAATGGTGAAAATGAAAAGTACAGATATCGAGGACAAGGGAAATATTATAATAGTCAATATTCCTGATAGTAAAACGAGAAAAGTTCGAACATTCACAGTTATCGGGGAGAATAATCTAAATATTTATCGGAGATACACTGCGTTAAGACCAAACGATTTCGTTGAAAATAGATTTTTTTTGAAATATCAATCTGGAAAATGCTACAGAGCTGTGATGGGAATACATGGTATAGGAAGTGTTCCAAGAAAGGTTGCCACTTTTTTGCAATTGAATCATCCAAGCGAATACACAGGTCATTTATTGAGGCGAACTTCTGCTACACTACTTATAGATGGAGGAGCCAACATTGAGTCTTTGAAACGACACGGAGGTTGGAAATCAAGTAGTGTAGCAGAAGGCTATATGGAGGATTCTCTGCGAAATAAGAATGACATTGCTGGTAGGATATTGAGCGTCAACGAATTCCCTGGAACCAGCAACTCAGATTACTCTATTGAGGCATCAGCTTTTGAACAGAATCCGAGACAGAATCCTACCAGTTCATTATTACATGGTTTTAATTTTCAAAATGCAACATTGACCAATTGTACATTCAATGTAACTTTAACGAATAAAAATGACGTTTGAATTGGAGAATTTTTTGTTCGTAGTTACCAATTCATCTTTGCATCTTTTCCTGCCGCCGGCCGGAAAAGTGTTGCATAGCAACACTTCTCCGCCTTGGCGGAGAAATAGAACTTTTCGATGATCCTGTCAATCGAGAAATGACGTTATTATCGTACGTTTGAAAATAATAGTTATTTATTATACAAGGGAAAAAAGTATTAGATTTTAGCTCGAGGTTGTGTTGTCTCCCGACGCGAAGCGGAGGGAGACAAAAAAGCGAGAGCTAATAAAATCTAATATTTTTTCCCGTGTATAATACATCATTTTTTTCTGTGACGAGGAAAACGACGATTAAATATTGACAATACATATTGTTATAATATATTAAAGTCAGAAAATTATAGATGGGAAATTTGAATTTTTAAAATGGTAGGCTGTTGTACTTTCAGCGACAATTAGACCTGCGTTGCTAAGGAATCCTTTGAAGTAAACGAATATCTGTCAATTTAATTCTATTGATTTGATTTAAAAATTGCGAACTTAGTAGTTGTTTAGTAGTTATTTTGAATAATATAAAGTGAAAAAAATGTCTGATTCCGAGTTATCTCTGACTGCACCGTCATCAAACTAACTACATTTCTGAAACAAAATGGGAAAGGTTACACGACCAAGAAAGCTGCGATTTTTACGAGTACATAAATTAGTGATTTTTTAAATAATGCTCCCGATGAATTTTATTTAATGGCCAAGGTTGTTGTTGTATTTGGAATTGCAGGAGCTTGTCGAATTTATGAAATCAGCCAGGTAACATTAGATGATATTGAAGATTCGGAAACGTTATTAATTGTGAAACTCAAGCAAACAAAGAATGAAGTAAGCAGGAGATTTGTAGTTACCTACTGAAGAATATAATTTCGACACAAGAAAATTCCATTGTTGTACCGAATAGTTCAAGGAACTATTATTACATATAAAGGAAATGTAACTTTTGTATAGTAAAATATTCTAAAATTAAATATCTACCTTTACTTATGTGTATATATATCCGGGAAAAAAGTACTCACTTTTTTCCCGGGGAAAAAAGTAATTTCAAAAAGTGATATTTCTTTACCTGTCATCAGAGACAAAATGTCAAACTTTTTTCCCGTCACAGAAAAAAAGATATTTTTTCACCCGGAAAAAAAGATCATAGAATATAGAAATAATGCTGTAATTTTGATTTAGAAGGGTAAAAGATTTGAAATTACAGAATTTGCAGTATCCATTACGTCTTGTAGTGTATCACTATCACTGGCAATATTAATATAATCTATCGTAGAATTTGTGAAATACCTACCGAAATAATTGACAAAATATTTAATTTGACGCTTGTTATAGTTATTAACGTAAGAAAGCCGATATGTAGCAAATAACGGATGAGGTTGGATATTGTAATCCGAGGCGCAGCCGAGGATTATAACTAACCGAATCCGTTATTTGCGTATCGGCCGTGTGTCGTTAAAAATTTTTCATAATCCCGTTGAAAGATTATATTTTGATTCCGGAGAAAGAAAAAACCCCGTACCTCGCAATTCTAAAGAAAAATCCCAACGTCGTGTACTCTGTTGTCATGGAACAGTTTGATAGTTTTATAAACAACGTCGGTTTTTTTGTGTTCTCAAGTTCGCTTTAACGACGACCATGGATGGAATTGATGAAATTGAGGAACAAAATCAAATTCCTTTAGAAATATTGGGAGAATCATGTGCAGTGCAGCGAGTGTTGATTAACTGCCGAAAATAACTCAAGAGCGATATTAAAAAGAATATGAAAATTTTGAAATGTGGCGTAAAAGCAAGAATGTAAAGGTGGCTAATGAATTTGTATTATTAGCCTATGCGAAATGTTTATCAGAGGTTTATTCTCCCAACTCGCTGTGGACCAAGATTTCAATGTTGTTATTGTAAGCAGAATGATGTTTCGAAATAAATATTTGAACAAGTGATTTCTTAACGGCCGACGGCCGTTAACACTGACTTTTCAATTGTCATCTGAATACCGTTAAATCAAAATAACAGTATGGGATTACGAAAAATCAAAATAACAGTATGGGATTAAGAAAAATAAATTACAAGTTTCCTTGGTTACACTTACTCGGACATAAGATCACATAATATATTGATAAACATACTTGACTGCATGGATTTCAATTTTTAAAATAAAATGACTTTTAATAAATACTCATAATTTAAATACTTTTCTGTCAGTTGTACAAAAAATATTGTTTGTGTTTCGTGAGCGAAATCAGTATTTCATGGCGTATTCGAATGAATTTTAAGCCTCGATCTGACGATCTCGGCTAAAAATTTACATTTCTTATGCGCCATTAAAAAAACACTGATTTCGCACACTTAATACAAAAATAACTATTTCATGAATTGATTTTTCAATATTAGAAGACTCAACAGTTGATAATAGACCGAATATTCCGTAATTACTAACTAAGGACCCACAGCCGCAAATGTGGACTATTAAATTTGCAAAATTGCGAAGGAAAAACCATGGTGAAATCAGGTACCTGTTCCACCTCAGACATCAGTGAGTACGTGATCCAGGAACTTATTCGGAATATATAATATAAAAAGTAACGGTTTACTATCAACTTCCGGTACGTTCCTTGATATTAATTGTGAAACGCATTCATTCACAAAATGATTTCATTCTACAATACCTGCCTGTTCATTCATAAGTTATCTCTCGGTTACCCAAATTCCGATAATAGATAATGTGTAAGTGTTTCACTTTTCCTTGAAATCTGGTATAGTACTATTTCATTCATGGAAAATACTGCACATAAATAATATTGGATACATTTTTTCCTTCTAGTTCTATTCACAGTAATTGCATATAATTTAATTAATTCAGAATTGATCATGTTATATAGAAGCTGCAAGAATTATGAACATAACAGAAATCTTAGAATTCGACAATCAAAACAAGAAACCAATTATATCTTGTTTACCTGGAAAAATTAATAGAATTCCAAAAATGATATCTTATTTACTCGAAAAAATAGAATGAAAAAAAATGTATCTTGTTTACTGTGCCGTATTGGTTGTAACAAATAAGCATTGCTTCACTTTAAATCTCACTCACACTCTGTATATTTGTTCGTTTTCAATTTATCAATTTGCTGCAATGATGCAGCAATCATCGCACAAACAGAGGATGATCTGCAAAGACAAATACATAAATTCTATGAGGTTAGCCGAAGGTTAAACATGAACATCTCTACAGAAAAAACCAAAAGTATGACATTTTTTGCAAAAGATCCGGTAAGGTGTAAACTAGTAGTGGAGAACAATATTATTGAGCAAGTGTCACAATTTAAATATCTTGGTGTAAAACTGTCAGACTACCACGACCCAGTAAAGGATTTGAGAAGTCAGGTCAATGAGGCAACAGCCGTATCAGGATGTCTGAGGCAAACAGTATGGTCGAACCAATACATGCGCAAGGACAGTAAAATAAAAATATATAAAACTTGTGTTAGACCAGTAATGACATATGGAATAGAAGTTCGAGAAGAAACAACTAAAACTAAAAGCATGCTTAGAGTGGCCGAAATGAGGAGCTTAAGAACTATACTCGGAAAGACCAGAAGAGACCGAATCAGAAACATGGACATAAGAGAGCAATGCGAAGTACAGGACGTAATAAGATGGGGTAGACAGAGAAAAAGGCAGGCCCATCTTAAGAGTTTCGGTGCCCCAAGGCACCGGATTTTTTAGTGTCCCAATACTTTTTTATATTCATCTGAAATGAATAGATGTGAAATAATATATTTTTTTTTCTTCAAACGTCATATAAGTGATAACTTTTGTGACGTTCCTCAATGACATTAAGTGTGATTTATATGACTAGGAGTAAAAGCACTTTTCTCCTAAGCGTATAAACACATTATAGTACTATGAATTTATTCACAATGGTATTTATTATTTATTCGTAATATTTATAGTAAAAGTACAATTATGAAGATTTGCATCTTTTAAGAATCCTCCACTTCTTGCAATATCAGTACTATTCATAACAACTTTTCCAGAGTGAACGGCATTTACAAATCCATTACTTGTATCGGGTTCATTAAATGAAGATTGTTCGAGATTTTCCGCGGAGCTAGGTTGAAGAATTATCTTAGCAATTTTGGTTTTACTTGGCACAGAGTCTTCGATGTACCCTTCGGCAACTGCATCAGATTTCCAACCCCCATGCCTATTCAGCGTAGTGATATCCACCCCACTATCAACAAGCATTGTTGCGGAAGTTCTTCTTAAGCAATGCCCTGTATATTCTTTCCAATTTGGAATCTTCAGATACAATGCCACGTCTTTTGCTACACTACCAATTTTATGGATACCCATAACAGCTTTATAACATTTCCCATTTTGATATTTCAAAAAAAAACGTCGTTCCCTAAAATCGGCAGGGCGCAAATTAACGTACTTTCTATATTTGCTCAGATATTCATCACCCAGGACGTTGAAGGTTCTACTCTTATTAGTTTTAGTGTTGGGAATGTTTATTAGCAGCAAATAACCCATATCTTCAAGATCATCAACTGTCATATTTACTAGTTCATCGCAACGACATGCCCCAGATATTCCACATATCAAAACTACCTAAAAAATTAAGTGTTCGTTAGCACAATGTGAAACAAACAAAATGTAATTTTATTACCTTCATCGCCAAATACTTTTCATCTGGGGCTTCAGACAAAAATTTGCTGAACTGTTCCCTTGACAAGACTCTCGATTTCTTTGGCTTATAACCTACTCCTTGCTTTTTTAAAAATGCACGCAAATTGTTGTATTTTTCAATGTTCGCATTATGCTTCAAATTCAACACAGACCTTATCATTGAATAATGAGCCCACAAACTAGAACTCTTCATTTTCAGTGCCATTTCGGTAAAATATGCCAACAAAACGTTCTCAGAGTATTGCACTACTTTTTTTCCATTGCACCATTTGTTGAACTTAACAAACGCAGCTTCATATACTGCAGCAGATTTCGTCGGCAGCAAGTTTTGTATAGCTATTCTAGCTGCCTCTACTACCTCGGGAGGATCTTTACACATTTCTAAACTCATTTTCTTCACCGAATTTGAAATATTTGTTTTAATGGATGTCAAACAAGTACGTATCCATGACAACGATACGAAAAAGGCAATATACATTGAAATAAGTTAAAGATTCAATCTTGTTATCGTTATAAAAAAATTCGTTTCCTTTTATTGTTTTATTTCGAATGAAATTATGCACGTTTGAAGAAAAAATAGTATATGATATTCGGAGAATAAGATACTTTATGTGCTTCGCATGGATTGTCTGACTCACTACGTTCGTCAGACAAACTTTCCACGCTCAGCACATAAAGTATCACTTATTCTCCTAATATCATAATATACTATTATTCAGGAAACTAAATAACAATTAAAATATTCAGCAAAAATATAATAACGATCTAACTTTTCAACAGTATTCAAAAACGTTTTTGGAAAAAAATGATACTCCGTGAGATACAAAAATTACGAAATAACCTAGAAAGCCTGTTTCCTTGATTTGAGTTCGGCAAATTTGCTAATTACCTCATCGAAATCAATATTTTTGGTAATTTCATTTTCAATAGATAGAAGTGCCAAATAATTCAGTCTGTCTTGACCTATGGTCGAGCGCAAATAATTCTTTACTAATTTCAATTTTGAAAATGATCTTTCTCCTGCACAGTTGGATGTTTGAGTGCACAAAAGTATTCTAACAGCTACCTCCACATTGGGAAATACCTGAAAAATAATTTTCATCAATATATGACTCTGCAGCATAACTCACTAAATATTAACCTGACTTATATCATCGTCTTTCAGTAATTCCCAGAGATTTCTGAAAGTAAATGATTCTTTCTCTAAAGTACTCAAGTACCTACTCTTTGAGATGTATACATTCTTCTTCAAATGATGGCTCTAAATCTTCCTTATATATATATATATATATATATATATATATATATATATATATATATATATATATATATATATATATATATATACATCAAAGATTTTGGAGATGCTCTGATCGTTTCTGTATTCAAATCCAATCTTGTTTTGAAGTACTGGCTTCCTTCCATTGTTAGAGCGGCATCTTCTGAAGAATTTCATTCATTTTCTACATTAATTAATTTTTTCGGTTTAAAATCCTTCTCATATCTGTTTTCAATGGTACTAGATATATCCACTGCAGCTAATTCGCTTATGTCCAATTGTATGCTCGTGGATGGTAACGTTGCTTCCACTTCCAAATGTGGCAGGTCACTAATTTCTTAGAAGGACGCATTGCTCAAATTACAGAAAAAACTATCATCTTGGTTCATATCACTAGTACTAACACCGAGTTTTTCATTTTTTATTTTGAAAATGTGTCTGTTAATTTAGGCATTTTTGCCATTATCAACTCCGTAGAACTTTGTTTATCTCTTTGTAGTTTACGTTTTTCACTACCACTCTTTTGCTCTTTGAACATTATTATTGATTTATTTGAAACGTGTAACTAAACGACGCGGACAAATTGGATCGGAAATCGCGAACGTAACCAGTATATGCAATGCAATACAATACAATAGAAGTATTAAGTGTTTATTAATATTCTTATGCCGAAATATGCCGACAACGAGCTTAGATGTCATATGATCACGTATACGTATCATAGATATTGTTAGAAATTTAAATAATTAAGAAGATAAAAAATTAAATTCACGTATAAACAATAACAATTACTTTACAATAGTTCCAACCTCAAGGAAATACAACAGATCGAAAGCGGCAATTTACCCGAGCAGAGAGATTATCTGAATGTCGACGTAACCCTTGTTATTTTCATTCCTGTACGACTCAAGTACTAACTCCTGTACGTGGCTCAAGTACTAAATAAATCAAATAAAGAAACACTCAGCACTTCTTCTAAACAACGCACATATTCGATACTCTTTGACCGGCAGCGGCTTTCATAATATGAAAATAACCAAAACAAGAGTATTTCAATTCTCCGTCGTCTGATTTCTAACAATATATACTACACATTATTATTATATTAAGAGTTCTATGGTACGTACGCAAACGTCACCGTCGGTTGGCCTTAGCGACCATCGAAAATGAATAAAGAGCTGTTTCAAATCGAATGTATTTCAAAGTTTCCTACAAAATTGAAATATTTTTGTGTTGTATCAATTTTTTTAAATATTCAGCATGAAAAATTCGACGCCATGAGACTGGCGTAATGTCCCCATGAAGCCGAGGTCCCAAGGCACGTGCCTCGCGTGTCTTGCCGTTAAGATGGCCCTGGAAAAAGGCAATGGCATGCGCATGTTAAACGCATGGGGGAGAACAGATTACCTCGCATAGTTCTCGAAGGAAAACCAGCAGGCAAGAGATTACCGGGAAGACCACCAAAAAGATGGAAGGACAGCTGGCAATCCACCTCCCAGGAATTAATGCACAGGCAACCTTAAAACTAACAGATCGCCAGATCTCATCTTACTCTAAAGTAATGAATGAACCATCGACCTTAATTGGAAAAATAAAATTATGTGCTTCTAGTTATCTCTCATAAGTGAAGTGCAATTTACTACAGGTTACTATTATGGAATTGTTGCTAATAATATTTAATATTATTAAAAAAATAAATGTTCTATTTTAACGATTGTTATAATTTCATCACACAGTGAGATCATAAGATAGAACTGAAATTTTCAAATGTTGGTTGTCGCCACTGAATTTGTCTTGAAAAAAGAGATCGAGATGGCCCCTTCATTTTTAGGAGTCCGTACACAAAGGGTATGGGGCTCCCATACAACAAACGCGATTTTTTTGCCCTTTTTTGCTCGATATCAATAATGGCAACAGGTGGACACTTGAAATATTCACATAATACTGGCATTTTTACCTTAATAATAAATAATAAAATTAAATTCAAATAAATATTCAAGGGGGCTCCCATACAAAAAACGTCATATTTTGCCTATCGTTGCTCGATATTCAAAGAAAACTTAATTGTACATTTACTTTAATTATAATTAATAAAATTAAAATGAAATAAATATTTAAGGGGGGCATGGTACAGAACCCTTCGTGCGCGAGTCCGACTTGCACTTGGCCGATTTTATTTGTATCTCATATAGTTACCGAGATATCCTATACAAACATCGAAATTTGCCCACCATGTACATATCCCTTTAAAATCTAGTTTCTTCAGCATCATAGACCCCTATGAAAGCCCTAAATGGCTGAATTTCGACTATGTTCTGGCAAAATGCCACTGTTTTACAAAATTAACAACAAGTCTATATCACACACTTTCGTTAAACTATGCTAGTTCTAGTAGGACCAACAAGCTGACGAGATACAAGTCTATCTCTTAGTACTGTAAAAGAGAAATCATAACGAGACGAATTTAAATTAATTCGAAATTCTTCCGAGTTCAAAGTGAAATATTAATATTTACGAAATTTGATGAATTCTAACAGATATGTGGAAATTATATTTTCATACGGGATATGGAAGAATATCAACTGCAAAACTGTTTTGGATTCTGAACGAATGCATCTACGGTACCAACATAACTAAAAGTTGTAAGCTCAGTACAGTTAGAATGTTCACATTTGATCAATGATTATTGATATGACAAGTTGATCTGAAGTTACGAAAGTAAGGTTAGGTTAAGTTATATATATATATATATATATATATATATATATATATATATATATATATATATATATATATATATATATATAAATATATATATCGACTGATTGAAGTATACATACATTTTAATTATCTATGGTAAGCAGTCAAGAATGAACTTCCTATTTACTGTACATTCTAACTTTCGTTAATTTTATAAACTTCCACAGCAAATCTTGGAGATATACAAAATGTATTATAAAATTATTAAATGAACAAAGGGCTAACTACTATAAGAACAAGGATGAAACGGTCAAAACATAAGTACGCCACCGAATGAAAAGCCAGATCATAAGTTCCATCCAGCTATTATTGAAATTTTTTCAAAATTTCATATTGAATGGAATGTTCATGAGAAAAAATTATATTGGATACACTATATATATATATATATATATATATATATATATATATATATATATATATATATATATATATATATATATATATATATATATAAATATATATATATATATATATATATATATATATATATATATATATATATATATATATACATATATATACACATATATATATATATATATATATATATATATATATATATATATATATATATATATATACACATATAGAAAATTTTTTATAAATTGTTTGATAACTTTATACAATCAAACTCACCAAAAACTCTTCAATGTAGAGAACCCTGAAGCTTGTAAAGGAAGCGAAACTGCTAATCCTTCAGGAAAATTTTGAATTCCAATTCCGATTGCGAGGTTCCTGAAATCAATCAAATCAAGAATTATGTATTTTGGGTGAAAAACTCTATTTTTTTTCATGTACATCATACATTTACTATAATATGAAGTAATCTCTCTCTTTCGCTTTCCATAAACACACACACACACATATATATATATATATATATATATATATATATATATATATATATATATATATATATATATATATATATATATATATATATATATACAGGGTGTCCCACCGGGAAAGAACGCGATCTGTATATGGAAAACTACACATAGGAAACTTTTGAAAATTTGACAGTATACTAATGTTGATAGGGGCAACTCGACTAAAATATTTTCAAGATGGTGGCACTTCCGGTTATACCGGAAGTAGATTCCAGCTTGCTTATTTTGAGTTGGATACCCTATATATTAATACATTTTTAGATTCTACGCAAGATTCTAGGTAGATTTCATGTATTATGTGCTATACCTAAGTCTATATTTAGGTTTTTATGTCAAAAATGACGATTGCAAGCCCTAATATAATTATCAATTATTGTTCCTATAAAGATTCCCGTATTACTTACTTTGGGGTGGACTCCTTATTGAAAAAAAATTGCTTTAATAGATCTTGTATAGTATTTGGATAACTAATCATACAGGGTGTTCGAAAAAAAAGATCTGAAATGAGATTGAGAAAACTGACAAAAATCAATTTTTTCTAATGGTAACTCCCCATTTTTCTTATTTTGTAGTATTTAGCATTTAAAAAGAAGGTAACTTTGTATAAAGTTATCTATACCTAAAATTTGAAGTCTTCGAAATATTGCCAATTTAATATTTTTATATGGCGATTTTGCATTTATTCGTTAAACAATTAGATCTAGGATAGCCACGATCGTATTTGACATTTCAAATCATCGTAATGGCACCCCGGTTAAATTATACAAACGAAGATTATTTAAACTTATTTATTATTTATGGACAATGTGATAAATTATTTCAAGAACATGTGATACATGTACGACCCGATATCCTCATAAACAGGAACCATCACCAAATACTGTTAAACGAATTATAGAAAACTTCAAGAATTTTGGATCCGTAAAGGCATAAGTGTACAAAAAGAAACCAGTTGTTAACAATGAAAATATTGAAATAGCAATTTTGGGATATTTTGAAGCATATCCAACAAAATTTTCAAGGCAGATAGCATTAGAATCAGGCTTATCTAAATCGTCAGTTCTAAGAATTTTACGGAAACACAAATATCATCCCTATGCTATCCATATTTTCATTAGTGCAGCATTTGAATGAAAATGATTTAGATAAGCCTTAAAAGTTTAAATAATTTTCGTTTGTATAATTTAACCGGGGTGCCATTACGATGATTTGAAATGTCAAATACGATCGTGGCTTTACTAGATCTAATTCTTTAACGATTAAATGCAAAATCGCCATATAAAAATATTAAATTGGCAATATTTCGAAAACTTCAAACTTTATGTATAGCTAACTTCCTACAGAGTTACCTTCTTTTCAAATGCTAAATACTACAAAATAAGAAAAATGGGGAGTTACCATTTGAAAAAATTGATTTTTGTCAGTTTTCTCAATCTCATTTTAGATCTTTTTTTCGAACACCCTGTATGATTAGTTATCCAAATACTATACAAGATCTATTAAAGCAAGTCTTTTTCAATAAGGAGTCCACCCCAAAGTAAGTAATACGGGAATCTTTATAGGAACAATAATTGATAATTATATTAGGGCTTGCAATCGTCATTTTTGACATAAAAACCTAAATATGTCAAAAACGCTTAGACTTAGGTATAGCACATAATACATGAAATCTACCTAGAATCTTGCGTAGAATCTAAAAATGTATTAATATATATATGGTATCCAATTTAAAATAAGCAAGTTGGTATCTACTTCCGGTATAACCGGAAGTGCCAACATCTTGAAAATATTTTAGTCGAGTTGCTCCTATCAACATTAGTATACTGTCAAATTTTCAAAAGTTTCCTATGTGTAGTTTTCCATATACAGATCGCGTTCTTTCCCGGTGGGACACCCCGTATATACAGTGCCTTCGAAAAGTAACGACTTCGATCGTATTTTCCACTGATTTTTGTTCATTGTAAAATACAAATTGTTAAGTCAATTTGGAGAGGATTGAGAGATGCAAAAAGCTTGAAAATCTCTAAAATCGAATAAAATGTCTACATAAAAATTGCAGCGGTGTGAGTTTGAAACTCTTAAGTAGTAGGTACCTCCCTAGCACAGGGTGTCGACTCAAGCCAGGATCTAAAATTCCCTGAGATTTCAGGTGATTTTATTATTTTTTCAGTAGTATTGAGATACGATTTTCCTTTCGCAGACCACACTCTTGTAATAGGATTTTTTTCTGTCTTAGACACACGAGTTTAACACATCTTTTGACCAAGAGAGTTGCTGAAAGAATTTCAGTCATGTGCAAATGCTGTATCTATTGTTATTCCTAGAAATATAATTGACGATTTTTTCTTTTGCAATTCAATGCTGACTTTACATTTGTGGAAAGCTAATTTGTAAAAAATTTATTACACTAGAAAAAATTCCCTGAGTGAACCCAAAATTCCCTGAAAATTCCAGGATATTGCAGGAGAAAAATAATTTCCTTGATATTTCCAGGACTTTCAGGTTTTTCAACGATGAAGACACCCTGCAACATCAACCAAATTCACGTACAAAAGTTCAGCTTTCAAACTGAAGTTGGAGTAGCTGTAGAAATATGCAATGCTCGGAACTCCTCCAAAACGCTAGCAATTTTAACATAAAAATTGGGGCGATAATATAGATCCATTGCACTTTCCCAAAATTAACTCAATCCATGTACCAAATTTCAATCCTCGAACACAAGCAGAGGTTATTATAAAATTTCAAAATATGGTGAAATTTATATTGCCGATAATGTTTTTTTTTTAAGTTTCAAAAAAAATTAGTCTCTTATTTTCATGGAAATACGACTGAGAAATTATCCGAAGTTTATTTAGGACTTCAATCAAGCGTGCAATAACCTCTTCGGACCCCAAGAATCATATATGATACCTGAGGATCTGAAGCATGTTTAGACTGCTTAAATTTAATTTACGGGTTTATCCCGTTGGTATCGTATCTGATATGCTTCTCGCGCCTTAGAAATTCACATTTTAGCTCATTCCGATCAGTTCTGTGGAAACAACACAACAATTAACATGGCCTCGCAAGTTTATAGACGAAAGTATTATTATTTTAAACGTAAGTAAAATAATTTTGATATTGAAAAAGCTGTTTGCTTATATTTTTTTATGATTGGAATCAGGAGAAAATAGTAAATTTAGTTTTCAATTATAACATTAGACATTTGGACCGTTGTATCACTGCTGATACCTTGGGTTTTCGAGACTACAATATTTCTTAAATTACTAAAATAGGTTATACACGTTCACCGGGTTTATTTCAATTTTTCACAGCACTTACTCAAGCTGAACTAGAGGAAGAAATCGCTAAAATCGATTGGATGTCAGATTTGCAAAAAATTGATTCGGACAACTCAAACTTTGAATCTTAAGAAGATGAAGACAATTTTGAGCTGTTAATCCTCCTGAGGAGACTTTGCCAGAGAGAAACGAAATAGCTTCACAAGATAATTTCGACTGTACGGACCATGAGTTGCCTTTAGCAAATCTCGTGGATCGTGACAAACGACAGAGTAACTTATAAGTGAACAATTTACGAGAAAGAATTCGAATATTAGTATTCCTCTGGTCAAGGTCTTTTACAGTCTATAAAACAGCTACTAGAGTAATTCTCAAAACATAGAGACCAGAATACATGGTTGGAATATCGTCAGCATGAAAATTGTCTAGGCTTTCGAAAGAAACATATTCTAGATTATTTGGCATCCGAAAAAAAATTGGCTGAATCCCTAGTATTCAATTCCAGACATGTAGCAAGTGACGAAAGCAGTTGTAAAAGCGATTAAGATGGACCTGCAGATAAATTAAGAAAAGTGTTACCTGTTCCGCTACAAGAGCTAAGGAAGCATGAAGACACCACCCGTTCTCAAAAAATTAGGTCCAAATGCAGACTTCCAGGTTGTGACAAGTTGAATTAAATAAAATGTATGACTTGCAAAGCATTCTATGGCTTTAACTCGAGCAGAAATTTTTTCGAAGTAGCAAATTCTTGATTAGAATTTACATTATGCCAAACAAGTTTGATGAATTGGATTACTAACATTTTTCGAATTTGTATTGTCAAAGGCTCAAGGTATCAAATATGATACCACCCCCAAAGCCACCCCCAAAGACACAGGATTTTTTAAATTAATTTTCTGTTGTTAGTTGTTCCTATTTCAACTGAAATATACGTATATTGTCAAGATTTAGAAAAGAAATTCACTTGGGTCCGAAGAGGATAAATGAAATCTGTAGAAACTGTCATAGGTTAATACAGAATTGAACATTAAATTTTATATATTTACTTAGATGCTTATATCTTCATTCGTATATAATATATATTATTGTTGGCGATGATCACAAGAATGTCATTTTGACTTTAAGCTCAGTGACACTGAAATAATGCCTGTAATATTTCCCTAGAATAATTCTGAATCATTCATCTTATTGACGACTATTATAATGAATGACGTATACAAATTAATCGAGACAAAAATAGCATGAATAACTTTCGTATGACTCACTTCTTCATTCATTAAAATTCAAATGGGTGATGCTGGAAAAAGTTATGAAAATAGGTGAAGCCAATAATGTGTTGGAAGGCATTTTGCGTGGGTTTTACGTGAGAGATATGTCCTACTGGAAACTGGAAGATTCGCACTTTCAGTTGTAATGTGTGCTTCTTCTATATTTTGTGAGATTGGGGAATATCGAGTTAACAATTAATTATATTTTTGGATTGATTTGGCCGATACTTGGTGTAAATTAATAAACATATTAAAACAATGGTTAAAAATAACAATTTACACATTTATTATAAAAAATAACGCATGACGCACGTTTCGGTGGAACTTCACCTTCTTCAGATGCTAATGGCAAACTAACTATGATTCTCTGTTATATCGAAAACAAGAAATGACAAATTATGTAGAAGGGGTAAATACAAAGATGGTTACAAATAATTATTAGAAAAGGAAAAACCAATTCTGAACTGCTAGTCAGGTAGTTCGGTAATTTTGAAAAGATTAAGAAGGGGGCTTGAAGTATGATCGATTTGGCTATTCAATAGGAGACCGGAATGCTTGTATTTATTTATCTGTAATGATTCTAAAAAATTAAGTTTAATTCCTTTACTTTCAGTATTTAATATTTTAAAATCGAAATTGAATGTGTGATTTTCTTGGATTAAATGGTTTGCATAATGTGAATCCGACTTGTGATTAACAAAGCTACGTTTGTGTTCTGAAATTCTAGTTTGAAAGAACTTTCAGAAGTTTTCAAACTCAATACCATAGACTGTTAAAATATTATTTCTCCTGAATATTCCACTACATGATTCCAAAAATGTCAACCCAAACATAATTCTTACAATTCTTTTCTGTATAACAAATATCTCACCGACTCTTGCACTTATTCCCCAGAATATAATTACATATTGTAAAAGAGATTCAAAATTTGCAAAATAAAATGTTTTTATACACGATGGACTCAAATAATTACAGAGAGATCTTATTCCATACCATACTTTACTCAATGGCATGACCATTTCAAAAATTTGTCTATGTATACTCCCAAATATTTAGTTGATTCTTGCAGTTGATCATGGTTATATATATATATATATATATATATATATATATATATATATATATATATATATATATACATATGTATATATATATATATAAATAATAAAGTATAAACTTTAAAATAAAAACACTTGGCTTATGTTTCACAATATAAAAAATATTTAGATACTGTATTTAGCAGTAACGAAAAGTCGACATGTTTCGAGTTATGAACTCATTATCAAGACTGACTACAGGAGAGTATTACATCCTAATTTATAAAACAGACAAAAGCAAAGGTGATCCCTGAAAATCAATTTGTTTGTTTACAAGAGGTAATTGACTATTATGGGCGGAACTAATTAATTAAAAAATTAAATTAAAAATTAAATGGGCGGAACTTATTTCGATAATTTCAAGAAGGTCAAGGCGTTTTCCTTTGTTACCTGAATGTAACAAATTGGTTTTGTTGAAATCCAGGAAGTGATTGAATTTTACACAATTTTCAGAGAAGCCAGTGGTATTTTTGTTTTGTAAAATTGACTTTTTATGTTCTTCAACACGAATATTTATATTCCTTGCTGTCTGTCCAATATAGAAAGCAGGACATTCGTCGCAAAATATTTTGTAAACATCACTGTTTTCTCCGATGTTAGACTTAACCTCGAAACATGTCGACTTTTCGTTACTGCTAAATACAGTATCTAAATATTTTTTATATTGTGAAATATAAGCCAAGTGTTTTTATTTTGAAGTTTATACTTTATTCTTTATGATGTTTCACCAAGTGATGTGCGAGAAGTCAATCTCAGATATATATATATATATATATATATATATATATATATATATATATATATATATATATATATATATATATATATATATACATATGTATATGTATATATAATAAATAACTATATTTCTATACATGAAAGAAGAAATATTTCATAGTTTTTAGTCCACATATTGAATTTATCTGTATCTGAAACTAAACATGCCGCCTGCGTTAAAGGGATAGCCTTTCAAAACTCATATCAATACGTAAAATTTTGTGCCTCAAAATTTTTTATATAAGTATGTTGGATAATGATTTAAGCCCATTAGCCGTTTGGAACTGGGGTTAAACTGAGATTTAAAAGAAAACTTTTTGGTAAGCTCAATATTATCTTCACGTCATAAAAATATATGGAAGCAATGAAATCGTAGGAATCAAGTATTCTTCGAAATGAAAACATGTCGCAAAAAGATCAAGTATTCGATTAAACAGTATGTTCCATGTGAATAGACTCAAATTGGGAAATACGCGGGAATGCGTGGGTAGAACTACGGCCACTTCAATGAGGAAGGCCAACTTCCCGTGGAAGTGCTAACCTAACCGCACATCCTTCTCCACCGAGCTACGTGAACTGGCTGCGCTACTCGCATACGAGCTATAAATGTTCAAAAATTAACTATCTCGATCCATTTCCTGATACACAATTGGATGATTGTGTCATTATACTTCACATGGCGAGTGGGCTCAAGTGCCAAACAATGTCGTTTGAACTAATTACGGAATCTCACATTATATCGAACGGAACACCGAAATTTTCAGATCTTTCAATGCTGGCACATGTCATCGCATCAAATATAAATTTTGAAGCTATTAGAAAAGTTCAATTTATGGTCGTATATTCTATGAAAATAATAGACTATTGCAACGTATCGAAAGTAAACAGTCAGATGCGGGAGGAGTTTTTTCTATCCGTTTTAGGCATTCTAGGCCACGATCTTCTAAATTTTCTGATATATATATATATATATATATATATATATATATATATATATATATATATATATATATATATATATGTATATATATATATATATATATATATATATATATATATATATATATATATATATATATATATATATATATATATATATATATATATATATATTCTTTGGTGGGTTTTTTCTGACCCGTTCTCTATATTTTATTAAATGTAGAGTATTTTTGTATTTGATCACATTAATCAATATAAATTAGTTGCATACAAAATTTTCACCTTGGATTGACAATTTGATCATTTTATGGCTTTCTTCAACATGGAGAGTTAATCAAAAGTATCATACATTTTTTATCAGTGAAAATGTGATACCATTACTGTTTATGCCCTTGAGATAACTCAGTTATCTAACTCACTAAGGACCTACAGTTTAACGCCGGTTCCGAACGGCCAATGGGCTTGGAAATAATGTACATTAAACGACTATTTAATTTGTTTGAACCACAAACATCCATACCTAACCCTGGATTCGAACCCAGCACTTCTGTTTCACAGATGGTTACTGTACTCTTCAGGGGCGGCTATTCAAAGGCGGCTAAGGAGGCTAAGCCTCCTCCTCAATAATATTCCGTGTATCACTAATATATTATATTGAATAGTCAGCATTCAGCATATTCATATTAATTAAAATCATATTATTTTATGCACCTACCTTCCTTTCAACCTACATTATATATTTACATTTACTGTATTTCATTCATTTCAAGATTTGTGGCAACGCTGCGGAGGCTTAGAAAGGTATATTCCCAACGTTCATTATGCCTGCCACCGAAAAGCAAACAACGGTGCGAATACTGTCAATGAATACTTCATTGCAATAGAAAAGCAAAACACATGTAAATGGCAACACCGATGGATCCTGAGTCTCGTACAATGTCGACCAATCACAACTATAGAATTTCAGGTAAAATCGAGTGAATTCGTTGAAAAGCATTAATTTAATTTATTCGTAGTGTGATCGTAGTGACTAATGGTCGACAACAGCTTGTTTACTTATATTGCTCGCGTATTGTTTTAAAATGAGTTTGGTTACTGAAGTTAATTTCAAAAATTTCAATGGTGACTTAGTGGAATATTTGTTATCCCATAACTTTAGTGCACTAGGTTATGAGGATAAAGTTTTGATAAAAACATTGCGACCTACCCCTGAATTAAACAATTTGGTGCAGCGTAACAGACAACAAAACCGCGGTTTTAATACAAGAAATTATGAGAGACATCCTTGCCTAACCGGATCACAGGTAAAAAATAAATTATTTTGTTGGCAGTGTTTACTTTCTACTAGGGAAAATGTCTCTGTTTGGGGCCGCTTAGGATTTCACGATTTAAAAAATTTATCACGTTCTTTGGAAAGGCACGAAAAATCCCAGGAACATGTCGTGTCGCGGATCAAATTTAAAATGTTCGGAAAAAAAAACATTATTGATGTTATTGATACAGCACGTGTTCAAGAGTTAGAAAAATACAACGAAAAAGTTAAGGAAGTTATATTATTCTTATGTCGCCAAGATATAGCGTTTAGGGGACACGATGAAACAGACGAATCTAGCAATAAGAGAAATTTTAAGGAACTCCTTGATCTATTTTGCAAATATGACGAAAAGCTGTATAATTTCATTAACAACGCTACAGTTTTCTCCGGAACCTCAAGAACAACTCAAAACGAAATTATAAACTCTGCTGCCAATGTTTTGGAAACTTTTATCGAAAATGAACTTAAAAATGTTAATTTTTTTTTCCTGGCAAGTAGATGAGACAACTGACATTAGCTGTAAATCGCAGTTGTCGATAATATGCAGGTTCGTAAAAAAAGGAACATTATTTGAGCGATTTTTAGGTTTTCATGATGTCAGTTCTGGAAGGTCTGCCACCGATTTATTCGATTTTTTAAATGAGAAATTCTCGAAGTTTAATTTTCAATCTAAACTTATAGCACAAACCTATGACGGCGCAGCGGTTATGGCTGGCCATTTAAACGGTCTACAAACAAAAATTAAATCTGTTGCTCCTCAAGCTATTTTTACACATTGTTATGCACATAACATGAATTTGGTTTTAAGTAACGCTTGTAGTTCTATTAGGCAAGTTAGAATTTTTTTCTCAAATTTATCTGCATTTTCAACATTTTTTTCAAAATCAACAACGCGCACAAAATTTCTAGATGCAATAGTAGGTAACAGAATTCCAAGTAACGCACCAACTAGGTGGAATTTTACTTCAAGAGCTAACTTTACTATACACAATAATAAGGATAAAATTTTAGAGGCTCTTAATTGTATAGTTGAAAGTGAGGAATTTTTCACCGATAAAGTAGTAACTTTAAATACCGCACGCGGATAAATATCTTACTTACAAGATAAGGAATTTATATATTTTTTAAACATCTTCAAATTAATTTTTGAACAAACAGAAATAGTTTTTCAAATCTTACAGCACAAGTTTTCAGATGTGATTTATTCACGAAATCGGCTCAAGTTTCTTTTGGAGAAAATTTCAGAATTTCGTGCAGAAGTTATTATGAAAAATTATTTTCTGTATTTCAAACTACTGATGATACGACTCAATTCAGCCCAAAACGAAAGAAATTCAGTTTCGCAGATATGGAGCTTCACTATAAGCAAATATTTTATGAAATTTTGGATACTATTAGGGGTCAAATAGAAATAAGGTTCTCTGATTTGAAAGAACTGCATTTCTTGGAATTACTCAATAAAAATTTGTTTACCGGATTTTCAGCTAATTTTCCAGATAACCTTTTGGAAAATTTATTTCAAAAATACACTTTTTTTGATAAGGTGGCCCTAAAAAGTGAACTGTGTGTTGTTTATAATGACAACGAAATTTTGGGGAAAATGAAAATCATGTGATGACTATTAAATACCTTTTCGATAATGATTTGAATCAAGATTTACCCCAAGTTTATAAACTCTTATGTCTAATTGTTTCTATCCCGGTGACATCGGCTTCCGTAGAGCGCTCGTTTTCCACTCTTAAGAGAATTAAAACTTATTTACGAAATTCAATGAGCCAGGATCGTTTGAAAAATATTAGTTTGTTGTCTATTGAAAAGGAATTGGTAAAACTTTTGGCGAAAGACAAAAAATTTTATGAGGATATTATAGATCATTTTGCTAACGTTAAAGATCGCAGAATCCCGCTAATCTTCAAAAATATATAATAACTTTTTATTTGCTCTCACCAGCTGTCCCACACATATTTTGTACATTTTATTTTTCAAAGGTTTTGTCTGTGGTACTAGGTAATTTATTACTTAGTATTATACCAAATAATTCGTTGTTCCTTGTAAAAATCTTGAAAGAATTTATACTTTGTTTGACTTTATGTAAACATTATTTTTTATTTAAGGCTTCTTTCTGCCTTGGCATTGGCATCTATGCAGGAATTATAAAAAATAGATGTCTATGCCAAAGAATTTATTTAAATTAATTCTTTTTTTAGGTCTAAATGTATATTTTATTGTTATTTTATTTTTATTTTGTTTTACTTTTATGACAAGAATTTTATTTTAATCTATTTTTGGGAGGGTCCTATTTTATTTTTGGCAAGAAAAAACTGTCACCTCCCCGTTGGTTGTTGCTGGGCAACAATTGATTAATTCCTCGAATAAGTAACAAATTCGTTAAGTAGGTAGGTAGGTACCTATTTTGTGATAGAAAAAAAAATTTGATGAATAGATGAATTGATTAATTGGCTGAGAAGAGTTTTTGAGAATATTGTAAATAGGAGTTGTAGGTCTCAAGGTGGCGTTCAAGTATTACGTAACGCAATTTTTGAAGATTTTTGACCCTCCCTCCCCCTTATGTAACGCGCCGTAACGTTTACATGAACCCTCCCTCCCCCTCCGTAAACGTTACGTAACACCCAAGTGACCATTTTTACCTAAAAGTCACAAATATGTTGCGCAAAATACCTGAAAGTCGCTAAAATACCTATGTTATTGTTTAAATCGCGCTTTCGTTAATAATAAACAAAACAATAGATTTCTCACTCGCAATACATGCGTATAATGTTTATTTTATTGTTATTTAATAAATAATCATACATAATGTAAAATGTTGAAATGGGCTCAATTTTGTCCTAATAAACTTTCATTACTAATCTTACATTTAATTATGCCGTTTTCCTGACTTGGCCCTGTCCTTACAGACATTTTTAGCTTAATCCACCATTATTTTTCTCATGCATTATTTGATTTTAGCTTATGAACAGGTTTTCACTTTGGGAACCTGCTTATTAAAATGGGTGCGATTAGCAAAGTTGGACCTAGGACCCCAAGATAGTTTTTCGTTTCATGTCTTTTTATGATTATATATATATATATATATATATATATATATATATATATATATATATATATATATATATATATATATATATATATATATACATAGTAATTGTACTGATGGTCACAAGAAGTAGTGAAAACTTGCATGATCCTTTGTTTAGATGACTAGGTACCGAGAGCTTGATTGGGGTCTAAACGATTTGGCATCGACAGGGTGGCGGGAGGAAAGAATGATTTCAAAGCACTCCTCAAGATGGAACAGCAGGATTCGGAAGCGCATTTAATTACTTACAAAAAATATTGCGAGTCACGGACGTGGGGGCTATACCACTTTTAGTTCTTCAGCCGTTTTTTAAATTTCGTTGGCAGTTTTTGGCACACAAGTCAGCATGAGAGCCTTTATAGGGCAAAACAGCTGATGATGCAAATCGCCCTCTTTTGAGAACATTACAGTATATCACTCCCTCTTTTTATTTCAATATGAAAACAATGTTCGTAACGCGTTGTTCGAACCCCCCTCCCGCCCATGTAACGCATCGTAACGTTTTGCAAGACCCCCCACCCCCCAAACTGCGTTACGTAATACTTGAACGCTTCCCAAGGCAGACACTCGAAAGTGAAAAAAATTTTTTTCCAAACAAATTAATAGCTTAGAGAGCTTGTTTTACTTTGATTTTCTTTAAATTATAAGGCGGTTGACCTTGAAATCCTAAAAATTTTCGCCTATGGTGTATTTTTTAACACCTCTTTAAACCAAAACCTCACGAGCCGCCACTGGTACTCTTGCTCCACAAGGCGTGTACTGCTTGAGATAAATGCATTAGTTCGAACTTATTTTCATACAAAAAATGTGGAAAAACTATGTAGGTTCGGAGTGCATTCTAAATATCAAATATAATCTCGCAGTTAAAAATTGAATATGATAATAAATTATAGAATAGTCCCTATTTGTATTATTTTTCTGCCAGAAGTATGGGTAAATTATATAAATGTAGAGTTATTGAAAATATCAAATATTTTGGACTAGTAAAAACGTAAAAACGTGGAATTTTTATTCCACCAATGATAAGGTGAATTGTTAGAGTTTAGAGTAAAACAATAATATATGAAATTGTTTTGCCCAGAAAAATATAATATGATCATCACCGATTATTTTCTTAATATCGAGGAATTATGCAAAATCCATATAATTTTGATGCAATAAATGAAAATTATATTAAATTTTGGAGCACAGTAAAAATGTATTATGGTCGTTACTGAATATGTCCTTGAAATTAGTTTCGTTCTTGTGTAATTTTCCAATAAATGATATGGGAAAACTATACAACATAATTATTTTGAACGTTATTGAATAAGTTAATGATGATGTTAATAAAGTATCAAGTATTTTAAACTAATGAAGCAAACCTCGAAAAAATGCGAGAAAATTACGTTCAAAATAAAATAATTACAAATAATTTTGTTTAATGAAAATAATGCTTAATAATTACTCGACACATATATGATCTTGATGAATAACTCTGTCTTGATGATTTTCCTGCAAGAATTTCGAATTATAAAAGTTCAAAATAAATCAAAAACATCAATGATCAGTGATTTTTCCCAAATCAAAAATATGGAACTTTTCTCAATGGAGCTGATAGAGAATAGTCGAGTGCAATATGTAGGTGCAAAGTATTGGGTAATTCAATTTATTAGTTTGTATATGGACGTGACCTAGAAAGCTTTCTCCCAGAAGCGTACGAAGGTATTGGGTGGCGGCGGAGTGAGAGGCTAGGGGCCTGAATGTCAGGAATGCGACTGAGACGCGAGGTGTGGGGTTCTGTTCCCAGAAGCGGCGGTGCAGATTCGCGCTTGGACAGTTAGGATGACATGTGCATACGGTCGACGACCTCCTTCTCTCCTCTCGACAACAGGAAGATAACGAAAATTCTCGTTGTTCTTCCTAAGATTTTCCACCATAGTATCGAACACCGGTAATTGGGTTATTTGATAACTGGAAAGATCATATAGATACTCACAAGTTTTATAACCAAACTATTTTTAGTTTTTTTGTTTTCGATCTAATTAAAAAGTTATATGAAAAAACAATTTTTTTGAATCCAGTACCGAAAACACGCCGACAATCCCCGAACAGACCCGAGGGCGTGTGACGTCACAATGTTTATTTCTACTCATCGTAGCACACAACTGATACAGTGTTCCGGCTTTCAATCGAATAAATCTTTTTTTTTATCGTGCATGCTTCATACCATTATGTAGAAATACTACAAAAACAACTACCCAAAAAATATTTTTAAATGTTCCACAAGATGTTATACATCAGATTAGCCATTATGAATCGTTTATCACACATTACTAAATAAAAGTAGCTATTATAAATAATTTTTTGCACTAAATTTTGGATATTTTTAGTCAATTTACACGTAGAACCAGTTGACTGTACTATCAAGGAATTCCTTTAAAGTTATGACGTCACAAACATGGCCACCCATCGTAACACGTTTGTTACGCACGTTTTAAATGATTTTCGCGTAGTCAATTTAGTATAATTTATAATGGAGTTTTAATTGATATTTCTCTTTCAAACACCCAATTAAACTCTCAATTGAAATGAATTCATTCAAAGGGGAAGCTATTTCAACAACTCAGAAAAAACCCTGCGGAGAATACTGAAAGTGGTTACGCCTGTTAAACAACCCCCTCCACCCCAAATGAAAAAAAAATAAGTTCCGCACCGTTACACTCCAGACACTAGGCGAATAGGAAGTTAGGTTTTAAAATAATAAAACGTAATGTAAGCCTTACAAAGGCGATCCTTGAGATCCTTCCAACTAGAGACAAACATGTTTAGTTACAGACAGATAAATTCAATATGTAAATTGAAAAAAGTATAGAAATATTCAATGGATTTTTATATTGAAATTAGAATCGGATATTTCTTATATTTTACGTATCTCTTTGACGTGAATACTTAATTATAATTTGAACAAATATTCCACTATCTCTTTCTATAATAATTACCAAGAATCGGAATAAATAACTGAAGAAAAAGGAATTTTTATATACAGGGCTATTCAAATTTGAGTATATGCATGGGGATTTCGATAACGGTAAGAGATAGAGGGATGGTTAAATGGGGGCAAAGTAGCATATTTCAGAGGTCATTTATATGGATAAAAAATATCTGATCTGGCTCCTTTAGTTCTGGAGTTATATAGGAAAATTCGAAAATTTCGAAATCCTTTTTTTGCCTATATATTTTTATTTAATGAATTATTTTCAAAACAATTGTCACTTTGCCATTGCCACTTTTTCTAAGCTATCTAAATATCTGAATAGAAATTATATACAGGGTGTCGTATAAATTGGGCCACCCTCAACTTTCAATTTTCAAATACGGACCTGTATTTTTTATTGCATTTTTTTGAATGCCAAGAGCCATGTTTTATATTGACGTAGTATTTTCATCTGAATTACAGAGTGTTCTGGAAATATTGAACTATTACCAGTAAAATTTCAACATTTTTTTAAAATTCCAGCTCTAATTAAATAAATATCATAGAATAAGGTATTAAATGCCTAGGATTTGGAAGATAATCAACATTATTCGACGAAAAATGTCTTCTTCAAGAATTCATCCACATTTCAGTTCACGCAACCCATGATCAATGTACGAAAATGTGAAATTCTTCCCAGTACGTACATGTATGTGCATATAATCCAATGCCCAAACAAAATAATCTTCCAATGGCAATCTTCATACTCCAGACACCAATTTGGAAATATTTCATTATTACTCACTTTTCGAACTACCTATATTTGTTTCATATTGGCGTTTTATTTTTATATAAATCATAAAGTGTTTTGGGAATATTGAACTAATACTAGTGATATCTCATCATTTTTTAATTCCATAACACCTCTAATTGAATAATATCAGAGAATGAGAGGCGAATCAGACAAATTGATTCCTTAAGAAAAATGAATTTCAGAATTTCCAGATTATCTAGTCTCACTACTTGTTCGGAATAACAATAGAATAAAATCAACATTCCTGAGAGACATTTTATTTCTTTACCATAATGTAGCATTGGTAGAATAATTATTGATCCCCATGTCGATTCACCCCAGTAGGTATGAGGAAGATCTGTTGTATGTATTCTGCTGAGAACTCACAAACATAATCTGTCACAAGCATAACATTGTATTTGATCATATAGGTTTTCATATTGTATAACTTATCGCATAAGAACATGTTTAGTTATTATCTAGAATTGAAATAAGTCATTATAAGTAATCATAATCGAAATGAATCTTTGAATTGACGATCTTCTCGTTCCAGACATTTACAGAGTCGTTTTTTTAAGTTATTATTCGCTCTGGAAATATCTCTTCGGCGTAGTAATGCGAAAGCGTTCATGATTTTAATTCTTAAATCTTCTATATTTTCAATTTCCTTTTGATATATTCTATTTTTTAGTGTAGGTACCCCATAAAAAAAGTCAAGCGGAAAGATGAATGCTCCTACTATTTCTGTAGAAAACGTTAATCATATCTCTTTTCTGCTCTATGGGGAAACCCATTTTCAGTACTAACATATTTTTCATTAAATACCAACGATAATTTCCAAGAAACTGTCACAATAATGACAAGTGAGGTGAACTTAATATTTATTTTCCAAAGCATACTATGAGAATTCAAATAGTTTAATCATAATAAATTGTTGTATATAGCAACAGAATGCCCATGAATTAGCTGAAAAATATAGATAGTTCGGAAAGTGAGTAACAATGAAATATTTCCAAATTGGTGTCTGTAATATGAAGATTGCCAGTCGAACATTTTTTTGTTTGAGCAATGATTATATGCACATAAACGTACTAGGAAGAATTTCGCATTTTCGTACATTGATCATGGGTTGCGTGAACTGAAATGAGGTTGAATTCTTGAGAAAGACATTTTTCGTCGAATAATGTTGATTATCTTCCAAATTCTAGGCATTTTATACCTTATTCTATGATATTTATTTAATTAGAGCTGAAATTTTAAAAAAATGTTGAAATTTTACTGATAAGTGATAGTTCAATATTTCCAGAACACTCTGTAATTCAGATGAAAATACTACGTCAATATAAAACATGACTCTTGGCATTCAAAAAAATGCAATAAAAAATACAGGTCCGTATTTGAAAATTGAAAGTTGAGGGTGGCCCAATTTATACGACACCCTGTATATAATTTTTATTCAGATATTTAGATAGCTTAGAAAAGTGGCAATGGCAAAGTGGCAATTGTTTTGAAAATAATTCATTAAATAAAAAGATATAGGCAAAAAAAGGATTTCGAAATTTTCGAATTTTCCTATATAACTCCAGAACTAAAGGAGCTAGATCAGATTTTTTTTATCCATATAACTGACCTCTGAAATATGCTACTTTGCTCCCATTTAACCATCCCTCTATCTCTTACCGTTATCGAAATCCCCATGCATATACTCGAATTTGAATAGCCCTGTATATATATATATATATATATATATATATATATATATATATATATATATATAAATTTCTCTAGAGAATAACCAAAAAGCTTCATAATTATGCATAATAATACATATGTGTATTTCGGGTGATTGTGATAGTATAGTTGTTATTAATGGTACCATGCTAATATTGTTATCAGAATAGTATATTCTGTAACAAGGTTAGAATGAAAATTCGATGCGAGTGGAAAAGTTCCGAGCGCGAGCCGAAAGCGAGCGTTAGGAATCACGAGCATCACGAATTTTCATTCTAACCGAGTAGCAGACTATACTTTCTCCACGATCGAAAATTTTAAATATATATTTTTATATGAAAACGAACAAAAGATAATTCATATTACAGAACTCAATCACAATTATATTAGGTAAACACTCAATAATTCAAGAAACATTCTACTTTATATTAATTGTTATATTTGTATAGTTCTCGAAATGAAAATTGGTGCATTATTGGAAGAATTTTCAACAATTGCGTGGTTTGTAGAAGATGAACTAACAGTCACATAATTTGAAGTGGAAGGCATGATTAGCGGTGTATTAGATCCAGTAATTGATGAGACTAACTTATTTGCTTTATTTATTCGATTTTGCACCGAATTTTCTATGCATCCTTCTGGCACTTGAGAAGACTTCCACCTTCCATGCCTTTTTAGTTTTTCCATATCTGCTCCTGTGTCCACTAACACAGTAGCCGACGTCCTCCGATAACAATGACCAGTGTAGTGGTGTATTTGCACACTCTGATTCTGAACCCCTGCATAAATTCATAATACTTATTATATTTTCGAATGAAAACGTGACAGCAATAATTTTGACACTTACTCAAATTTGTCACTACGATGACAATCAACTGCGTCAAGGCTAATGTCATTATTGCTAGCCAGTGTGAGAATATTATTCTATCACAAGGGAGAGAAAGCAAATACATTTAAATTGCATGGGGGCAGAGGTGTTGCAGAATATTTCTTCAATCTCAAGAGAGAGAATTCCAGCATTCTGTAATCAAATTTGATATCAGAATTGACGAATTCTGTGATGATCGTGGAGAAAAACGGTTTCTAATTGCCCGTATAATCGTAGGTATATATAAATCCTATTATAAATATTTCTATTTCTTCTTTTCATTGTTCCTGTTATTCAATACATATTATATAGCGAACGGAACTTCGTTTCAACCGGGGTGTCCCACGACACCTCTCGTCTTTTTTTTTCTTTGTATCATGGAATAAATTTTGAGATCAACGATTACTATTCTATCTATAATGATTACAAGAAGGTGAAGAGAATACTCGTTGATCTTTCAAATATTTTCTACTATCGTTTCGACCACTCAGATAGAAAACATCGAGTAATAAAACTATTAATAAAAAACTTACTTCATTAAATGAGAAAGATATTTGAACAACTAAAAATGGATCCCAACGGAAAACACTGAAACTGGTTACGTTTCTTCTTACAGAATGAGTGAATATTAATTTTCTTCTTATTTCATATCATAAAACTTAAGATCGAAGACATTGAATTTCTATCTTCAGTACACTTAAAAGGTTAAGAAAATTCTCGTTGTGCTACCAAAGATATTCCATCATCTTCTCGAAAACTTTAAAAACACCTAGTGATTAAACTGTCAATAGAAAACATATTTATTAAATGAGATAGCTATTTGAAATACTAAAGAAGAATCACTATTGTACATACTGCATATGGCGTTTCTCCTCCCAGCAGAAGAGAATTTTTATTTTTTTTCTTTTCTTATATATCATGAAATATATTATATATTTACTGAACGTAAATTTTCCTCTCTTCATTGACAACATCGAGGTTAAGAATATCCTAAGATTTTTCATCATCGTCTAAAGAAAACTTAATCATCCCTAGTTTTCAAAAAATAACAGCTTCATCTAGCTATATTAGATCATTTTAAACTATTTAGAAAAGATCCTCATGAAAACCAACGTTCATGGATAAATTTGTTTCCTTACAGAAGATAATGGAGAATGGCATACGAATAACATCATTTTCCTCTCTTCAATACCAAAAAGCTGAAGATAATCCTTGTTATTCTTCCACAGATTTTCAGCATCGTCCCAACTGAACGATCAGTTGAAAGCGTTCTTTCAATTAGGTAACGATTTCAGAAGAGATGAAACCAAAAAACAGGATAACAGCAAAATTTGCTTTCCTCGAAAGTGATAAATTTTCATTTGAATTTCCTATCAAGGATATCGACAAACAGTCCATGACCTCCATCTCCTATCTAAAAGTGGAACTTAGAAGAAATATCCTCAGCGGATGTTTTATTATTGGTAAATTAGAAATATGGATTGTCTTCGGTAACAATCAATGAATACTCGGAAACACTTAATTTTTTAAATATTTCTAACTATGCCTAGACATAGTCAGAACCTATATGACATTTTTACTGCAAGACGGATCACTTCTAGCTTTAGTAGATCTGAATATGAGATTCTGTTTAAGTGCCCACTCGAGGGCTCGAAAATAATTTTGAATTGCCTATATTCCTGGAATCCTCATTATTGCTTTTTAAGCTGTATTTTTCAACAGTGAAGTGCAGGAGTGGTTTTTGTATCCGTTTTCGACTACCTAAAACATGATTTTCGTAATATTTTTTGTGTTTGAAATATATATATATATATATATATATATATATATATATATATATATATATATATATATATATATATATATATACATATATATATATTATATATATATATATATATATATATATGTATATATATATATGTATATATAATACATATATATATATATATATATATATATATACATACATATATATACCATGTGTCCCAAAATGAAGGCACCAACATTGCTATCTCGGTAAATATTATAGATATAAATGTATTAGAGAATTCTTGGCTGATCTCATATCTCCTTTCAAATTTGATCTATCTTCATTCATTCTCGAGATAATAACGAAAAACAAAAAATGGGCGATATGGTTTTTTCTTCATAAGTTAAATATCGTTGATTTGTGTGGAAACTTGGATATTTCTAGGATAGTTTTTGATGAGCATTTGATGTATGACAAAGTTGACCTGCTAACGTCTTTTGTTTTTCGGATATCAATAGCAACTCTTTTTTTCATATGACGGACATCTTTGATTTTCACAAATTCTGGAACCCCTTGAGATGGGCTTTCCATGATATGTCAGTTCATGAAAAAGATATGCGTTTCAATCGAAAAATTCGAACAGTAAACAGTTTCAATGTCAGAAAAATCGCTGTAGGCATGGATGACATTAATTAAGTTCAACAGTAACTTCATCTACAGGTAACGAATAATAACAATACAATAACCATTCTACGCTATAACTGTTGAAGCAATCGACATAAAGAGACATGTATGATTTGATAGAAGTTAACGTAATTTTTCCACATGAGTATGCATTTATCATTTCATATTTCTGTTCCATTTACAGAATGAAGAAACAAGCTGAATTTATTCGAGCTAAGAATCACTTTCGAATTTATAAATACAGCGTTTTAATAAGTTGTTAACTTTTCTGAAATGTTGAGATCGTTACCTAATTGAAAGAACGCTTTCAACTGATGGTTTAGTTGGGATGATGCTGAAAATCTGTGGAAGAATAACACGGATTATCTTCGGCTTTTTGGTATTGAAGAGAGGAAAATGATGTTATTCGTAGGTATGCCATTTTCCATAATCTTCTGTAAGATAACAAATTTATCTTTTTTTTAAAAATATTTAGAAAGGTGCAAATGTCGAGCGTGTGGCTAGATTACTGAATACTAAGTCGTTGATGACTGGTGGGATATCCGATTCATCCAACACATCTCGGTGGGCATAAAGAACAGCCAAGTTCAATCGCTTCTGTCCCATTGTTGGAGATATGACTTCATGGCAATGAAGACGTAAAAAGAAATAAGTCAGGAATTGTAACATTGACTTAAGGGTGCCTGCACATTTGTAACCTGCCTCTGTTTTGTCCTCTGGAGAAAAGGAAAATGAAAAATACCAACATCATTTTGTGATTTTACAAAGCATAATATAACTAATACTTTTCTTAAATTACTTTATTATATTTATATATATATATATATATATATATATATATATATATATATATATATATTTATATTTATATATATATATATATATATATATATATATATATATATATATATATATATATATATATATATATATATATATATATATATATATATATATATATATATATATATATATATATATATATATATATTATATATATATATATACTAGAATTAGAAAAATATCAAGTTACATTGAAATAATTTTTCCGGATTCTAATAAAGTACGCCTCTGGTATATCTTAAACTTAGATGAACACAATTCCACACTGTTGCCACAACGTAATCGTTCGCTCTCTGTTGTCTCAACCTTTCGTCAACAGGTTAAAACATGACTTAATAACGAATGTCAATAAATGAAGTAATGAAAGGTAAACACTCTTACGGTTATATTAACTAGATTTTACTAGCCATATTCACTATAATGACAATATTGAGCAGAATTAACTGAAAAATTAGAACGCATAATTTGACAAACATGCAAAATATTAGTGAATGATGAATAAAGACAGGATGAATTCGAAACTGTAAATTTACGTTCGTATGAAATTTTAGGCCCCATTTTTGTACCCTTTTAAGGCCTAGGAAATAAATATTACTTCAAAATATACCAAAACAGTTTTCATGGGGAAATTACGTTCATAAAACACCTACCCTTAAACTTTCGAAGCTGAATTAGCAGCCAACACTGATGGTGCATAAAACAATGAAAACTAATCGTATAAGGTACTGAGAAGGGTCAACAAGCCCAGAGAGAATGTAGAGATCTCTTCTCCCGCAGGTGCGAGAGTGGAAAGAACGCATTCTTGAACGATGTGCGATCACGACCGTCTGGTCAAGGTAGGTCTGGCCACATTCCACGGTCTACTTGACCCTTCTATATTCTGTACAGCTATGGTTCCGTTTACGTGTAATCCATTCAGATTTTCTAATAATTACGGCGGAAATTACTTGTAGATATAAAATAGAAATGCCACCACATTCGGCTACTATTCGGTATTCGGCTTTTATTTTCTTTTGTATCGTATTCTGTCAAACCCTGCATATTATTCAGCTGAATACCGCATATATAACTATGAAAATATTACCTACCAAAGTATCTTCATAGGAGAAATTAATTTTATGATATTCGATGGAGAAGTAATATAAATATTCGGCTACTATTTATTTGTGTTGTATATTCAGCCGAATCCTTGGCATTATTCTGTCGAATGCCGTACTTTGAATCTAGAGGAAAACGCACATTTGAATAAAATATGTATTTATTTACGTCGAAAATTAATTTACTTACATACGATTGAGATTATATGGCTATCATTCGTCATTTTACAATTGTTCTTTTATTGGTTATTCAGCCGTATCCTGCGTACTATCAATTCTGATACTGTATATCTATCATCATGTTAAAAACACACATACTACTCAAGAAGGTATTTATTCAGACGGAAATCAATTTGAAGATATACGATGGAGATGCCATATATATTCGGCTTCTTTTAGGAATTCGGTTATTGTTTTTTTTTGTATTGGATATTGAACCGAACCCTGCGTACTATTCAGCCACATACCGCATCTATTGTCATGAGAAAATGCATAAAAAATATATCTATTCAAGGCGGAATTTAATTTGAAAATATACTATGGAGATGTCACATAATATATTCGGTTCCTATTAGGAATTCGGTTATTGTTTATTCTGTATTATGCCAAATTCTGCATATCTAATTATGAAAAAACGCACATATTACCTTCAAAATGTAAACTTATTTAAAGATGGAGATGTCACATTCTACTATTCGGAGTTCAGTTATGGATTTTTAGCAGGTTTTCACTTTGAAAACCTGGTTATTAAAATGGGTGCGATTAGCAAAGTTGGACCTAGGACAATAATAGTTTTTCGTTTCATGACTTTTTATGATGCTTGGCACCAGAAACTAAATTTCATATACTCTCTCTCTCTCTCTCTCTCTCTCTCTCTATATATATATATAAATATATATATATATATATAATAATAATAATAATAATAATAATAATAATAATAATAATTCTTTATTAATCCCTTCGACATTACAAAATCAGAATGTATAGGACAGGTCAAATGAGAATAGGCCAACACAATTCATACAAAATGGCCATCTGCCAAGTATTCCGCTATACTATAATAAGATTTTTCAATCAATATGTGTTTAATGGTTTTTTTTGAATTTCGACTCATTAAATCTCTTGATTTCATCACTGGTAAATTATTGAAAAATTTTTGCCCTTATAAGATGGGGGAGTTCAAATTTCGTTGTCCTATGTTGAGGTAACACAATGTTTCAAAGTTTCTCGTACAATAATTTGTGATAGTTCGACAATCCATTAAAACTTCCAATATTACGTTTCATAAACAAACAGACATTTGTATATATAAATACAAGGACCGTCAAAATGCGATGTTTGATGAAGAGCGTCTACAGGAGGAAAGTGGGCTGATATTGAAGATCAGACGCATTATCCTTTTTTGTGCCTAAAAATATCCTATCTACGTCAACTGAAGCCCCCCATAACAAAGATGTTGAATTGCGATGGCTGTATAACCAAACTGTAATACACATCTAAAATTGACTTGGATGGCAAACACATTTTTAATTTATTTATAGCATAATAGGATGCATTCAACTTTTTACTCAATACATTAATTGTGTTCAGACCATCTCAAAAGTACTATCGAGATGAACACCCAAAAACTTAACTTTTTCGAAGAAGAAATTTTCACATCTCCCAACTGGAGGGTCAATGGAACCAGTGTCCCTGATTCCGAAAGAAATAATCTTAGTTTTTTCCACATTGACAATGAGCGCATTAGCACTACAGCCAGTCCATGAAGCTCTTATCAGTATGCTGCAGCAAGAAAAGGAGTTCATTAATATTTCTAGATGCTACGGCGATAGATGTATCATCGGCCAAATAGAATCAGTTTTTATTAATTCATAAGAAATGAGATGTTCAGGTAAATCATTAACGAAACAATATGAACCAGAAGAGGCCCTAATACAGATCCTTTGAGGACACCAATATCGATACTAAATTTGCTCGAATATGAGTCACCCACTCTGACGACCCATTGATCTTTCACCAGGAAAGCTATGCAACCACTCTAAAAAGATTTCCTCTGAATCCCAAATTATATAACTTATTCATTACAAATGGTATAGACAAGCATCAAATGCACGCGATAGGTCGAAAAAACAGACCAGCGACACATAGACCATCATCCAACCACTTATAAGTACTTTCAACAAATGAAACAGCAAGACTGTCTCAGTTGAGCATCCGGCTCTGAATCCATGTTGAGAACTTGTGATAATATTAAACTATCTAAATAATCTACCATACGCTTCAAATACCAAATTTTTCAATAACTTTGGAAATAGAACTAAGGATTGAGATTGGTCTGTTAGTTGACTATTTCATTTACATCATTACGTTTATGTACAGGAATAACGGTGCCCATCTTGAGTGAAAATGGAAAAATGCCAGTTGTTATTGATTGATTTATCAGGTGAGCAAGATGACCTGCAACATACCCCGCAGAGACTTTCAATATTCTTGAAGATATACAGTCAGTACCAGTGCTTTTTTTGTTTTTTAATGAATTTATAACATTTAGGACTTCTTTCCACAGTAACTGGATTAGAAGTAAAAGGTATGCGACACCCAATTTAGATGTTGTGCCAAATAAGAGATATAGTATTTCCATAGTGTTGCTGAAGGCTTACAAGTTTGTTATCTCCGAAAAGTATTCAGCAAAGGCTGCAGCTATTTTAGGAGACTCAGAACAGAAACTTCCATGCAAATTAAGAGACATGACATTCTGTCTCACATTTTTCCTACCAGTTTCCTGGTTTACAATACTCCAGACACTCTTATTTCTGTTGACTGAATTTTCGATTATATTTGCATAAAAGTTAGATTTTCGTTACTTTTAGTAGATTATTATAATATTTCTTGAATTGTTTATACATCTCAAAAGACTGTTCAGATTTCAATCTAGAATGCCAACCAATGTAAATTCTTCAAATGAAGACTTGCCTGCTTAACTTCTGGTGTTATCCAGTTTTTACTCTGTGAGTACTATGCACCTAGCAGGAAAGTTTTCGTGAATCAAAAGAGTAATAGTATCCAAGAATGCTTGGAAAACATGAATCAACATCAGCGCTCTGGTAAATCTCATCGAAGCAAACTACAGAGAGATTTGTCACATAATTTCGTAATTCTATTTTCAGAAAAAGATCTGACATATTTTTTATTCGTCAGTTGGATGTTTAGAACGATCCACTGGAATTTCGAAGTCCACTGATAAACTTTATGATCACTGAGGTTAGCTTCTATCACCCTTGATTTACAATATTCCAGGCAATATTACTTAAAATGTAATCAACTTTTGAGGATGATGTTCTACGGAAATATTGGTGAATATTCTTGTCCATCTTGAGATGTTACATGCAAACCGAAGCTAATAAGTACATCAGGAAAGTAGTTTCCTCATATTACAATCAGGTTTAAGAAAGTCAACATTAATGTCACCACATACAAATAAGTTGTCTACTAAACCTACTACAGAATTGCCAAAAACAGCAGTTAATTTTTCGAGAAATTTATCAAAAATTTCCTGATGGGGGCCTATAAATACTTGATTGATGCCTATTTTACACCGCGACACAGCACTTTTGCACCACAAACTTCAAAAATTCAATTCCTCCGAATATATGGAAACCTGCAAATTTTTCACTTGAATGTCGCATTTCACAAATAACACTGTACCACCGTGTTTCCTGTTGGGACGACAGAAGAAATCAGCCTGCCGATATCCTGGAAGCACCATCAGCCCAATGTTTTCATAGCTGCACCAATGTTCAGCGACACTTATGATGTCCGCAGATTCCTCTGACAGGAACACCTCAAGATTGTTTAGTTGTTGGTAATACACGAATGTTTATTTGCATAATTTTCAACTGAACTTTTTTGGAAACTTTAGGTAGATTGAAATTCGTTTATACTGCGTCGGATGTGGACCTCGCCGTTGAAAAAAAATGATGGACGCTCACATTTTTTGGCCAGCAAGATGCATCCAATTGCTTTATCAAATTCGCTTTTTAGGTATCAATACCTTGAAAGATGCGTAACTCTCCGGGTATTTTTGATTTTAGAGCTTCGCATTTCACATCGGTGAAGTTGGATTTCCAGAAAGGCCAGAAGTTCATCAGGGGTAGTCTCCGGCTTCAAGTTTGTTACATGAAGGGGTTTAAATTTTTCAACCCCTTCGATGGAAGATTTTCCTGAAAAAGTTCCCAACCACTAAGGCCCGTTGAGAAGACTTTTTTGTTCTTTTTTATGGTTCACAGTCTTCCAATTTCGTGTTCAATAAGGGTTCATTCACCTTTTGATGAAGTTTGGTGGTATCCCTCCTTATTACTAATTGGGTTTTAATTGTCTTGAGAGGCATTATTTACGTCTGATAAATGATAATCGGTTTTGTGATTTTAGGTTTACTAGAAATTTCCTTCTTTGCGATCAATTGCAACCACATTTTTGTGTTCACTGGCAATTCCCATTCCCATACGTAGGAGTAGCCGCGTTGATCCTGCTCGGCATATGTTTCGTCTTGTTAATATTAATCTGTTGTTATTGTATCCTCTCGTATGTGTACTTTTTTTTTTCAATTCAGATAACTCACTTTCTAAAATACGTGATTTTATCTTTTAAAATGACGAATTTTCAATCAGAATCGAGTTTTTGGATTCTAATTCTTCTACGAGTTTCAGAAGAAGATCCTGGTAGGTAGGCTCACCTGAGATCGGCAGATTTTCAGAGCCTGATTCACTTGTTACACTCGAGGTGTTGTTTTGACTCGAGAATGGAGTCATCAAATTTTCTCCACAGCATATTCTCAACTTCGAACCACATCTTGGATGATATACACTGGGGCAAGTGTTACATTTAAAACCAACTTTTATTAATGATTGTTTGCAAGAACCGCACTTAAGCGATTCAATTTGAAGAGCATCGCTCGCACCAACCTTCTTGTTCGCGGACATAATGTCGAATATATATATATATATATATATATATATATATATATATATATATATATATATATATATATATATATGTTCATATGTATGTATAAGCTTATGTATTTTAGCGTTGTTTACACGATAACGGGCGCAATTTTGAAGCAATAGGGTTAAAAGCTTGTAAATAGGTAGTTTGGTATGATATCTTGGATGGGATTGTTTTTGGTTCGAATAGGTTGGGGGGTTGACCCCCTGGGGCAAAATAAATCTTGTTCACACGATAACGGGCGCAATTTTGAAGCAATAGGGTTGAGAGTTTGTAAGTAGGTAGTCTCGAAAGATATCTTGGATGGGATTGGTTTTGGTTCAAATTTGTTGGGAGGTTGAACTCCTGGGGGGAGAAATAAATAATGTTTACATGTTAAAGGGCGTAATTTTGCAGCAATAGGATTGAAAGTTTGTGAGTAGGTAGTTTCGTATGATATATTGGATGGGATTGATTTTGGTAGGAATTACTTGGGGGGTTGACCCCCAGGAGAAGAAATTAATCTTGTTCACACGATAGAAGGCGCAAATTTGGGACCATAGGGTTGAAACTTTGTATGTAGGTAGTTTCGTATGATATCTTGGATGGTATATATTTCGATATAAATTGGTTGGGGAGTTGACCCCCCAGAGGAGGAAATATATATTGTTTACACGATAAAGGGCGCAATTTCTGTTTTCTGGATTTGGAACAAGAATCATAATTAAATGAATAGTTTTTTCAAACTGGATTCGTTTTGAAAACCTGCTTTTCTTATGCAACTCGCTGCGATAGAGTTTTTGTATTGTATATTCAGCCAAATCATACGTATCATTCAGCCGAGTAACATATATCTGATCATGAGAAAATCGCATTTATTTAAGGCGGACATCAATTAGAAGATATATCATAGAGATATACCGGGTGTAAATGAGTGATGGGCCACCCCTATAACTTTTTAATGGATTCTTCGATTTTATTGAAATTTGGGTGGTTTATCTCAGACATAATTTTTAATTTTTTCAAATACAAAATCAGTATGGCTGACTTCCGGTTTCACAGAAAACGATATAAAAATTTAAATGGAACACCCTATATATTTTTACATATTTTAATTCTGAGGCTTCAAATACATACATTTCATCTGTCAAATGTCATTTCTAGCGCCGTTTCAATTTTGTTCTTCATTTTGTTTTTTTTTCGTAGATGGCTGCGACGTCGTCTAAATCAAAGATAATTGATTTAATATATCGCCCAAAGTAATAATTTTTCAAAAAATTCATTTTCGTGAAGTTTTTTAACGATTAAATTCTTTTTCGAACCAAAACTCAGTTTTTTAAATAGAAACATACATGGGCCACCCTGTATATCAAAAATCTCCTTCAAATTCCTTCAACATGATTCACACATCAATTTTCTCAATTCCTAAATAACGAAGTAATTATTAAAAATCTTATTCTTATTAGTTCCCTTTGCTCCTGAGACCGACCCTGTTTACGAAATATGAAAAAAAATTTGACAGATGGAAAGTATATATTTGAAGACTCAGAATTAGAATATGTAAAAATATACAGGGTGTTCCATTTGAATTTTTAATTTTTATATAGTTTTCTGTTAAACCGGAAGTCAGCCATATTGATTTTGTATGTGAAAAAACTCAAAATTATGTCTGAGATAAACCACCCAAATTCCAATAAAATCGAAGAATCCATTAAAAAGTTAAAGGGGTGGCCCATCACTCATTTAAACCCGGTATAGACGACTATCCGTAGTTCAGTTTCTCTGTATTAGATGTTCAGCCGAATATGGCCTATTGTATACTCAGTCAAATCCGGCGTACTATTCAGCCGAATACCATATATCTGGTCACGAGAAAAATTTATCTATCTAAGGCGGAAAGTAATTTGAATATATACGATGGAGATATCTTAGACTACTATTCGGAGTTCAGTTAATGTTTTTCTGTATTGGATTTTCAGCCGAATCCGACGTATTGTATACTCAGTCAAATCCGGCATACTATTCAGCCGAATATCATATATCTGATTATGAGAAGAACGCATGTATTCAAGGCGGAAATTAATTTGAAGATATACCATGGATATATATTAAACTAATATTCGGAGTTCAGTCAATCTTTTTCTGTATTGGATATTTAGCCGAATATCTCATCATTAAAACACATATTACTTCAACAACAAATTCGTAGAAATATGATACTTCACAAGTGTAGCTATTTGTAAGTTATGATGTATATGATGGTAGCGATATGATATTAATTACTGGTATTATACTGAAAAGTTTTCAGTTAATATCGGCGATAGTTTTCTAACAATTATTAATAATTTTATGATAACACAACGTGCGATTAGAAGTATGTAATTAATATTGCGTGTAGTGGCACAATCTAATCGCAAATGAACCGAATACTCCCGCCCCTTTATCCCGCACGCACCAATGAGATAGGCCTCAGTGTGCTACGCGCGAAATGTATGCTCCCTTCGCCTAATACTCACTGCTTCGGCCAGATATTTGATAATTGATCCAATAATTATTTCGGACATATAAAACTTACAGAAAAGTGCGGTGCCTATCGCGCCGACCACGTGACTGCACCGCCCGGCTACCTATCTCGTAGAAGTATGCGCCTTGCTACTCCCCATCAGCTGACACCGAAGCGTATTTCATTATGGTTTTGCCTAAACACGATCGTAAAATCTAAACTTTCCCAAATAATGTAATCTCCGAAACGCCCGATCCGATATCAAAAATTCTTTCATCAATATTTAGAATTAAATCATATTATCTAGTGAAATAGAAGGGATTTTCGTGACGACGAATTTTCTAACTTAAGCAAATGCGTTTTTTACACACGATGGATTAACGGTATGAGATATTCAAATGCTTTTTTCTATTTGAATGGGTCTGTAAAAAAGTCTGGGACGACTTACGTTTTTCTTAGTGTTGAAATTTTTTCACAATTTAAATTTCACGCGAGCGAGGCCGTGGTTACAAATAGTACTTCATCAGTTTGTGTATTAACCTTAACATAAGTTATATGTTATCGCATAGAGACCTTCCTGAGTTCTACAACTTTTCTATACAAAGCATTCAAATATCTCATACCGTTAAGGCAGCGTTCCTAGAAAACGCATTCGCTCGACCGTTATTTCGACGACTTTGAAAGTTGAAAAATTGGTCGTCACGAAAAGAGACCATATATATATATATATATATATATATATATATATATATATATATATATATATATATATATATATATATATATATATATATTTATATATATATATATATATATATTTATATATATATATATATATATATATATATATATAATATATATATATATATATATATATATATATAATATATATATATATATATTAATATATATATATATATAATATTATATATATATTTATATATATATATATTTATATATTTATATATATATATTTATATATATATATAAAATATATATATATATATATATATATATATATAAATATATATATATATATATACAGTGTTTTCATGATAAAAATAAAAAATTTATTAAAATATTAGGTTTATATTTCATGTTGAATCCTCAGACAGGTCGATTAGTATTTTTATTTGGGCAATTTTCGCAATAAAAATTTTGTATACAGGGTGTCTCATTCAAGAGCTATGGCTTTGTCATTAGTTTTTTTAAAGGTAATACCTGTATATTATTTCACTTTTACAATTCTACGATAAATTCTTATCACTTTTTGTGAACATACCATATGCTTCAACTTGATGGATTCCCAGATTATAACGGAGATAGTGGAGCACCTGGAGATTTAAAATGTGGATTAAAAGTACAAAAAAAAATTTTGGTAAACATTGTCATTAAATCTGAAGAATGAAATTTCACATGTACCATCTGAATTCATTCACTGGTGCTGTATAGTCCGCAGTTTTCACGTTTTTAACGCTCCAGGCACTACACTACTTCATTGTTTAAGAAAATGCAATTACTTGAGAGAGAACGTATTGAACTACTTATGATGATTGGTTTTGGAGATAGGGTGCGTTCACAAGAAGAAGTCTGCAATCTATTCAATGAAAATCATCCTGATCGTCCGCCAATTACTAGATCGACAGTCAGCAAAATTGAATCAAAATTCAGGAGATACGGCCACGTTAGAGATTTACCTAAAGGAAGACCACCGAGAGTATCTGAAGAAACAGTGCTGAACGTTCTACTAGAAACCCAAGATAACCCTCATACATCCATTACTACAATTTCCAATAATTTCAATTTATCAGTAGGGTTCCGTGCATAAATACTTAAGGTAAATAAGTATCATCCCTATAAAATTAAGCTGGTACATGAATTATTAGAAGACGATTTTGACCGCAGAGTACAGTTTTTGTGAGCAGATTCTTGAAATTCATAATCAACATCTAAATTTCATTACAAACATAATTTTTTCTGATGAAGCCACCTTTACTTTAAATGGCCACGTCAACAGACAAAACTGTAGGTATTGGGCGACCGAGAATCCTCATTGGATGCAAGAATGCCACCACACAGCGGCCTCAAAAAATTAATACATGGGGCAGCGATTGTCGAAATCGATAGTTTGGTCCCTATTTTTTGAAGGAAACACTAAACGGAGAGACTACTTGAACTTTCTCCAGTTCGAACTCATTCCGGCTTTAGCTGTTTTGTTTCCTAAACCACAAGATCCTGACATACCTAATAACGAGATATGGTTTTCAACAAGATGGGGCACCTCCTCACTATTCAATCGCTGTTCGAACAATTTCTTGATGCAACTTTTCCCAACAGATGGATTAGGACGGAGAGGTCCGATTGAGTGGCCGCCAAGATCACCGGACATAACCCCATTGGATTTTTTCTTATGGGGTTATTTGAAGTCTAAAGTTATTTTGAATAGACCAAATAATATTGATGATCTAAAAGAGAGAATCAGGCAGGAAATAAGACTTATCAGTCCAGAAGTAATTGAAAATGTGCAACGGGAAACATTGAATCGACTTCAAAAATGTCTCGAAGTAAACGGGACAACAGATTGAACATATGTAAAAATTAAATTAGTAATTACATTTGTGTGTTTTCATATCGTACCTCTCATTTACCCACTATCTCCGTTTCTGGGCAATCCATCGAGTTGAGGCATATGGTATGTTCACAAAAAGTGATAAGAATTTATCGTAGAATTGTAAAGTGAAATAATATACAGGGTATTACCTTTAAAAAAACTAATGACAAAGCCATAGCTCTTGAATGAGACACCCTGTATACAAAATTTTTATTGCGAAAAATGCCCAAATAAAAATCTAATCGACCTTGTCCGAGGATTTTTAAACATGAAATAGAAACCTAATTTTTTAATGAATTTGTTCCTTTCATCATGAAAGCACTGTATATTTATATATATATATATATATATATATATATATATATATATATATATATATATACTATATATATATATATATATATATATTATTATATATTTATATATATTATATATATATATATATATATATTATATATTATATATATTATATATATATATATATATATATATATATAATAAATATATATAATATATTATATATATAATATATATAATATCTATATATATATATATATAATATATATATATATATATATATATATATATATATATATATATATTTATATATATTTATATATATATATATATATATATATATAATATATATTATATATATATATTTATATATATATATATATATATATATATATATATATACAGGGTGTCCCACCGGGAAAGAACGCGATCTGTATATGGAAAACTACACATAGGAAATTTTTGAAAATTTGACAGTATACTAATGTTGATAGGGGCAACTCGACTAAATTATCTTCAAGATGGTGGCACTTCCGGTTATACCGGAAGTAGATACCAACTTGCTTATTTTAAATTGGATACCCTATATATTTATACATTTTTAGATTCTACGCAAGATTCTAGGCAGATTTTATGAATTATGTTCTATACCTAAGTCTAAGCGTTTTTGACATATTTAGGTTTTTATCAAAATGACGATTGCAAGCCCTAATATAATTATCAATTGTTCCTATAAGGATTCCCGTATTACTTACTTTGGGGCGGATTCCTTATTGAAAAATACTTGATTTAATAGATTTTGTATAGTATTTGGATAACTAATCATACAGGGTGTTCGAAAAAAAAGATCTAAAATGAGATTGAGAGAACTGACAAAAATAAATTTTTTCAAATGGAAACCCCCCATTTTTCTTATTTTGTAGTATTTAGCATTTAAAAAGAAGGTAACTTTGTATAAAGTTATCTATACCTAAAATTTGAAGTTTTCGAAATATTGTCAATTTAATATTTTTATATGGCGATTTTGCATTTAATCGTTAAACAATTAGATCTAGTATAGCCACGATCGTATTTGACATTTCAAATCATCGTTATGGCACCCCGGTTAAATTATACAAACGAAATCTATTAAATCAAGTATTTTTCAATAAGGAATCCACCCCAAAGTAAGTAATACGGGAATCCTTATAGGAACAATTGATAATTATATTAGGGCTTGCAATCGTCATTTTTGACATAAAAACCTAAATATGTCAAAAACGCTTAGACTAAGGTATAGGACATAATACATAAAATCTGCCTAGAATCTTGCATAGAATCTAAAAATGTATTAATATATAAGGTATCCAATTTGAAATAAGCAAGTTGGTATCTACTTCCGGTATAACCGGAAGTGCCACCATCTTGAAAATATTTTAGTCGAGTGGCCCCTATCAACATTAGTAAACTGTCAAATTTTAAAAAATTTCCTATGTGTAGTTTTCCATATACAGATCGCGTTCTTTCCCGGTGGGACACCCTGTATATATATATAGTGTGGAAAAAAAGAATGGATTTACCCTAATAATTTTGTAGCCTTCAGGATTCATGGAAAACTATCGAACATGTCAATTTAGTTTTTCGGTGTCCTACACTTTGATCAAATTATTTTGTTCTTTTAATGACATTTGTCAAAAATATGACGTCATCGACATGTTTCTCAAATGACAGTATATAGCATTCGATACATCATTTGAAAGCACTTGCTCCACTTAGTATGTTCCTAGATTTTTATGCGGTTCTATAGCTTCGTTTCAAAATGGCGAGGTAAAATTGTGGAAATTATTTTTAATTGACTCCCAGTAAACGAATAACTCTTTCTCGATTTATCAGAAAAAAACAATCAATCATCATACTCAGACAGTACTAAGGCTTTATCATTTAATTCCTGTCCTCACAATAAGTTTCTTGGCCTGAGCTTGTTTTTTAATTCCATGGTGAAAAACTAAATTCGATATCTCAATGACATTACAATAGAAGATTTGAACGGCCGCCATTTTGAAACGAAGCTGCAGAATCGCATAAAAATTTAGGAACATACTGAGTGAAGCAAGAGCTTTCAAACGATGTATCGCATGCTATATACTTTCATTTGAGAAAAATGCCGATGACGTCATATTTTTGATGTCATTAAAAGAACAAAATAATTTGGTCGAAATTTTGGAAACAGAAAAACTAAATCGACATGTTCGAGCGTTTTCCAATAAAACCAGGCTACCAAATTATTAGGGTAAGTCCATACTTTTTCCGCACTGTATATATATATATATACATATATATATATATATATATATATATATATATATATATATATATATATATATATATATATATATATATATATATATATCACAGTATACAGTATATCAGTAATTTTGCCGCACCTATCGGTTATGATACTGAATATGTTTCAGGTTGCAAGCTGATTCTCAGAACAAATTGTATTATTTTTCAGATTGCCTAACCTGAAACAATATAAAATAACACTAAAACACGAGGGTCAAGAGTGCCATTTCTTTGGATTTAAAACACTGGAGTTGAACACATTTCAAATAAAATGATCAGAATTTTGGGGCACAGTGTATTAAGCGTGAATTAAATCTAAGATTTCATTTTATTTTTATTATTGCAGCGTTTCGAAAGTCAACAGTCAGGTGGGGGAGTAGTTTTTATCCATTTTAGACCTTCTACACAATAATTTTTTTTGGTGTCAGATAATATATAATACTCAGTACATATTGGCATCTACAGCGGCTCCTGTCGCACCCAAGGAGCTAAAATTTGGTATCTGGGATTATTTTCGAGGCAAAACGAACAAAATTTGGTTAAATTTCTCCAACCGCCGCCAGTTTTATGTAGATATTTGTGTTTTCATTGATATATATTTTCCGGAACATATTGGAATCTCCAGCAGCACGTATCGAACCTAATGAGCTGAAATTTGGTATCTGGGATTATTTTCGAGGCAAAACAAACAAAATTTGGTTAGATTTCTCAACCGCCGCCAGTTTTATGTAGATATTTGTGTTTTCATTGATATATATTTCCCGGAACATATTGGAATCTCCAGCAGCACGTATCGAACCTAATGAGCTGAAATTTGGTATCTGGGATTATTTTCGAGGCAAAACAAACAAAATTTGGTTAGATTTCTCCAACCGCCGCCAGTTTTATGTAGATATTTGTGTTTTCATTGATATATATTTCCCGGAACATATTGGAATCTCCAGCACCACCTATCGAACCTAATGAGCTGAAATTTGGTATCTGGGATTATTTTCGAGGCAAAACAAACAAAATTTGGTTAGATTTCTCCAAGCGCCGCCAGTTTTATGTAGATATTTGTGTTTTCATTGATATATATTTCCCGGAACATATTGGAATCTCCAGCAGCACCTATCGAACCTAATGAGCTGAAATTTGCTATCTGGGATTATTTTCGAGGCAAAACAAACAAAATTTGGTTAGATTTCTCCAACCGCCGCCAGTTTTATGTAGATATTTGTGTTTTCATTGATATATATTTCCCGGAACATATTGGAATCTCCAGCAGCACCTATCGAACCTAATGAGCTGAAATTTGGTATCTGGGATTATTTTCGAGGCAAAACAAACAAAATTTGGTTAGATTTCTCCAACCGCAGCCAGTTTTAAGTAGATATTTGTGTTTTCATTGATATATATTTCCCGGAACATATTGGAATCTCCAGCAGCACCTATCGAACCTAATGAGCTGAAATTTGCTATCTGGGATTATTTTCGAGGCAAAACAAACAAAATTTGGTTAGATTTCTCCAACCGCCGCCAGTTTTATGTAGATATTTGTGTTTTCATTGATATATATTTCCCGGAACATATTGGAATCTCCAGCAGCACCTATCGAACCTAATGAGCTGAAATTTGGTATCTGGGATTATTTTCGAGGCAAAACAAACAAAATTTGGTTAGATTTCTCCAACCGCCGCCAGTTTTATGTAGATAATTGTGTTTTCATTGATATATATTTCCCGGAACATATTGGAATCTCCAGCAGCACCTATCGAACCTAATGAGCTGAAATTTGGTATCTGGGATTATTTTCGAGGCAAAACAAACAAAATTTGGTTAGATTTCTCCAACCGCCGCCAGTTTTATGTAGATATTTGTGTTTCATTTATATATTTTCCCGGTACATATTGGCATCTCCAGCAGCTCCCTTCAAACCAAATGAGCTGAAATTTGGTATATGGGGTTGGTTTTCGAGGAAAGCTGAACTATAAAAATTTGGGTACATTTCTCGAAACCGCCGCCATTTTTATGTACTTAGATATTCCTTGTTTCTTCGTAGTATTTGAAAATTTGATTTTCTTCACAGCTACTGCAGATTTTTTCAATTTTTTTTTTCAATTTATTCAGAAAAAATAAAGTGTACACATCACATCATAATAACATTATATATCAATCATATTTTAGTACTCCATTTGGATAACAGGACTGCACTTAAGCATGCTGTATGCTTGTGTTGTGCAAGTCCTCGATCCGTAGGGAGCACTTTTAATTGTACAGACAATGACAGGTGAAGTACCTGTGAGATCAGGTGAATATTTAAAAAAATTATCAATTAATATATTGTGCTGTAGATTAGCTCCATATTTTCCCGAACGAAGTATTTAATTTGTTTTTTGTATTTATTAAATTTTGTTATTTTCCTTATTTCAGGTGGTAAGAGATTATACAATTTAGGTCCAAAATAGAAGATATATCTTTGTGTGTGGCCTTTCCTGAACAGTGGTGTATTGAGGGAAAGATTTTGTACTGCCCTAGTATTTTTTTGTATAACTTCCACAGGCCGATTTAAAGGATTTGTACCATGGAACATCCATTCCAGGCACTGACAGGCATACAAGCCCCTAACATCAAGTAGCTCTAGTTTTTTATACAACTGTATAGTTGAATGAAGTTTTGGTTTTTTGAATATTATTTTCAACAGTTTGTTTTGCATTGTCTGGAGCTGTATTAAGTTATTGCGAAAAAGACCTCCCCATGCTCCGACACAATATCGTAGTATAGACTCTGCCAAAGAATAATAAACCACTCTGAGTGTGCCATTATTTAGGATATCTCTTAGAGTATACATTTTTCGGGTAAGTTGCATGAGTCTGCGAGTCAATAGGGAAGTATGCTTTTCCCATCTCAAGTGTTGGTCTATTATAACACCTAAATACTTTATGTTATCTGATTTTTCCAGTTCAGGACAAGTGCATGCTTCTCGACTTTGGCAATTATTATCGCGTACATAAATAATTTTATTTCTTGCTAGTTGATCATGTGATGTTAATGAAAATGTAATATATTTGGTTTTCTTAACATTTAGGCTCAATGAGTTTTGGTCCAGCCAATTTTGGACCTGCCCCATTCCTTTATTAGCATCATTAAAAACCTCATCCCATATTTTTGCAGTAAAAATCAAGGTAGTATCATCAGCATAGGAGATGAAGTGGCCTCTACAGTTCTTCAAATATCCAATACTGTTTATGTATATGAGGAACAAAATTGGGCCCAGTACTGTTCCCTGTGGTACACCAGTTGTTATTTCTAGAGAATTACTACAGTGTTCTCCCAATTTCACTCTTTGAGATCTCTTATATAAGTAATTTCGTAGGATATCCTGGGAAGGTCCTCTTATACCATAATTATACAGTTTCTCCATTCATATTTCATGGGATATGGTATCAAATGCCTTGTCCAGATCAAGAAAGATTGCGAGGCACTTGTCCGAAACATCCAAGGCGATTGAGTTAGATGATTGAAAATTGGTACGTGAATGAATTCATATTGAAATACGATACTTTGTGGGTCTCAGCACTTATCCTCAAACGTGCTCCACTTCGTGGGGACTGTTCCGCTCGAATCGCATCTCGAAATGCTTCGCGATCAGTAGGTACGCGATGCACTTCGTGTTTTTTCAAAATAAATTATTTTTTAATATTTATTACAGTTTGCTTGGGTGATTCTTCAGTACGCGATGCACTTCGTGTTTATTTTGAAATAAATATTTTTTAAATATTTTTTACAGTTTGCTTGTGTGATTCTTCAGTACGCGATGCACTTCGTGTTTATTTTAAAATAAATTATTTTTTAATATTTATTACAGTTTGCTTGCGTTCTTCAGTACTCGATGCACTTCGAGAACTTTTTTTTCTTAAAAAAAAAAAGCGTAACTTTTCAAACCATACTTAACTCCGATCGAATTGCAACTCGAGGCGATGTATTTGGTGCGAAAAATACGACCTTAGTGACGAAGATCTGATGCTCACGCGTTTTTTAAATATACACGTTCACCCGGGATTGAAGATGTCAAAAAAATAACTGAAACGCACGCGTGACGAAATGATGGAAACCGTGTTTTGGCAGACATGTTCTCTTGAAAATAGCTCGAATCTCGTAATATATTCTCCACTTTAGTAGATTCCACTCACGGAGATTAAGAGAACGCTGTTATGCGTCGAAATGCACGATGAATTTTCCTAGTAAACAGCACGAGGAATGTGGAAATGAACCATCTGAATATTCATGCAGGTCATGTACAATACGCAAAAACTTACCACTAATTATTTCCAACAATGACTTTCATGAGATGTAATGCGATGTTCTGAATGGAATTAACGTTCAACAAGTCTGAAATTCTATTATCCAAGACAATGACATCAGCGCGATACGTGAGAACCGTAAATAATTTCACAATACGTCGATGAACGATTAAGCGTTAGAATATTTAATTTTCGTGTTGAGGCCCCCAACGGAGATGCACCAGAAATATCACGGAATTATTAACAAGGAAGTTTAAAAATATTCAGAGTAACCCTTCGTAGGGTGAACCCAAAAATAAACAGTAAATATATGCATGAGGCAGACGCTGATGAGGGAACTTCCGGCTATGCGTATAGATCATGAATTTTTATCAAAGGTACATTCAAATCGAAACATTTTGAGTACGTTTCTCAAAAATTGTTTCCGCTTCTTGGCTGTTTGCTTTTTGCACAAGTCATGTTGCTCTTGTTATGAATGACCGAAATGAAACCGGATAACTTTTGGATTTATTTGATCGTTCTCGGCATTCTATCACGAGTTCATAGGCACCCATGAAGCTATGATTCAAGTTATACCCCTTAACATACTTCAACATCCCTTGGTGCGGTTGACATTCTTGGCAACGTGACTCAACCCTCGAAGAATTTGTCTCACCCATAACCTCTTTAACTCTCCCAAGAATAGTTCAATATTCAACCAAAATTAGCAACTGTCGAAGGTCCCTTTTACCAAGACGTAATTCCTTGAGATGGACATAACACACAGAGAGGTCAAGTTCCTAGTCTCTTGATTCCACAGAGTTTTCCTAAAGGCGGATCTCCCTAGCCAGCGTTTGTCATACGCAGCGTGAACTGAATAGGAGCGTACTTTTGTTCGCCTAGAGGACGTTATATTTCGCAGTAGTATTTAAAAATTTTGTGACGATGAGCCGCTTAGGACCAAAGAGCTAAACATACTGGCTCATTTGTTATTAAAGAAACATTCGACGGAGAAGGATGGAGAAGTAAGAATACTGCAAAGTTGCGTAAACAGAAAAGCTATCAGCAATATGCTTCTGAAACGAGGATATGAGGGTGCTATTAATATGTTGATCAACAAGCATTCGCTAGACGAAGAAGAGAAGTTTTTGACATTCTAATTTTATGAAAAATACAAGAAACAAACAACCACAATTAGTACGCTATCGCAGAATATATGGAGATACGCAGCGTAAAGCGCAATATACTCCGAGTGCAGTCGGCCTTATCACGCCCGACTACAACGCTGGCGTTGAACGTACTGCGCTCTATAGGAGAACACCAACACTGAATTCCTATGAGGATGAGGTAGTGCCGGCGTGTTGCGCTGGACGTATTACGACGAACGCGGCGCGCAGAACACGCTGGCTAGGAAAACCAGCATTCAACACTGCCATTTGATGTTGGATTTTGGACCCTAGAACCGATCTAAGTGGCCTACCAACCAAGCGCATCAATTTCTCTCTAGTTTGACAGTGACAGTGAAAAAATCATGAGACTTAGAGCCCTCCTGATCTAGTAAAGGGTCGGAATCCACATGGTATAAACACGATTGAATAGATCTTGGCAGGACCTATCTCATGATATGCCACAGTTGGAAGTACGACCCTTTCCTGGGACAGGAGAGCCCAACATTTTACTTTGTCTTGGACGGAATGATTCAAGATAATGACACTTTAACATAACGTTTTTGGTATTTTTAGATCTGGCATTGCCTCCTAATGGACGGAAAATGAGGCATAAACATGGAACTTGGCCATATAAATTACTTATACGTTGCCCTACGATTCCGATAGGAGCTAAACCCACCTAAAGTGGCATCATCTAGATCAAACGATGAAGATTTATCATTTTGGTGGAACTTTCCCTATATACAGAACAGTCTCTGAGAGAATCAGATATATTGCGGGTGAGATAAATAGATCGAGCGGTGAATCACTTCTCCAGGAATGCTCAACAGACTTGCAACTACACTAATGGTTGTGCAACTGTGTCCCTTTGCTGGGGCAGGAGACCCCTCCAAATGGCTGTTCTCTTTCTTGGACGAAACGCTCCAGAATAATGACACTTCATCATGGAGTTTTTGGCACGGCATTCAGATGTACGGGCATGGCATTCAGATGTACGGAAATTAGTGTGCTTGTCCGGCAGGTTGCTTGGGTCTAGGGTCTAAAAGCTTACTTCAATGGATAGTTTTCAGGACCGAAAGGGAATATATTATCCTTCAATCACGATATGATTTCTGTTCGCCTAAAGAAGCCATATGGGTTAAACAGTGACTCATTTTGTCAGAAATGCCCAAGAAGCATGCAACTTCACTAATGGTTAAAGGCAACTATGTCAAGCGGTGTATAATCAGAAACGTAGCTTCACGGGTTTCTATGAACTCGTATGGATCTATTACACCAAGAGCCATCAGCGATGAGTTGCGCAATTTTTTGCGCAAGTCAAAAAAAACTAAGCCTTTGGGAAGTGAGCGGAAAGTTAATAAAATATGGCTTTTGCTAGTTTTTCGAGAGAACATAAAAAAATTACTTTCATACAGCATAGAGGACAGTTTGAGACGCCACATCGGTATGGCATACGACTCCTTCATAGTCTGGCTATTGAATGTATGATATGAAACAAGAATTATTTTTTAGCTCATTCCATAAGGGCAGTTTTTTTTGAGGTACCTAAAAAATTGAGCTGAGGAAAGCCGACACTTACGAGCCGCCATACATGCGTTTCGCTGTTCTGTATAATACTGTCTCTGAGTTCTCAAAAAGTTTCAGTGTTTCGCTAACGTTGTGTTTATTGCTGTCTATCGGTCTATATTGCTTCGATATGAATAACCATAAAGTAAAAACGGCTTAATCAGAGGAATAACTGAAAAAATATTTGATTTGTCGAGTTGGTTTGCACCATTCTACCGGGTACTCACGGGGTCGAGGCAAAGCCAGGCGCCAGCGCCCCTGAACGACATCCCGCCGATCAGACACAAAGGACCCGCCCGAGTGTGGAGCGAGCGATTCCGAACGAAATAGAAGTGAATAGCTATAATATAAAATGAAGCGGTGATTGGATCTTGGATCATCTGCCCTCGCAGTGTGTTCGAAATGTACGGGGGGATATTGATATGTATTTAGACTTGAGAAGATCCAGTGTAAAAAGTTGAAAATGGAGGCTATGCTAATAATGTTTCCAAAACTATGATGTCACAGTTTGACATCGATTTGTTGAAGGGCGTCAGAATTAAATTTATGTCTGGTTCAGAGCAAGAGTATGTGTTGAAGATGTCAGTTATCAGATATTTGTGTTGTTTCGACAGATTTACCATTACAGACCGGATTTTATGCAACATAACAAGTTCAAAGCAAGCATGAAAATATTCATGAAAAATGTTCAAAATATTTTAGGAAAATGTCGATATATGCAAAACCAAGTAATAAAATAACAGATGAATTATTAGATTATTTAATTCTAAATCAACATAATATTCAGTTTTTTCATTGTCGTAGGCATTTATTCTGCATTCCTGCAATATGAAGAGTTATGTGTACGGAACGTTTCCCTCGCAAAGTCGACAATATATAATATCACCGTCATATGTAAATGTTCCAGGATGTTCAGCCATCCTCGAAGCGACATTTATTTTTGAAGTGAAAACTTCTTTAGCGGCGTTATGCACTTTTAGGGATGGGTGAAAAATGTTTAACTCGCGTCAGGACACGTGACCTGATCGAAAATTCGTACAGGTGAAAATTAGCTAAATCTTTTGCAACTTGCAAATGCATACAATCTGGTCTTTAATTATAATATAATAGACATTTTTGCTATTATGGCGGAAATTCTATGGAACTAGTACCTTTTATATGCAATCAATACAAACTGGTTTGTAATATTTACGTGAAAAAGATATACGCTTTCATATAATATCACCATAGAATAAAATAAAAATCTCTATATGCTATTCAGATAGATACACAATTTTTGTGGCTAGGTGAGTTGAATTTTGGAGAAAATTAAAACATTTTTTTAAAATTTTTTATTTTGTTGAAACGAAAAATAATCGATTTCATCAAATTTTCTAATGAAAACTCGTTTTTGGATGAATAGGATTTACGAATTAACAATGATCCAGAAAAATCTACAAGAAAATACAATACCACTATCGATGCTGTTTTTCGAGACACATCAAATTTAACACACAAAAAATGTTTGCAAAGCCAAAATTTTAGAAGCGACAAAAGTAAAAACAATCCATTTTAAAAATTTGTTCATATTAGGTTATATCGAAAATTTTCTAAAGATTGTAATATAATTAAATTTTTTGATATACTTATCAGTCTGTGAGTAAGATATTAATCTTTTAACAGATCAATTATCAATTATTTTTATCAAGTAATGTTCTTTATTTTCGTTTCTTTAGTGAGAATGATCTTACGTGTATAAAACATTTTGAAATTACTAAATCTAAATAACTTCTCAATTTGTTCTCAGTGTCAAATGAAAATTCCGGCGAGACCTCGGTAGACCAGCGATAAGGTATACCGCTTGTAAGCCGAGGATGTGGGTTCGAGTCCCACCTTGCTCTTGGGTGTTGTGTATGTCAGGAATTTAGTGGTTCTATTTATAAAGATAAATTGTTGGGTAATGTACTTCGTTTACAAGCCCATTGGCCGTTCGGAACCGGCGTTAAACTGTAGGTCCCTCGAGATAAAAAAAATTCCGGCAACAAATTGTTCAGGAGAAAGATCTTCTTCTAGTCTGAAAAGCGTAAAAACCTATTTACGTGCAAGTATGGGCCAAGATAGACTAAATGATCTTGTATAACTGTCTATTGAAGCTCAACTAGTTGAAGAAATTGATTATAACGATATAATCGACGGACTAAAGCCAGGAAAACGGATTTTTGAAATTGATTACCTAATATTGAAAAAAAATTTTTTATTGTTAATCTGTCTGAAGTTTATTACTTTTTTACCCCGAGGCGAAGCTAAAGGGGTTATAGTCTCACGACAAAAAGTTGGGATCTGATCCGATTTTGAAAATTCTAACGGATATCGATAAAACACATATGATTTCATGAGGAAAGTGTTTTCAAAAATTTTTCCCCACGAAAAATAAACAAATTATAGCGTTTTTTAAAATTTTTATTACCTCTTTTTTAGTCTCACGACAAAAAGTTGGGATCTGGTCCGATTTTAAAAATTCCAAAGGTTATCGATAAAACACATATGATTTTATAAGAATAGTGTTTTCAAAAATTTTTCCCCACGAAGAATAAAAAATTATAGATAGATATTACGACATGCACATGCGCCGAGGGGTTTTATCATTCCTAGTGCTACGCAGTAGGCTGTCCGGATTTTTATTTGTAAAATTCATAAGTTATATATACAAATTATATTTCCATAAAATAAAGTTATTTTAAAATGAAAATAATGGGTCAAAATTAATTAAATTCATTTAATCAAACACGGGGCGTAGGGCGACAGCAAGCCCAAATCCGCTATATAGGTACAAAGCACCTATCATCATTAAAATTGAATGCACTGATTGAGTTCAGAATTAATTCATCTGTTCATAATAATTGATAATTTAATGTTCATTTTGATATCAAATTGTTAATTACATTTTTATGGCAATTCCTTCATTTAATATTTTTCAAACATTGTTAATTTGTTTCATTGTCATATAGGTATTACATAAAGTGAACAAGGATAATTTTTCAACAATTCAAAAATTATCAAACAATTTTCCAAGGGAGCTTGTTATATGTATTCCGCGACGCGAAATCTACATTCACAATGCAACAGTGAATAATAGAAAACGTCGATTCACCCCGACTCAAAATCTGCATACAGCTGTTTCGATCTTATTAGATCTCATCAGTGCAGCTTATTTGACTCGGAGTGAATTAACAAATTTCTAATTGTTTCCCAATACAAATCGCGGTCGAACTACTATCCGGCCATAAAGCAGAGCGCCCTTTGTCAAAGATATTGGAAAACATAACAATTCACTGTTTAGATCCGTTAGAAAAATGTTTGATAATTTTTAAATTATTGCAAAATTTTCCTTGTTTACTTTATGTGATATATAAAATTGACTATGGTGAACCTGTATATTTTTCATAAATTGATTGTTATTACATTGTGCCTGCTCTACAATACATACATAATGGTGGGTCTCCACCAAAAAAAAATTGCCAACTTTTGTGTTGTCAACATGTTTTGGCAGTAAAAGTTTCTGTAATTACCTCGTGTTAGCAAACAAAAATTGTGAACAAATGTTGGAAACCGTGTTTCTGTTTTTGGTGGTAAACATCAGAAGGGTACGCTTGTTGCAGATATTTTTTCGCTCTGTGGGTACGCTTTCAGTTGGGAACATTTGTAGGAAACAGAAACATGCCTCTCACGTGCATGAACGAATTAAGCGATACGTTAATTGATTTATATCACTTACAAAGTGTACTATGGAACTGTACAGATGAAAATAATAAAATGAAAATATAAAAAATCGGTCGCGCACGAAGTGTTTCGTACCATGCCCCCTTAAATGTTTATTTTATTTTAATTTTATTATCTATTATTGAAGTAAGTATTTTGTGAAAATTTCAAGTGCCTACCTATTACCTTTTATTGATATCGAGCAAAAATAGGCAAAAAATGACGTTTTTTGTATGGGTGCCCCCTTTAAATATTTATTTTATTTTGATTTTTTTAATTTATTATTAAAGTAAAAATACAACTTAGTATTTTGTGAGTATTTCAAGTGCCTACCTGTTGCCATAGGTAATTGATATCGAGCAAAAAAGGTCAAAAAAATCGTGTTTGTTGTATGGGCGCATCCCTTAAATATTCATTTTATTTGTTAATATAGCGGCAAAAGAAATACATAATTTGTGAAAATTTCAACTGTCTAGCTATCGCAGTTCTTGAGATACAGCCTGGTGACAGACAGACGGACAGACAGCGAAGTCTTAGTCATAGGGTTCCGTTTTTACCCTTCGGGTATGGAACCCTGAAAATGATACATGGAAAGCTATCAGTGATGCAATAGGGCTACACGAACTTGAAATACAAAGGAAAATGAAAAATTTGACGGCACTGTTTTTCAGAGAGAAAAAGAAAGTTAAAAAATGACAATAAGTCTGGTCATCTCTTCTCAAAGTATTTAACAGTTCAATTCCTCCACGTACTTTTCTTCCTTTAGGCTTGGTCGTACGACGTACCCAATAGCCATTTCCGATGGTGGAGATAGCTTGTTGCAAACTAAAATGTTTCTCAAATTGTTGGCAACTCGATGTGGACACAATGGAATCGAAAAAATGGTGATTTTCTGGAGAGTTGCAAACACTGAAGTTGCCAACAATTTCGGTGGAAACGCACCTTAAATCCCAAATAAACTTCATTCGAAACGGATGATTTCGAAAAATCCCGTCTTGTTTCATTTCGTTATAGTTATTCACGTGAAAATAATAATTTCCACACCGGCACTTCCTTTTCTGATATCCTGATATCACGGCCTTACATTCCGGAAGTAGAGAAGGTTTTCTCTGTTTCAGTACAATACGCCGTGGAAGCTCCCTCATAGTCTCCTGATGGCGTGTTTTGTCGATTCGCGGTTTTCTGGAATTTTCTCGAGATGTCCACCCGTTTTTGTAACAATTAACGATACGTTAAAACCTTTTTTCCTGAACAAAATGCATTAAGCAATCTCAATAACACTTGTTTTATATATCGTTCACATCCGGTTTCGATATAACTGTCACTGAGCGTTTCACCTTGTGGAAAACCGGAAATCGGTAACCAGGAGAATAGAAATGGGGTGGAGGTAAACGCATTTCCTCGGGAGCTTTTCTCGAAACAAAGAGCGCTTCGATACTTTCCCTACATTTTCCTTCCACTTCGAATAGCCTAACTCAGAGTTTCCCAAACTGGACCCGGGGCGCCGATGTCACTTCACAGGGGCGTCGTAACACATTTGGCATATCTCAATAAAAAATAAAGTAAAAACCTACAAATATCGGAATTTTTGGGGTGGTCTATTTTTATTAAAACAATGGTTTATAAAAAACATTTCGCATATTTATTTAAATAAATTTGTAAATTGATTTTTATAACCCACTGTTTTAATATATTTATTAATTTACATCATGTATCGGCAAAATCAATCCAAAATTTGGTATATTTTTATTTGATCCTGTGCAAAATTAGCTAGTGATCGTAAAATATTCTTGCAAGGCCTTCAAGCCTAGGTCTAGACATGTCGATGTGCTTTTCGCGATACATCTGGAATATTCGGAAAGAGTATAAGCAGAAGCTGAATTTTCTAAATCTCTCTCTCTGCAAGGAGAGAACAATCCCTTTGAAATCAACTGACAAAATATCAGCTTTCATGATAGTAAGGTAAGGTGGGGCAAGTGCACTATACATTTTGTCGAGTTCACCTTTAAACAGCTACATAAAATCTGCTTTTTATGCTAGAGAGATTATTAGTTTTGCAAAAGAAACTTCTACCACTTCTGTATTGTTCTGTGTCAGATTCCACGAAAAATCGAAATTTACATTTTTCATAAACGAAAAGAAAAAAAAGGTCCCTAGTATGCACTTGCCCCATAAAATGGGGCAAGTGCATAACCCAGCCTTCGTAACGTTACAAAGACTAATTAGTGCACGACGGGGCAAGTGCCAGATAGTTCAATTCCTGATGTTTTAATGGTTTTTGAATTTTTGCAAATCGGAGCATAACTCTCTGAGATACAGAGTTTGACAGCTTGTCGAACAGAAATTTACCGGGTGGTTAGGAAAAAATCAATTTAAAAATGTGATCAACGTTATATATTTATTTCCATTGAACAACTCAAACAATATACTATAAAAATTCAACAAAATCGCAAGACTTTTCCTCACAAAAGGGTATTAGAATTATGTAGAAAATTCTAAATTCTACAATACAACAATGAAAATTTTTTTTTTAGTATTCTTACGTAACTAGGAAATAAGTAAAACAATATTCATCACTGAACCTTGTAACTAAATAAATCAATTTAGAAAATAGTTTCCCCTCGTCAACCAACTTTTGGTGATATCATTGGCTCATCTTTATCAAATTCATTGATCGTTTTCTTGCCCAAAAATTGAACGATGACCCAGTCACCAACAGCCATGTCATTAACTTTTTTAAAGTCTTAGCATCTTCTCTCTGCTCTTTCTCTTTCCATTTTTCTTAAATAAAAAACGTGAGGGGGCAAGTGCGTAGCATCCTGCACTTGTCCCACTGTTGACTAGCGCACTTGCCCCGACACCTCAATTTTTTGAGGTAAGTGCAGAGTACAGCCTAACTCAGGTGAAATGAACAAATATAATTAAATTCAAGTTTAATTCTAGAACTACAATATTAAAAGTATGTACGTATGAGAAATATGCAAAAATTGTAAAATGTGGCGGATCAACTGAGATGACCTAGACTCCTTCCAACTGGACACACGAGACTAAACTACATGGTCACTTTGAAACCGCGCCAATACTATTATTATTATTATTATTATTATTAAACATAAATGAAGGCTGGGGACAGAGTCCCATGTGAGCCTAAAAACTAAAGAAATTAGAAAATTGATACAATGCATGCAGAAAGAAACTAAAAACAACTAATATAAGCACAGAAACAATTAACCGAATAAGCAAATGTCTATTTTGTTTTTAAAACTATTCACCGACTCAGAATTCACAACATCGCCGGGCAGGCCGTTCCACGCCTCGAAAACACGGTTCGCCAAAAAATATTGTCTCTGTCTTGTGGCAAATTTCTCCTTTTTTAATTTGAGAGTGTGACCTCTTAACCGCGAATCATTGTTGAAGATAAAAAGTTCCCTCAGATTAGCATAATTAAACTTGGCTATACGGAAAGATATGATGAGGTCCCCACGGAGTCGACGTTGGTCAAAAGCCAGCAGTTGTGCCATCCTCAGTCTTTCGGGATAGGCTGGACGCACTTCACCAAAAGTCAGACGCGTGGCTCGACGCTGAACACTCTCCAAGAGGTTCCCATCACGCACCAAAACCGGACACCACACCGGACCTGCGTACTCCAAAATTGGACGAACGTAGGTCTTATAGAGTTTTATGGAACCTGAATACGACAGGTGGGAGAACGTTCTGCGAATGAGGTAGATCAGCGTGTTGGCGCGCTTGCATATGGATATTATGTGTTCGGACCAAGTTAGGTCAGTGTTAACAGTCACTCCCAAGTCCACATGCGAGGACACCACGCGCAACGATTGATCGTTTATTGTGTAGGTGTGGAGTGGATTGTTCTTTCCCTGGTGAAGTACGACGCATTTGTCGACGTTAAGAGGCAACAGCCAATCCTCACACCACCGACTAATTGAGTTGAGGTCCTCTTGAAGGAGTTGATGCTCAACTAAGGCATTTCCATACAGCTTAGTGTCATCGGCATAAAAAGACTTGCAGGACTTTATTTGAAGCGCCAGATCACTTGCGTAAGTGATGAAGAGGAGTGGGCCAAGAACAGACCCCTGGGGAACTCCACTTGTCCAGGGCGCACTGCCCTGGAGCGCCTCTACCGGCAAAGTTTTTATGCTTATAAAGTTCGCAACAGAACCCACAGATGGTAGCTCTCTGACTCAAGCTTAACAGGGCAGAAGAGGGCTACTATGCACTTACCCCGAAAACGCACTTGCCCCACCTTACCTTACGTGAGATAATTTTGGCGATTTATCGATCCCCCCTCCCTCCTTGGTGAGATGTCGTGACATTTCGCTTAACCCCCTCCACCCTCCACGAATCTCACGTGTGATTTTTCAAATGCTTATTTATTATGTAAGTAAGTTAATCTGTGCTCGATTCTATTAGATTCATTTAAAGAAACCATTTTCTTATAATTTTATTATTAATATTTATAAGTATTTAATAGTTTTAATAACGTAGCATAGACTCACTATCAGTTTTCTCGCAATTGTATACTGTTTCTTGCGGAAAAAAATTACGTGATATTTGCCGAGAGACCACCCTCTCCCCCACGTGAGATTGAGTGAGATTTCTTTCGACTCCCTACCCCCCCTAAACACCTCACGTAATTGATGGATGCCCCCTAAGCTCTAGTTATAGAATAGATGTTATCAAAGATTATTTTTCAATATTTGACGTCAAATGCACTTAATCTTCCTCAAGATATGAAAACCATATTTCGAAAGCACATATCACAATTCATTATTTGGTTTGAGAAAAAAGTACTATAGAAATGAAAATTTCGATAGATTTGCACGATTCAGGATCCATGAAGAAGAAACTCTCATCGAGTTATCTTGCCACAAAAATTCGAAAGCCAAATTTGGCTGCATGGGATTGACAAAATTTTAGATTTGAATGAAAGATCAATTCCCCTGTGAAAGCGATAAAACACATTGGATTTTCATTAAATTTTCGAACACATATCTGTGAAAACTAGATTTTCGGAGGTCGCTGTAATTAAGAGCAAGTACATAGTGAAAAATAATCTGAGAGGCAAATGAGGGTGGCCTGTCCATCTGTTTGATTCCACATTCTGAGAAAATACGCAACGGTTTTAAGGCTCATCCATCACATTAATTATTAATTAGTTTCATATTATTGGAGTTAAAATAAAAATTTTGAATAAATAAATTTTAGTTTCTTCTATTCCCTCACGATAAGTCATACTTCTACTATTTATATCAGGGTACGGAGTCGTGGAATCATTTCAATTTGAAATGACAGCTGCTACTCGAAAAAGTTCGGGAACCCCTGGCCTAACTGAATGTTTCGATGTAATCCCAGTTTGTTGTCGAAACTGCATTTTCTACGAAAATTTGTTCAGATTTTCTGTCTACATTTTTGTTAATTATAATTTTTAGTACAGTTGGTCGATATTTGGAAAAAAGTATATTTAAAAAAAACCAATTTTGACTTTCCCATATGTATTTCAATTCTGATCCAACTAATTGAAGTTGTACTACATTTGCTTATGAACAAATTAAATTTAAACAATATATAAATTTGTATTGTGCATCCCCTCAGCTCCTTAAAATTGTTTTATGGGGTTAAAAATATGCGAATATGAAAAAATTGAAAAAAAGGAGAAAATAAGTACAACCTTATTGACGGAGCTCTTATACTAACGCGTTTTCTATAAATATAGTAATTTTGCTCCATGAAAATTTTGAGAAAATCATGGATTCTGTAAAGATATTAAAACAATGGTTAAAAATAACAATTTACACATTTATTATAAGAAATAACGCCTGACGCACGTTTCGGTGGAACTTCACCTTCTTCAGATGCTAATGGCAAACTAACTATGATTCTCTGTTATATCGAAAACAAGAAATGACAAATTATGTAGAAGGGGTAAATACAAAGATGGTTACAAATAATTATTAGAAAAGGAAAAACCAATTCTGAACTGCTAGTTAGGTAGTTCGGTAATTTTGAAAAGATTAAGAAGGGGGCTTGAAGTATGATCGATTTGGCTATTCAATAATAGACCGGAATGCTTGTATTTATTTATCTGTAATGATTCTAAAAAGTTAAGTTTAATTCCCTTACTTTCAGTATTTAATATTTTAAAATCGAAATTGAATGTGTGATTTTCTTGGATTAAATGGTTTGCATAATGTGAATCCGATTTAATATGTTTATTAATTTACACCAAGTATCGGCCCAATCAATCCAAAAAAAAGATTCTGTAAAGAATTGTTAAATTTTCAAAATCCCTTTTTTCAACGAAAACTGAATATATATATATATATATATATATTTTAATTGTTGTTGCCTGTGAACTATTTTCAACTTTTTGATAATTATTAGCAATAACAGGCTTGCTGAATCTCAAAAAACTCGATTTTATTTTAAAAGTTCGCCACGACATTCATGGCTTTTTCAAAAGTCTTGAAATATTGAAACCACAGAAACCTTTACCCACGTAATGTTCGAAATAGGTTCAAATTATTTTGATTTTGAAAAGTCAAAGAATAGGGTACTATTTATCTTTTTTCAAAAATTTTTTATTACGGCTGTGGCCGTCTTCAGTTATTAATTACGTGCTATTTAGTCCAATATCAATAGTCAGTTCTGTTGATATTAGATGGAAAGGGAACCACAGAAACCTTCACCCACGTAATGTACAAAATAGGTTTAAAATATTTGATTGTTGGATTTGTCTTTAAAAAGACATTACTTGTAATTTTAGAGATCATATAAACTATACTTTCTGTTTAGAAAAATTGAAAATTCTAGATGTTTAGATTTTGTCTGAGAAGATGAGTTGTTATAGTTATAGTTTGTTTGTTGAGTCATTTTGTTTCGATTTATGTTGTTTCTTAGAAAAATTAAAGAATTAAATCTGCGTATTTTGAACTTAAATGTTTTATATCTGTTCTATCATTTACGATTTTATTTAAGTTTTTTTGAATATGTAACATTTCTAAAATTTCTCTGCGTTTTTGATCTTTCTCTATTTCTAAAATTTTTGTGCTATCAAAGTTGAGAGTATGATTCTCATTGTTTTTATGTTTGATTAGTGCTGTGGTTTGTGTTTTGGTATATTTGTGTGCTTTTAATATTTCTTCTAAATTTTGAAAAGTTTGTCCTATATATTTATCACAATTATTACAGGGTATACTATAAACAACATGAGATTTTTGCAGAAGAGGTGTTTTACTTTTTAATTTAGAATATATTTGTTTTATTTGATTTTGTGTAGTGTGGGCTACTTTAATATCGTGTGGATTTAAAATATGTGATATTTTATTACTTAATTGAGGAATATATGGAAGAGGAATATATTTTTTGATAGTTGAGTACAATGCTTCATAAAAGTTAATTTTAAAAATAGTTTATCACATCAAATCTTTCCTTTGACCAAAAAAGTCTTGATGTCTTTACCCTGCCTTATGTATTTTCCCTGGCTACCTAAAAAATAACTACAAATGTATAAATTGACTTGCCCTTACGTAAATGTGCACTAACTAAAATCGTTATATAGGTGTTAAATAAAAAAACTCCAAATTTTTTCCTTGGGCGCATCCTCTATGTACTAGAATTACATCTCTCTTATTTTAGAATGACCCATATAAATATATATATATATATATATATATATATATATATATATATATATATATATATTTCATAATAAACTATTTCTCTGGTAAAAGAACTAAGGACACATGTCCTCAATAGATAGATTTCCTAGAGCAGGTTTTTAAGAAAAAGAACAAGGCGTCGACATAATGGCCCACGGCGCCTGCAAGCTCATTAGATATCTCACGTTCGCATGCAAGATCTGAAAAAAGAATGAAAAACCCCGCGCTGGTCAACACTTTTGGGCTGTGTGATAGATTATGGAGAAATGCCGCTAAAGTAGTGTTGTTTATGTGGTGGAGAAAACGCCGACATACGTCTACCTCCGAAAAAATTCAAGGGCACAATGAGTCTCACACAAAAACCTACGAAACCACTAGAAGTCACATACTTATGTTTTCACATCAAAGAAATGCAATGAAATAATAAATAATAAATTAACAACAGCAGGAATATACATGATTTGCAGTACATTTAATATTTTGTTTATTGAGAAATAGTTTTACTTTATTTCCATCTAATTCACGGTAAAAGCAACCAGCAAATGAATTATGATGGAACTTGCAGTAACAAATAATTTTATCATTCCAAAGCTTAATAAATATCAATTTTCCACCATTATAACACTTTGTACAGATGATCAATTAATGTAGAAGTATCAGTCAAATCGTATACAAATTAATTTATATATATATATATATATATATATATATATATATATATATATATATATATATATATATATATATATATATATATATATATATATATATATATATATATATATATATATATATATATATATATATATATATATATATAAATATATATATATATATATATATATATATATATATAAATATATATATATATATATATATATGTGTGTGTGTGTATATATACTGGGTGTCCCGTAAAAACCACGCCAGAGTGACACTGGAGGTAGATTGGCTTCAGGTCAATCAGATAACATCAACATTACCTCAGTGAAAGTTTTCTGGTTTTCGAGATATTGCCACTCTTATGTTTTTTGCAAAAATCTATACTTTTTGGTAATTTTTTCCCCTGATTGAATATAAATCCCCCTGTTTTGAATATAAATAACTTTCAACTTGTGTTTTTCTTTCTTGTGCTATCATCAATAGTTGATTGAGACAATCGACCTATATTTCATTGAAAACTAGCTCGCTAACCTTAAAAAAAATCAAGTTCTTTCAATTTAATTTAAATCCGAAGACCTTAACTAAAGTTTGACTATTTACTGTGAAAAAATATTGTACCTGACAGAATCAGCAAATGGTCTCAAAAAATAGCCTATTTAAAGCTCTTTCGAAAACGATATAATATTTGTGGTTTTTTCTTTCAAAAGTCCAAATATTCCAATGTTTGTCATTGAAGTCGTGCTACTTGCGAAATACTTGTATATACATATATATATATATATATATATATATATATATATATATATATATATATATATATATATATATATATATTTCCCGGTACATATCGCATCTCCAACGGCTTCCATCAAACCAACTCAGCTAAAATTTGGTCTCTGGGATTGTTTTCGAACCAAAACGAATAACTATTGAAATTTGGTTGAATTTCTCCGAACACCGCCCTTTTTACGTAGATATTTCATATTTTCATATATATGCGCACTGCACTTCGCTGAGTCTATTCCGTGCGATTCGCATCTCAACCTGCTACTTTATCACCTATATAAAGTTAGCACTACCACATGCGAGATGAAAGGTGCCATAATGTGATTAATTTGTCGCTTTTTTGTCGTGATTTTGTCGAGCAAAAAAAAATTTGTCGCGAAATGATTTTTTTTTTGAAACCAATGGTAGTGCTAACTTGATATTAAGTTAGCACTACCACCTCTGGAAAACGATCTTCCAATGATCGGACAAATGTCGCATCTGGTGCATAATTTGTCGCTTTTTTGTCGTGATTTTGTCGTGCAAAAAAAAGATTTGTCGCAAATTTTTTTTTCCTTAAATCGATGATAACGCTAATTTGATATCAAGTTAGCACTACCAACCATCTTCTAATATTCTGATGAAAGTCTCATCTCGCGCATAATTTGTCGTTTTTTTGTCGTGATTTCGTCGTGCAAAAATTAAATATGTCGCGAAATTTTTTTTTTATAAACCTAATGGTAGTGCTAACTTGATATTAAGTTAGCACTACCACCTCTTGAGAACGGTCTTCCGATGATCGGACAAATGTCGCATCTGGTGTATAATTTGTCGCTTTTTTGTCGTGATTTTGTCGTGCAAAAAAAAATTTTGTCGCGAAATTATTTTTCCATAAATCGATGATAGTGCTAACTTGATATCAAGTTGCACTTCCAACCATCTTCTGACATTCTGATGAAAGTCAGAGTTATGATTCAAATATACAAAAAAAAATTTCAAGAACAATAAAAACGCATTGTTTTTTAAGTCATAATTATAATTATTATATTAATTAACTTAAAAAACAGTGCTTAATGGAAAATAATAAATTTAATTACTTAATTAAACTTTTTTTATATTCTATGTTTACCATGCCGTAATCTATTAAATTTCCGATAAAAATTCGCCGATCGAAAATGAGAAATGTAGCCGCTGCTAAATTAATTACCTACTATACACTGTTGGGGATGTTATATTTTTATTTCGATAGTAGTACCATAAAAAATTTGTCAAAGTTACATTGTGAAATTATATTGTACGAATTATGTATTTAATATCAACAAATATAAATTAGATTGAATGAAAAATCATTTTCCTACATGTAGCGCTATATTTGCTTCCCCACGTCATGAAAAATAATATTTAAATCATTAAGGTCACTGTTATAAATACATTCCCAAATTCAAAATTTCTCGCGCTTGAAAGCTTGCATGTTCTCGACATGTACCCACCGCTAGATGGCAGCCAATGCTTCCTAGCACTTTTAAAAGCATTGAGCTGTTATATTCAGAAAAGATGGGAAGTGGGTATCGTATGATGATCTCAAGGAGAAGCCAGAGGAAATGAAGAGCACGAGAAGTGAAGAGCTGTGCTCCTCTACTGTACGATTTAGATTGTGAAATGAACTGCGCGTTTTTAATATGTTCCGTATGTTATTCTTTATGCAATATAAAAAGAATATGATTAAAAATAAAAAAGCATGGCAACTGACGTATATTTCATATTTTTATCACACATTACGCTTTATTCCCTATGATTATCCAGTAAATGTAAGTTATTGCTGTTTTGTGTGTACTAAGACAACCCTCCATAAGCTTCGCAGAAGTATTGAGAGAGACTTTTTGAAAATAAGTTGGGCCAGATTCGACTTTTATAAAATTAAAACGAACACAGTTTTCCCAAAGTTTCCAAATCAAATTTTTTTCATGTGTAAGGAAATGAGTATTTTGGGCGAGAAATTTTTTTTTTACCACCACTCATTTTGTCTTATACTAAGACTCTGTTTTTGAACAGATTAGAAACCATTTGTTTGGAATAAATTTAATTGAGATTTTATGAAAAACAGCTATTATCAATTGATTAATATTGAGCCTTAAGAATATGCATTGTATAGTGACCCATCAATGGTCTTACTTTATGGTCAACTATGGGAATAAAAAATTCATCAAAGAAAAAAAATTTCGCGACATATTTAATTTTTACACGACAAAATCACGACAAGAAAATGACGAATTATGCGCGAGACGAGATTTCTATCAGAATATAAGAAGATGGTTGGAAGTGCAACTTGATATCAAGTTAGCACTATCATCGATTCATGGAAAAATAATTTCGCGACAAAATTTTTTTTTGCACGACAAAATCACGACAAAAAAGCGACAAATTATGCACCAGATGCGACATTTGTCCGATCATCGGAAGACCGTTCTCAAGAGGTGGTAGTGCTAACTTAATATCAAGTTAGCACTACCATTAGGTTTATAAAAAAAAATTTCGCGACATATTTAATTTTTGCACGACGAAATCACGACAAAAAAACGACAAATTATGCGCGAAATGAGACTTTCATCAGAATATTAGAAGATGGTTGGTAGTGCTAACTTGATATCAAATTAGCGTTATCATCGATTTAAGGAAAAAAAAATTTGCGACAAATCTTTTTTTTGCACGACAAAATCACGACAAAAAAGCGACAAATTATGCACCAGATGCGACATTTGTCCGATCATTGGAAGACCGTTTTCCAGAGGTGGTAGTGCTAACTTAATATCAAGTTAGCACTACCATTGGTTTCAAAAAAAAATCATTTCGCGACAATTTTTTTTTTGCACGACAAAAAAGCGACAAATTAATCACATTATGGCATCTTTCATCTCGCATGTGGTAGTGCTAACTTTATATAGGTTACGTTATCACTACGCAAGGTACTTGGCGATTCTTTTTTTTTTGAATAAAATAAATTATTTTATAATTTTTATTACGGTTTTCTATTGAAGCGTGGGTTTTCGAACCATAATTCATTCCGTTCGAATCGCATCTCGACGCGATGCAATTCGCGCGAAAATCAAGCTCTCGCGTTTTTTCATTGATACTTCCGACAATTGTGAGTTAATTTCAATTTGTTTGAAAGGGTAGGTATACTTTTTCGCGTCGGAAATGATGATGGAAAATCAGAGAAATCATTGGAAATCCTCAAAAATTATAGGCGAATATGTTGCGTTGTAGTGACTTGTAAACCAAAGCAAAGAATTGTTTTTTGAAGACTTACAATTACATCATAAATGATTTTCTGAAAGGGAAAATCTAGAAGGTCATCATGATAAAAATGTTGTTCGGAAAAAAGTTTTTTATGGTGAAATACGTATTCATCAAAATCATCTCGTGAGGGAATATGCAGAAGAACATTTAATAACATTAAAATAATAAATGGAAATAAATTTTATTGATACCAACAATACATACAATATCAATTTCTATCAGTACAACTCAACTTGCGATGTAAAAACGAATGTGAAATATCAATATTAAGTCAACATTGAAATACATTCAATAATTTCAATGAGAAAAAATTATGTTATCATATGTATCTCATCATTGCAGAAACTGCAAAATAGAGAAATTAGAATACTGTTTAAATGTAACAGGTACACTACCATAATATTATATGCTGCAAGTTCTTGATTGGCTATCAGTTGAGGACAGTTTTTTTATTGTTCTATGATTTTTATTTTCAAAATAATAGCAGGAAAACTTCCTACCTACTTCAACCAATTCATCATTTATCAAAATGAAATTCATGATGATCGTACAAGGGGAAACATGAATTTTTATGTGACAAGAACAAACTACACGAGATCAATGAATTCACTATTCCACCGAGGACTTATTGAATACAACAAGCTTCCAAAAGACATTATAAGTTGCAGTTCCATCATACATTTCAAAAAATTACTTATAGAGTACCTCAAATCAAAATATATCTAAATCAGCTTGTGGTTTATTTACCATCAGATCTGCACCATTTCAATTGTTTGGGACTGTATGTAAAATAATTTAATTTTCATTTGTTTTCGTTTGTTTTCTTTTCCATTGTCATTTCATGTTCTTTCTTAGCAAATTTTTCACTAAAATGTTATTATTGTTAAGATGTAACATTTTTATATAATATATTAGGATACCTATATTAATAAACTTGCTTACTCACTTATGAAACTCCCGTTGGTGTATTTGAACTAAACTTCAATATTTTATAATGATAGGTGAAAGCGACATCTATAATCTATTTACGTTTGGATATCAAAAACTGTCGAGAATGTGAACTTCCTATGAAACGGTAATATAGGATTTCACAAACAAATATTATTGTGGAAAGCACCAAACCAAGTCCTAATAGACCAAATGCCAACCCCAACTTCCCTAATGTCAACTTTGGACTCTGTTGTACTTTAATACTTTCTTTTCTAGCAATTAACATAGAATTTCGAATCCAGTGTGAAGTAAATCCGCTTTCTAGGAACCTTGTGAACCATTCGTCAAATACGGGCAAAAAAGCTGACCCTTTGGGTAGTATGTATGAAATGAATTGTGTGATAAGACATTCCTCCACGACATGTAAAACAGGTACTCCATCAACATCTAGATAGAAACTGTTTATTTTAAAAACAGCTTCTTCTTTCCTTTCCAATGCAGCAATATTCTTGTCTTGAGCAGCCTTATTTATGGAGGCTTCACCTGGATTTGCATTTTTTCTGACTTTCTTAGATAATTTCTTCATCACATCGGATTCCTCATCGGATGTTCCAAATACTTTCAAAGATGTCTGTATATGGAGGTCAGACTTTTCTAGTTCTTCTAAGGTATTAATTTCAGGATTATATGATACTGTCCAGAAACTTTTGTACAACGTTCCGTTAAAGACTCCAACAAGAATCAAATGAAAGGTCAAGAGGTATGTAGTGGTGATCAATCTATAGTTATATTTACCCACAATACCACTGGGCGCGTCACGTATGCAAGCATAGTAGAAGCCTTCAAGAGAAATCTCCGAAGAGAACATGAAAGTATATAACAAACACATTCCAACTTGAGCCAACACGATTAAAATCCAAGTCGAAAGAGAAAACATCTTAATCAGACATGCCCAATCTGGTATCCTCTCGGATTTCGGTACAACAGCACAAATTTCATAACTAGTAATTATTTTACTGAATTCTATATTATAATCTAAATATTTTTTCTCCAGAAAAATGCCATTCATCGCTATATCCGCCTTTCTTTGAATTATATCATTTAGACTTCCAATAGAAGAACCGTTCTTGAGAATATATCCGTAACCAAAATTGTTGTTTAATGGGGAAGTTATCGGCATTGTTTTAAATTTTAAACTTTTTGAAAGCTGACCAAGAATACAACCATCGATTCCGGTGAAATTATAAGAATATTTCAATAGTTCCTTACAGACAACCATATACGAAGGAAACTTAGATTTTGAATACATCGCAGTAGGATTTCTATGAAATATACTAACTCTGACGGGATAATTATTGAACCTCTTCAAGGAATTCAGAATAATTTCTGGTTTTGTGAGAATATCTTCCGTATAGTATATTTCTAATTTTCCATAAGTTCCGTCAGACCTGGGATATAAAGGACGATATACGTGAAATAATTGTTTTTCGAAAATACAGTCGGTTTGGATAACAACGTTGAGCAGTCCTTGTTCTTCAAACGCTATTTTGAGAAAATAATAAATCTCTCTTTTCAGAAACTGATTCTTGCACGTTGTATCAGTTAAAATTATGATACACATTTCACGCTTGGCGAATATTCTTTGTTTCTGTCTCTCCTCAAAATATTTCAACAGAGCCAGAATTGATGGCGTCAGAACAATGAAACCTAAATAAAAATTAGAAAACTTTTTCAAGTCCTGAAAATTTTCTCTTGAGCTTGAATTGAATACGTTTTTCGGAATCAGATCTATTTCTTCCAAATGAGGTAAGTTATGTATTTCTTCTACACCATCATCTAGGTGAATGTTTATAGTTCCAATTGAGATAGGGTTACCTTTGCCTATAAGAGCAATATTATTCAAACAAGGTACACAGATTTTGTGATTTTCATCTTCAAAATTGATATGAATAATATGCAAAGTGTAGGCACTAGAAAAATACCAATGGTAAAATTTTTCCACTATCTCAGAAGAACTGGAGCTACTGCTGCTCTTAACTTTGATATTACTAGAACACGTTCGTGACTTTATTGCACCAATCAGGAACAGAATAGAACCAAGTAGTCGAATTAGACAGAGCTTTGCGACTTTCATCTTAGGAAATCGAGTCTAGCATTCAATGGATCTAAACGACAAGAAAGACTGTAGCAAATTCAGTGTTAATCAGGTGCATTATTCAACCATCCACTTCAACAAAATTAACCAAATTTCGTTCAGGATAGAGTGAAATGAAAATACGTTATGGGGAAGTTAAAATCATAAATAATAAATTCTCGAGTGATGAAGAGGTACAACGAATTTTCAATTATATCAACAAATTTATACAATTAAGTAGAAGGTATTTAGATGGAACCTTCCCCAAATTTTCAATGAGCAAGTACACAATTTGAAGGGTTAAAAGGAAAGATTATTGATCTAATAATGTCTACAATACAACCCTACAACATTGATTTTTCTCTTATAAACTAATTATAGTATTCATGTTTTTTTGTGGTAGCAACACAATAATTACATATTAATAATAATTAAATAATAATTGCGAGGTTAGGTGCTCAAAAAATGAGTTGCTTAGTATTGTGATATGCCATAATGAAAAGCAAACTTTGCAATTATTGTTTAACTATAAAAGGACATAAATGGAAGCAATGAGTTTCTATACCAGAGATCGTTCATACCAAGATAGCCAAGACAAGTTATTGTGAACAAAGTTTAATGCCGCCACTAGTGTTACAATTAAGTATGTTGTTTCATAAAAAAATTGTCAAAATATGTCATCTGTAAGTACAAGAGTACTATTGCTTCACTAAGAAGGTACATAAATGGGAAAAATCTGTCTGTTACTAATAACTTTAGTTTGAGTATTATGTTGAATAAATCAAAATTTTTTATGAATTGTATACTTTTAAATGATGGAATGAGTATAGGTATATCCATATCATCTTGTACGTGCATTAGTGAAAGATAATCTTGAAAAGATTGAAATAATTTAAACAAGAAAATTTTATTGATGCCAACAATACACTCAATGTTAATATCTATAACTAACAGTCGATGTGAATACAGATGTGGAATATTGATATTACGTCTACATTGAGAAATTTTAATAATTTAATTGTTGAAAAGTCTGTCGTACGATATGAAATTTTCATTTTGTGAACTGAACATCTACATTTTACATATGATAGGTGAAAGCGACATCTATAATCTATTTACATTTGGATTTCAAAAATAGTCGATAATGTGACAATCTAATGGAGCGGTAATATAGAATTTCACAGAAAAATATTATTGTGGAAAGCACCAAACCAAGTCCTAGGAGACCAAATGCCAACCCCAACTTCTCTAATGTCAACCTTGGACTCTGTTGGACTTTAATATCTTTTTTTCTAGAAATTAACATAGAATTTCGAATCCAGTGTGAAGTAAATCCGCTTTCTTGAATCTTCGTGAACCATTCGTCAAATACGGGCAAGAAAGGAGACCCCTTGGGTAGTATGTATGAAATGAATTGTGTGATAGGGCATTCCTCCACGACATGTAACACAGGAACTCCATCATCATCTAGATATACACTGTTTATTTTAAAAATAGCTTCTTCTCTTCTTTCCAATGCAGCAACATTCTTGTGTTGTGCTGCCTTCTTTATGGTAGCTTCCCCTGCATTTACATTACTTTTTACTTTCTTAGATAATTTCTTCATCAAATCCGATTCGTCTTCGGATGTTCCGAATACTTTCAAAGATGTCTCTATGACGAGATCCGACATTTCTAGTTCTTCTAAGGTATTTATTTCAGGACCATATGATACTGTCCAGAAACTTTTGTACAACGTTCCGCTAAAGACTCCAACAAGAATCAAATGAAAGGTCAAGAGGTATATAGCAGTTATCAATCTATAGTTATATTTACCCACAACACCAGTGGGCGCTTCACGTAAGCAAGCATAGTAGAAGCCTTCAAGAGAAATCTCCCTAGAGAACATAAAAGTATACAAAAAACACATTCCAACTTGAGCCAAGACTATCAGAATCCAAGTCGAAATAGAAAACATCTTAATTAGACATGCCCAATCTGGTATCCTCTCGGATTTCGGTACAACAGCACAAATTTCATAACTATTAATAATTTTACTGAATTCTATATTATAATCTAAGTATTTTTTCTCCAGAAAAATGCCATTCATTGCTATATCCGCTCTTCTTTGAATTATATCATCTAGACTTCCAATAGATGAACCGTTCTCGAAAATATATCCGTAACGAAATTTGCTTTCTAATGGAGAAGTTATCGGCTCTGTTTTGAAGTTTAAACTTTTTGAAAGCTGACCAAGAGTGCAACCATCGATTCCAGTGAAATTATAAGAATAGTTCAATAGTTCCTTACAAATAACAAAATGCGAAGGAAACTCAGATTTTGAATACCTCGCAGTAGGATTTCTATGAAATATACTAACTCTGACTGGATAATTATTGAACCTCTTCAAGGAATTCAGAATAATTTCTGGTTTTGTGAGAATATCTTCAGTATTGTATATTTCTAATTTTCCATAAGTTCCGTCAGACCTGGGATATAAAGGACGATATACGTGAAATAATTGTTTTTCGAAAATACAGTCGGTTTGGATAACAACGTTGAGCAGTCCTTGTTCTTCAAACGCTATTTTGAGAAAATAATAAATCTCTCTTTTCAGAAACTGATTCTTGCACGTTGTATCAGTTAAAATTACGATACATATTTCACGCTTGGCGAATATTCTTTTTTTATGTCTCTCCTCAAAATATTTCAAAAGAGCCAGGGGTGATGAAGCCAGAACAATATAACCCAAATAAAAATCAGAAAACTTTTTCAACTGCTGAAAATTTTCACTTGTGCTCTCATTGAA